>OZ007500.1:7265336-7575336 GCA_963931805.1 Microdon myrmicae | reverse complement strand
ACTCGCGCGCACAAAAGGGGATTTTGATCTATCAGCCGATAACAATATGGAAGAAGAAACACCCGAACGGCTGATCAAATCCAACAAAGCCTACTATGGTCTATCAAGGCTCTTTAAATCCCGAAATTTATTCAAAATATCCAAGCTACTACTGTACAAGACCATGGTCTTACCAGTACTCATGTATGGATCCGAGACCTGGGTGTTCAATAAAAGGCACTCTGAACTCTTAGCCGCGTTCGAGAGGAAGGTCTTAAGAAGAATGGTTGGCACCGTATGTGAGGGAGGACGATTCCGGAGACGCCACAACCATGAGTTGTACGCGATCTACCTTGAAACTAATGTTGGAAGAAAAATCAAGCTCGGTAGACTCCGGTGGACGGGACACCTAGCTCGAATAAGCGAAGAGGAGTCTGCCCGGAAAGTTCTTTGTGGCAGGATGTATGGAAGGAGACAGCGTGGCAGGCCTTGTCTGCGATGGAGGGATGGCGTAGACCAGGACGCCCAGAGCATGGGAGTGCCAAACTGGATGACTCGAAATCGGGACCGGTGGAGAGATTTGTTAAATAAGGCCACGACTGGACCCCGGTTGTGTAGTGCCGATGACGATGATGATGTGTGTATACCGAATTTGGACCCTCGTTTAGAGAATTTCGTAATTCTTTTGATTTAAGAATTAGGGTATTTGCGAGATGGGGAATGAATGGATTGGAAAATGTTTGTATGTACATTTTCCCTTTAAATCGTGGCTACTCAAAATTGAATAGTACTGTACACGTTACATACAATGGAAATTTTGGCCATGAATCCGCTTTTGAGATGGGATTATGTTTTGTTAGGGAAAATGAAAATGTGGGAGGAAAAATGTTGTTTTCGTTATGGAATGTGTGCAAGTAGGGGGATAAAGGACGCATCTCTCGCAGAGACAATATATAAAACATCCGATGTAGACGTGCAATTCAGCTCTCTAAGTAAATCTTTATCAACCGCAGTGAATTTATTATTAAATTCGTGAAATATTAATCGCAATCAACTCATTAGACTATTTATTCATTTATCGTGCATTTATTTCGGTTTTGTGCACATTTAATACACTTTCTCATTGACAAACATACAATTACATTACTAACTAAATTGCTATTTATCACATAACCAACGTGTTTTAATATCACGAAAACATCGGCTTTCACTCTGTGAATACTCAGTTTCAAACGTGTGTTTAAAAAACGGTCAACCTATTGATATTATTAATCTAATTGATAAACAAGAACGAAGCCACGAAACAAAAAAACAGTGACGTGATGTGTGTGACAATTAAAACAAAGTGCAACAACAACAAACAAACAAAACAAATGCTAAAAGTGACAAAAAACGTGCTCACAAAATCACTTCAGTGAGGTACAACAACAAAGTAAGAGAATTAAAATATATCACCTCAGTCGTAAAAGTGAAAACTAAAACACACAATATATTGCTAGTTAAGCACAGAGTTTTCAAAGCATCATTTGGCGCGAGTGCAAGTTCACTGACTCTTAGCCGACGATAGCCGAGTTCGAGTCGGCGTACGGAAGAAATCGACTTCGTGGTTCGTATTGCAGGTCGCCTTTGTTTTTTTTTAATGAAAACAAACTGGAAAGAACCAGCATGAACACGGAGGAAGATAAAAACGCGACAACACACAAACGGAAAGGTACACCGAAAAACTCCATTGTGACGCGAAGTAAAACCGCGAAATTAACAATGGAGAAAAGAGACCAGCAAATGGAGGAGGTCAATGAGCTCCCATCCCCCTCCAACTTTAACATGTATGGGGCAAACAACCCATTCGCTTCTCTTGCATCCTCAGAGTCTGAGGATGAAGAAGAGGAAATAAGTGAATTGGAGGCGAAACTTGCGATGGCAAGAGCCCGACTAGAAGAGAGACGCCGAAAGAAAAAAATAGCGGCACTAGAAAAAAAAAAAGAGACAGAACAACAACAAAAGCCGAAGCCAAAAGTCGGCCAACAGCAACAGCAACAATCAACACAAAATCGACCACAGCAAGCAACACAACAGCGGCAAAGCAACAATAACAAAAAAAAAATAAAGATGCCACCAATCAACACCATAGATATTGAGTGTAAGGAATTGGTAAGTCTTTGTAAGCTAGCTATAGGAAACAATTTTGTAGTTAAAAGACTGGCTGGTAACAGGCACGCCATTCAAACCTATGCGGTGGCAGGCCACGAAAAAATTAAAGAGGTCTTAAAAAGGGCCACCGCGGAATTCTACTCGTTCACGCCGAAGCAAACAAAGAGGGTAACGGTTCTATTAAAGGGTGTCGACCCTGAGGTGGAACCGGAGGCTCTGGTCGAGATGCTTCAAAAGTTGAGGCACGACGATCTCCAGTTTATCTCCGTAAAACCGTTCACCACAACCAAGGCAAGAAGGGAAAACCGCAAGCTACCCTTCTTTTTAGTTCAAATAACGCCCAGCAGCAGAATTGGTGGTCTAAGAAAAATTACAGTCTTGGATCATCAAAGTGTCACATGGGACAAATTAAAAAAAGGCAGAGGTATCCTGCAATGTGTCCGCTGCCAAAGGTTTGGTCACGCGGCGGCGAACTGTGAAATGCAGCACCGTTGCGTAAAATGCGGAAAAGACCATAAGGCAGAAGAATGCCCTCTGGGGAAAGAAAGGGTAGAAGACAACGCCCTTCTAAAGTGCGCAGTGTGCCGGAATGAGGGACACCCCGCTAATTATCGAGGATGTCCCAAATTCCGAGAAATAATGGCAAGCAGTGTGACTCGGCAAAAAAACACAGAGCCAGCTCGTACTACAACAATGCCCGTAACATCGCAGTGGTCGTACGCACAAGTTGCGTCGGATGGGAGACACCAAACCAGGCTACAACATTGGTAGCCACAAATACTCCCACACAGACTGAAACAACATCGCAAGCAGACGTGGTCACGGTTCTGCTCAATCTGCAGAGACAGATGACAAAGCTGCAAAATCAAATAAACGAGATCTACTCGCACTTGCCCAATCTAAACAAAAAGTCAATATAAACCCTCTAACCACAACATCAATAAAAGCCCTTGTGCTGAATGTAAATTCACTAATAAGAACTGAGAGAAGAGCCAATCTTTTCAACCTCTTGCAAGATGAACAGCCTGATGTACTTCTGGCGGGAGAAACAAAGTTAAACCAGAGACACAAGATATGGCATAAAAACTACGATATTATACGAAGAGACCGACCTAATTCCACTCAAGGGGGGGTGTCGCAATCTTTATTAGAAAAGGAATCCCTCATAAAGTTATATATAGTGGAGAAGTGCGCAGGTTCCGGGTGCTGGAAGCCTGTATCGTACGCCTACCCCTTCAGCAAGGAAGGGGCTTGTATGCGATTGCGGTCTATGCACCTGAGGAGCACCAACATAGCCTATTTATAGCGGAGCTCGAGACACTCTTTCGATGCTTACATTTGCACCTGGACAAAAATTACTTTATCCTAGGGGGAGATATGAACGCCAAGCATAGAAATTGGGGAAATTATATATCTAATGCCAGAGGAAATCAGTTGGCTGGTTGGTTAAATCAGTATCATATTGAATATAGAAATGACCTGCTAGCTACCGAATATCCATCGTTCCCTAGAGGTAGATCGTTCTTAGATATCTTGCTAATTGACTCATGACTGAGACTACTTAACATCAACAGACGAAACACAAACTGTTTACGGACGATTGAATACGACAGTGACCACTGTGCATTCACGGCAGTAATAGAGCTTCCGAACGATCTCGCAGATCTGGAGGAATTCGTGATCCCACAACCCTACAACTACAGGGCAATGCGATGGCCGCGGTTCACCAGATCATTAACAAGAGAACTTTGTTCGAATGGCTTTAATCTGCCAGTAAACAGAAACCTGACAAATGACGAAATCGACAAATACATTCAACAAATGGACGAAACCGTAAAACGAACAATGGACAAAACAATTCCCAAAACAACAGTTACAGATCACATTAAATGTACAGAAACGCAACAATAAACGCACTCCACAAGAAAAAGAGCAGACTGCTATCGAAATTAAAACAATTACACAGACAGTTTACAGACAGGCAAGACCAGGAGATAATATCACTGAAATCCCGATTAAAAAACCTCCAACAATTACTTAAAGCTAATTATAGATTAGCAACAAATTTGTATTGGAACACCAGAATTCGAGCTATAAAAACTAATAACCCGAATATGTTCCCACAAATAAATAAAATATTCAGGAGAAATAATCAAAACGAGATTCAGTGTCTCCAAATTCCACGTACTGATGTAAACAAGCAGCTGCTAACCAACATTGGCATAGATACAGAGAACGCTATCCTCAATAGTGAGCTCTTCGTGATCGAAGATCCTTTGGAAAAGGTGAACGCTGTGGGAGCTGTCTTTCAGGAAATGTACAAGGTGAATGAAAGCATTCGCCGAAATCACGACCTGGAGGACAGAGTTCTACTGAATCACCTGCACCTCCGGAATGAAATTTCACATTGGCAATCGGAGAATCCGGGTTCTACCGAATTCAGTGACGATAATCTGTCAATTGACATTAATGCCAATGGTGAGGCTAATAGCCTTTTAATCACAAGGGAAGGACTCCAGAGTATCTTCGACTCATTAAGAAGCAAAAAGTCAGTGGGAATAGACGGAGTACCTAACATCGTACTCAAGAACCTGCCTCCAATGGCAATAGATATATACACCATCCTGTTTAACAACGCGCTGAATAATGCATATTATCCCGCGCGTTGGAAAACGGCAATCATTCAGCCCATCACAAAAAAGGGCAAAGACTGTACAAATCCAATCAACATGCGTTCGATAAGTTTACTCTAAAGCATCAGTAAAGCATTTCAAAAGACTATTAACAAAGCTCTGCTAAAATGGGTAGACGACAACAACATTATTCCAAATAACCAGTTTGGCTTTAAGGCGGGTCATGAAACCACACATGTCGCAGCTAAACTGGTCTCCGACATACAATGGAATAAATGTAGGAACCAATGCACAGGTGCCTGTCTGATCGACTTGGAAAAAGCCTTTGATACCGTCTGGATCGAAGGGTTATATTACAAACTGGTCAGACATGGCATACATAAGCCTTTACTATATGTACTTTACGATATGCTAAAGGACAGGAGGTTCGTGGTCAAATAAAACGTATAATATCAAGAATGGCTTGCAACAGGGCGCGGTACTCTCTCCGATTCTTTTTAACATTTACATTAGCGACTTATTAGATGCACTTCCGCAGGCTATTGCGTACGCAGACGATCTCATAATTTACAGAACAGCTCCGAAAGTTGAGATCATAAATAGTTTAATACAGCGAGACTTCAACAACGTGCAGCGCTATTGCGATGACTGGAAACTTAAGATCAACTTCCAGAAATGTGAAGCCATCCTATTTATAACTCCATTATATAAAGCCACGAACGACACAAGGAAAAACTGGCGAAAGCTAGTTATCGTGGGACCGCATGGAGATAAACTGGAAACCAAGAGTTTAGTTAAATACCTTGGCATCTGGCTAGACCAATATCTGTATTTCAACAGACATGTAGAGGCGGCTTTGGTCAAGGCTAGAAAAACGTTTGCTATGACAAGGAGGCTATTTCACAGTAGCCAACTTAAATTAATCAGAGGACATATTGCGAGAGCAATAAGCTCGTCCAATGACCTAATTTTCGGGGCCACTCTGTACTATGAGAGCGTGCGTCGCAACGGCTTTGTTCCACCAGAGGCGTTCCTTGACTTGGACATGAAAGGGCTTATACAGGATAGATCCGGAATTCCGCTGATCTATCATGTAAGTAGATCATCCGTAGACGGGCGATTGTGCTACAACCGGAAAGTAACGCGCACCGAAGAGCTCCTGCGCTTCAGTAGGGCTATCTCCCACAGAGACCGGGACGATAGCATTAGACAGCGGCAACAGTTCTGGTGGATGAATGGCATATAAAGACCTGGATACCAAAGGCGGTATAGAATCACACTATCATCAGCTAGCTTACATAGACTTGGCTTTTCTAGAATTAGGGTAGTATAAGATTTAAGTTAAGTGCTTTTACATAAAATTAAAAATTAAAAAAAAAATAAATAAAATATATATATATATAGGTAGGTAAGTTAAAAGTAAGTTAAATTTTAAGAAAAAAAAAAAACAAAAAAAATTGGCAAAGTTTTTCAAATTTTTCTTTGTCTTCCAAATAATTATAAGTACCGCCACAAAATTCTGTCGCCGAAAGGCAAATTATACAAATGTTAAGTAATGTTTAGCTTAGAGCGTCTGCGAAGGACCAGTAAGGTATTATATAAGATAATTAAGCTAGAATTTAAGCATTTTTTGTCTAGCCTTTAATTTAGAAACTAAGAATATAAAAAGAAAATAAAAAATGTTTTAAAAATGAAATGAAATGGGGATAAAGGACGCGAATTTGGGGAATTATTTAGATGCAAAGGGGGGTGGTAATTATTAATGTTAATTATGTAACAATTTCTCCCCCCTTATTAAATATGGAGTTTCATTCTTAGAGGAGGAATGAAACTCACTGAATGGCGTTCGTGTATTGTCAGTAGTGTTACAATATTGTTTTTTTTTTGCATACTTAAATTAACATTTTTTTTTATGATAGTCTTTCCCAATCTTTTTTAATATATAATTGTTGTACGCCAATTTTTTTTATATATAATTGTTGTACACTAATTATTTACTATTTTTGAATATTAACAATAACTTGGGTTTTTGTTTGGTGCTCTTTTTACATATATTTATAATATTCACAATATTTTTTTGTTGATTAACTAATAACTCTGGCCGGTGAGTAGGGCGTTGGAATATACTCATAGGTGACTAAAGGCCGTGTGATGGGTGGGGTCCCAACGCCCTGTCGCCCGGGGAAATACCACCCCATCAAGCTATGGGGTCCGTGAAATGGTCGGAATAAATCCCTGGCCATCTTTCGGAGCTTGGCTGATGAACCGATTCGAGAAAAGCTTGGTTTAGGTGGAAAGTCAGCCCCAAGGTGAGATACCACCCCGCCATTCGATATCGTCGGGAGAAATTTTCGACTATATTTCGGATGTTTGGCTGATGGCACGGAGACAAGTCATGATGGTACCTTCCGAGATAAAGAATTACGGAGGTAAACTAGTTCCACATTCGGATCTCCAGGGGGACTATGTCAAGAAGAACATCATGAACATATTCTTATAAATAACTGAACGTTAAGAAATTCGTCATCGCGTAATCGGGTTCGTTCTCGAGGTTTAGTCGACGTTCGACTGATAATGGGATTTTGTAACATTAGGAGCATCGGTGTCACCAACACGAAAGTAAACGCCGTCGGCCAATATTTGCAAACAGCGAAGCCTGATGTCCTTGCACTAACGGAGACCCAGGTCGGTTCGTTAACTGATTCGACATATCTTCGTTGCTCAGGTTACGACTTACATTCGAGATTCCGTTTTATGGGCGGAGTCTGCGTCTTCGCGCGGTCCGATCTGGCTTGCCGAGGGATGGAGGGTCAGAACCCAATAACTTGGACATCACGTGGTTGAGGGTCGTGCTGAGGAATTCTGTTAAATTTTTTTCTTGTCTTTACCGCTCCCCGAATGACGATCGACCGACGACATTTTTCGAACATCTTTCGCGTACCATCGACTGGATACAGATCAACCACTCGGCTTCTGAATTTGTCAACCATGGCTATTTTGACGTACACAACTCCGGCTGGTTGGTACATTTTAACAGAACCGACGAGGCTGGGAGGCTGTCGGAGATCTTCGCTGTTAGCCGCAATTTGACTCAACTCGTGGAGGAACCTACGCGAGTGCCAGATGCACGAGGTGATTATGCGAACACCCTGGATCTGTTTTTAACATCCGCAAGCACTTCCATTTCAAGCGAACCAACCTAAACAGCTTCGCCATGTTTGGAGACATGGGGCTGCCAACTGGGACGATTTGTGAGATTTCTTCACATCCTTTCCGTGGTCGGAGGTGTGCCTTGGAGACTCCGATGTAAACGCATGTGCGGAATCGATCACAAATATTATTCCTTCTCGGGATGGAGATTTACATTCCATCAAACTAAGTTCATCTGATAAACCTTGGTTTGATAAAAAAATGCGAGCAGATTACAACGGCCAAAATTGAGCTTTTAAGCAATGGCGCTCCAATCCCACTGATGTTAACAGAACGAATTTTGCTAGAATCAGAAACGCGTGCAACCAAGCGATTGATACCGTGAGGAAGGCCTACAACGACAGAGTGACCAATAAACTCCTTGAGTGCCCAACTGGTTCGCGTCCCTTCTGGTCAATGGCACGGGCTGTCAGCAGTAATTACGCTTCCTCCTCTTTTCCTCCGTTAGTGACGTATAGCGAGACGTTAGTCACACATTTAAATGATAAAGCTAATGCGCTCGCGGATTCAAACCTCGATGTCGGTCTTGTGGAACCACCTGTGATCGCGTTGGTACGGTCTTCAATGTGGGATGTGAGGTTCCGCCCACGTACTATTCAACGCATTCTATGTGGACTGGACTTTAGGAAGGCAACCGGCCCGGACGGAATACCAGCAATAGTCCTAAAAAACTGTACTCCAGAACTATCGCCGACTCTTGGTAGACTCTTTCGCTTATCTTATGCACGGAGGATCTTTCCCATCTGCTCGAAAATCGCTCGAGTTCAGCCAAGCTATCTCTTATATTACTGTCTATTTTATCTAAGGTAATGGAAAAAGTCATCAATACAGAGTTAGTTAAGTATTTGGAGTGCAACGGACTTCTGAATGATCGTCAATACGGATTCCGTGGCAGACGGTCCACGGGAGACCTTTTGACACTTATAACCGATATATGGACATCCGCGATTGAACGGCATGGTGAGTCAAGGGCGGTCGCATTGGATATCTCCAAGGCTTTTGACCGCGTCTGGCACGGGGCATTGCTGAGCAAACTTCATTCGTATGGACTTTCCCAACAGCTTTGCGACTGGACGAGGAGCTTCCTCGAGAATCGATCGATCCGGGTTGTTGTGGATGGCGAGTGTTCGGATCTGTGTCCTGTTAATTCGGGGGTGCTCCAAGGTTCTATTTTGGCTCCAACCTTGTTCCTGCTTCACATAAATGATTTGTTGGAGACAACGGATAACAAAGTGTTCAGTTTTGCATCTGCGTCGCATCAGCTGAGATGCAGACATATTGACTCTCTGAATCAGGATCTAGATAGGGTCCTGCAGTGGGGAAGGGCCAATCTCGTCGACTTCAATGCAGCAAAGACACAATATACAACATTCACAAAGAAAAGTGGATCATCGGTTCCACAGCTGATGATGAATGGCCGGGCCCTCGAGGCTGGGGAAAGCTTGAAATTGCTCGGCGTCACGGTCTGTGGGAATGTATCATGGCATAAACACGTGTCGAGTATCGCCAGATCAGCCTCTGGAAAACTGAGCTATCTTTTTAAAGCCAAGAAATATTTTACTCCGGCCCAACTTCTTCTCCTATATAAATCCCAAATTAGACCCGCGCTCGAATATTGTTCTCATGTGTGGAGCTCCGCTCCTAAACATGCCCTCGACCTACTTGAGAGCGTACAGAGACGAGCGATCCGCCTGATCGGGGACTCGGCGCTGACGTCGGGACTTCAGTCGCTATCACATCGAAGGCGCGTAGCCGACCCCTGTCTGTTTTACAGATATTATCACGGGTACTGTTCTTCGGAGATTCTTGGTATTGTTCCAGGCATTCGGCTTATATGCGCTCCACAAGATAATCCGACGGATCGCACCCGTTTGTGGTTCATCTCCCGAGGGCGCGAACATCCCTGCATCAGAACTCGCTCCGTTCCAGAGCGGGGAACCTGCGGAACTCCCTTCCCACGCGAGTGTTCCCGGAGCGTTACAACCTGCAACTGTTCAAAAAGAACTGCAACAAGTATTTTATGGCATCTCGGGGCGCCCACTCGGCGCTATAGGTTCACCTCTCCCAAGAGGTCTAATTTAAAAAAAAAAAAAAAAAAAAAAAAAAAAAAAAAAAAAAATAGACTACAAAAACTACAACTTTAGAGACGCTATACTTCACCCCGCCCCCAGAAAAAATGCCAAGGGACGATACCCAGGGGAACAAAGGGGACTGGGCTGAAAAGCGTGGGTAGATGCGGTTTGTACGCACTGCCGGATAATCGATAACGGAGTGAATTGACCATGCAAGTGGTTTAGGGCACCCACTTTCTTTTGAAGATTGCCACCTGTATCATTTTGACGATTATCACATGCAGGCCGCAAAGCAAAAGCAAAACAAAAGGTGAGCAAGGTCCTGTTACTTCAGAAATCAACCTACCTAGATATGTTGATCTATATCTAGCAGTAAGCAGGTTTTGATTCAGCCCGATCCATGTTAGGCTGCGGCAATATTTGAACTCTTGGATTTTAGTATCCAAAGGCATCTTTTATGCTCTTGTTTGATTTAGTTGTTGTATACGGGTTTATGCCCCAAAATTACACTTAATAAAAAATTGGTTGAATATTTTAGATGTGAATCACGGTTTTCGGTGTCTCATTTTTTGTATGTTTTGAAATAAGGTCGATCCTTTGAACTATGGGCAATGAATTTTTATGGTGGAAAGTTCAAGGTCTTTGTATGAGGGACTTTTGGGTACTTTTTCCTATAATATGCACGTGGTAAGGGGATTATCGACATCGTTATGAAATCAGATAGATGAACAGAAAAAACGGGAAGGATAGGTAGAACTCAGTATGGGCTTTGGTCTTGTGCACCTGATAGACGTTGATTGGGAGAAAGAAGTTTCAATAGTCCTTTAATTACAATTTGATATATGACCAGACTAACAACACATAAAAGTACGTGCGAACTGAACAAACAATATGCAAGGGTTTAAAAATTATGCGCAGTGTGCTCACTACCCCAAAACCACCCAGAATACGTTACGTAACAACCCCAAACAATTTGCAATTATAACTAAATCAGTAATTTACTTACCTGCTTCTCTACGGTTACGACTAAAAACTCCAACAGGAACGATACATAGTATCCACTGTGAAATCCATGCCAGAGCGCCAGGAAAGTCAAAGACCCAATATAGCTAATGGTGCGATTGTTCATAAACTTAAGCCTTTTATATATGTACTTCGAAATCCAGGCATTTGTATTTACGTTGAATGACTCTATATAATCATTCATCTTGTTGCCCGTTTCGAGGAGATACACTTTTACGTTGGAGCAACCGTACCAATCTCTGCTCTGTTCAGAATATGAGAATCCTACAAACAACGGTTAAACAATTAAAACTGACAACGATCAACGTTGATTATTACTCACCGATGCACATCAATGCACCTTCAACCAGAAGCCAGCAGGATACATATTTGTACAGAGATATTTTGCCCCAAACAGCAATCCAAAATACCTTTTTAAATATTGGTAGTGCTCTGAAGCTTTCAGAAAGCAAGTAGCTGTCGGGTAAGAAGGAACTACCATACTGACGGACCACAAGGTAGAAAAATCCGCATCCAGCCCTCTTTAATCCTGTCTTAGTTGATCCAGGTATATTACGGTAATGCCCACTGATAAACTGTTGGTATCGCTCCAAGGAGAACTGTGGTCCGATTAGGAATGATGCTGGAAAATATGCGAAGGCTAGTAATTCCAAAAGTGATGGCATCGAAAAATTGGAGTGAGGGACGCTTGAATCACTCGGTCCAGGAGTGGCTCGTTGAGAATCTGCAAGGTCAAATGCAAATCCAATCATCCTCAAAACAAGCACGCAGTGGGGCATGGTCCAAATAATATCGTAGTCATTGCTCTCTGTTTTGTAATATCCGATCAACAAGTAGCCCATGTGAAATATAAAGTTAATGGGAACCAATATTTTGGGGTGTCCTTGGAACAAAAAAGCCAAAATGTATGCGGTCACCACTGAGATCAAGCTGTGTTGTGTTTCTCTGCCATAATTATAGTAGCACAATAGCATTCCGACCGCAGCAAAGTATAGATGTTTGAGTGTTGCAGGTAGACGCTGTACAAACAAGCGATACACCAGAGCTATCGGGTAACCTAAACCGAAGAGAGAGAAGGTCAAAATTAAAATAAAATTAAATTATGTCATTTCAAAAAATGCTGATACCGAAAGCGGCATAAAGACCCTTGTCTGTAAAGTGTAAAATGGAAGCAACGAAATTACAGAATCTCGGAATAAGGTGAGGGTTTGGCGACTTTCGATGCGTAGTACGCCGAACACACTTCATAATAAGTCACTTGTTGCGCTCAAATTGTTTGTGAACGACAGAGAGAGGAGCAAAGGAACAAGAGATCGTCGGAGCAGGCGAGTGGGCCGGTGTTCTGTTGCAGAAGTCGTCATTGCAGTAGTAAAGTCCTGTTTGCCTATGGGAGTATGTGCTGTGTTGTACAGATGGTAGCGTTTAGCAACGACAGTGAAGAACGAGAATTGAACACATGATGAAACGAGTGAGAAGCGAAGCATTGACGGATCAGACTAGCAGCCGCATGTACGAATTCGATACCTCAAGTACAATCAACTGATGTGGAATTGCTATCTTATTGCTATTGCATACGGCTCTGATTGCTTTGCTTACTCGATTTTCTTTCGGTGTTGTTCTTCACTACTTGCTTGTGTACTGTGTGTGTATCTGTTAGAGACGCCACAACGGCATCGTAGAATATCAGACATGTGTATCGTTGATGCAATTTTGGTTACGATGGATCCGATTCGTAAAACTGATCTGTAAAAACCTGGCCTAAAAGCCTTTGTCTGTAATTCGTAAAACTGAAGCAACGATAAAATAGATATCCAGAAAATTTGGCGAAATTGCGGAATCTTGAAATAAGGTGAAGGGTATCGTAGAAGATCAGATGTGTGTAACGTTGGCTACAATTGGTCCGATTCGTAAAACTAACATGTAAACACCTGTTCTAAAAACCTTTGTCTGTTATTTATAAAATTGAGACAACGATAAAACAGATCTCCAGGAAATAAGCCGAAATGGCAGAATCCTGGAATAAGGTCCGGGCATCGTAGAATATCGATGCAATTTTGGCCACGATTGATCCAAGCCGTAAGGAACAAACTCACCGGTAAATATATAAACAGACTTGTAGCGGTTCTACGAACCATACAACTCACTACGGGTTGAGGTATCCTTCCCGCCAAGGAACTTTACTCACCTTTTTCAGCACACGTGCCCACAGACACGTGTCCCAATAGTCAGTACCATACCTGAAACAAAAGGTATAGGACATGCAACGACGTTGAACCCGATATCTAAAAGCAATGAACTAAACGTTCAAAAGCTCCCAATATCGAGTTCAACGCATCCATACATTGTATTCTACCCCAATTCCAAAAGACAGGAAAGCATCGCATCTAAGCAAATGCGCCATGCAGGAAAGCGTCGCATGAAAATCACTCACTCATCCTAAGCATCAACGCGATCTTTCCCTTGAAATACCATTGTCGGTAAATAAACCGAACAGCGGATGCATACTCTGGTAGCCAATGGCAATTAGCACCTAAACCCCTTGCATGACCCGAACGCAAAAGGCACACTTGTGCAAACAAGGCATATCGTTTCGCTGCCGTCCAATAGTCATGCAATCATAAACATCTTAACGTAGATCGCTCGCTAGATGTTTATGGTTCGAAAATCCTAACAAAGAAACTATACCAATCCCACGGTTCCTTTTATTACCCATCTGAAACGCACAAGAACAATGTTAGCTTAAGCCAGATGAGTAACCTAAACAAATCCCACGGAAAGATCGGAGAATAAGCGGCGGCATCCGATCTTAAAACAAAAGGAACAAGATTCCGATAACCAACAGCTAATGGTGTTGATGATTATGATGTAAGATTTCTCCTTTTCAGATCCTATGGGAAATTCTCCTTTTGAGATGCAATGGGAAATCTATGCTGTTAACAGATACTATGGGAAAGTCTGTTAGCAGATATGATGGGAAGTTCTGTGCAGAGATGCGCTGGTAAGATTTCCCTCGCCGATAGGGAATTGAAGTTAGTGGAAAAATAGTCGAACGGAGAGGATCCCTAATCGAGGAAGTCTACTCTGAGAAGAGGTATAGGAAAGTTAATCGAGAAGGTCGCGTCGTACGTGTGTTAAAACATTAAATCAGTAACTTGTGTTTCTTTCGTGTTTCTTAACTGCAATTGCAACAATCATAAACTATTGTTGTTTAAGCGTTAACTCCTTAATGAATGTTCTCCCGTGAACTTCAAAAGTAACGATCGCTAAAAATAGTTGACGCGGACTAGTATGATCCTGTGAAGTTAGTTTTCTTAAAACAAAATATAAATTGTGTACTAGACGTTTAAGTGTAAAAAAACAAAACGAGAACAATAAAAGTTCCATTGTGCTGTTTCGCTCCGTAGTATTCTTTGTGTTAGCAGTGTCCGGCGGAACACCGCAGCCAACAACCGCCAACCTAAAGGACAAAACATCCGCCAAAGATTTCTAACAACGACTAAGCAGTCACTGATGTAAAGTGGCATAGTTGTCTAATGAACAAACATTGTGGATTGATATTGAGAGATTTTCCAGGCGCGAGGAGATGTCACTTTTAAGCCTCCTTATTTTAATAACGACACCAAGTTAGATTTCTACAACAGATGCGGTAATATTAATGCGGGTACTTGACTGTGTGGGGGTTCTTTAAAAGCTACGCAAAGAACCACCCACAATTCCAACCCCAACTCCCTTGGCCAACCTGCAAACATTTCCTTCCCAAGGACATCTAATGCATCGCCAAAAACTCCCTGTAAATAATTCGCTAACATTTATGTATTTAACGCATCATCAAAATTCTGTGAAAAGAATTCCTTACACGCAAAGCATCATCATAAATTAGGAAACCTTATCGGCGCCCCTGTCAGCCAGCGTACCCTGCCACACACGTGCGCAGCACTTTTTCCTGGTTTATACACAGTCTCGGCAGCCTTTTGTCCAATCGATCAAAGCAGTTTGCGCATCTAGCGTCTAACCGCCATGAATCGATTTCTCCAGTATATAAACATGCATACAAAGATTTCGACCCATGACGCCAGCAAAGATACAGTGCACAATCACCATTGTGTACCTAAATTCCTCTTAGCACCAATTAACTAAATTCCTCTTAGTGAACCCGTACCCGTGCCGGCATGCCGACTAACGTACGACCCCTACAACTGCATAAAGATGACGCGTGATAAGGGACTAAGATGGGGTATATCCTGATATCCCCATAGTTCAAGAAACACAAGTGGAAACACTTACTTATCACAATGCAAATACACGGAATACGACTTTGTTTTCAAATGATCCTGTAATAAATACCAATACCTAAAATGATCTCATGAAACAGCACGGATTACATAAGGGTTAAGGACAAAGACCAATCAAAACTCATAGCTCCGAAGGTAAGTTCCGTCAATGAAGCTAAAAAAAATGCCCTCAAATTCCTCTAAATTCATTCCAGATGGTGCAATTTGAAGCAATTTCGACAAAGGATTAGGTACCCAATTCCGTGGAGCACTTTTGCGAAATTGAATGCAGCAACCTTGGAGTGCAGATGGAATGGTTCCACTTTTCGGTAAGGCACGTCATCAGGTCTCCTGTGCACCTGAAGCTACGAAATCCGTATTAGTGATCTAAAAGGGGAGATATTTGAAATTTATTAGCCAATGATTCCATAAGCTCCGATATAATAGAAAACCGGGCGTTGGGTTACTAGGAAGACGAGGATGACGGGTCGCCTTTTTGGAAGTTGGACATTCGCTGAACTCCATTCATTTCAGAATCGAACAATTTAATAGCACAGAAGGGAGAGCCGACTCAATGGCTGAGTTGGTAAGGATGTGTGTCTTGAGTTTGATTGTGCAAACCTAGGTTCAACTGACGGCTGTTGCTATTGTGCAGTTCGGGGCAATTACTGAGTGGTAAGTAGGGTCCTGGGCTTTGGGACCGACCGCCCGGTGAAATAACACCATATATATCATCATCATCGGCACTTCAACTGGGATCCGGTCTTGGCCTTATTTAGCAAGCCTCTCCACCAGTATCCGGTCCATATCCGAGACTTGTTAAATTGTCCATAATAATTCGCTTTTTCGGGCAAGGTTATTAGCCTTGCCCCCTCTATATAGGCTTCGTGATTGGGAGAAATGCTTGACCACCTTTCGGAGTTTTGCTGGTGGACCCGGTCGAGAAAAAAATAACAGCTCAGGGCACTGACTCAGTGCTGTAGGTTCGCCTTTCCTGGGAATAGTAAAATAAATTCACAACGGTTTAACGAGTGAAAAAGATTATACTCGTATTATACTTTGATCAGAGAGTTGGCGGAACTACCACCGTGTAGTTTGTTTTGTTAGGTTGACACATCGGTCATTGACATACGCACCAAGCGTCTTAGCTTAACAATTGTATTGTTACACTGTGTTGAGCTCATCTGCTTGCGGGCGTCTCTTCGATTTCTTGCTATTTTAAAAATGAAGCTGAATTTGCAATAATGTGCTTGTGATGCGGATTCACGAATAAATGCACTAGCCCTGTGAGTAGGGCGTTCGAATATACTCACAGCTAGGTCGGGTTGTCGTAAGAGGCGACTAAAGGCCGAGTGGGAGCCCTGCCGCCCGGTGAAATACCACCCCGTCAAGCTATAGGCTCCGGGAAATGGTCGGGAAAAATCCCTGGCCATCTTTTGGAGCTTGGCTGATGGACCGGTTCGAGAAAAGGTTGGTTAAGGTGGTAGTCAGTCCCAAGGAGACATTTCACCCTGTCACGCTGTACATTCCGCGATATCGTCGTAGAAATCTCGACTATGTTTCAGATGTATGGCTGATGGCCCGGACTGACATGGAGATGAGTCATCATGGTACCTTCTGATATAAAGAATTCCAAAGGTAAACTAGTTTCCAATTCGGATCTCCGCGAGGACTATGTCAGGGGGAACTCATGCAGATATTATGATGAATAACCGAGCTTTAAGAAGTTCGTCATCACATAATCGGGTTCGTTCTCGAGGCTCTGTCGACGCTCGACTTCTTTTCTTCCTGTTTTTAGCATTACAGTTAAGAGAAAATACAAAAATACAATACAATACAGTTAAATGACAGCTCAATGCAAAATATACCCAGTGTCCACGAAGCCATAATAGTGGAACTTAGTGGCAGTAGTGAGAACCACCTCAACGTACAAACAGGTCCTAAATAAAAGGATAGTACGTTCGATGATTCATTTGAACCATTGTGAGGTCGTGCAACCCAACAATCGAAGGAAATGCGGCGCAAACGGTCCACCAATTAATAGAGATGGTGAACACAGCGTACTATGGCTCCTCGATAGTATAGTGGTTAGTATACCCGCCTGTCGCGCGGGAGACCGGGGTTCGATTCCCCGTCGGGAAGCCTCTGGTGCAAGACTAATGGACTTGCCCGGAAAAAACAAATCATTATGGAAAATTTAACAAGCCTCAGGAGTTGCTAAATAAGGCCTAGACCGTTCCCGGTTGTAGTGCCGATGATGATGATGAACACAGCGTGTGACGCAACAATGCCTAGACGGATACCCACGGGTGGAAGAAAATCATGGTACTGGTGCACGAATGAAATTAAGCACTAAGAGCACAGTGCTTACAATCTCGCCGTAGGATACACAGATCAAGAGGAAAAGTTGACTTCCAAGAACACCTTGATAACTTAAAAGGTCATAACGGGAGCTAAATACTATAAAAAATAACACGGCGAGATGCTTCAGAAACATATGCGCTGAGGTGGACATAAACCCATTAGGCACTGCCTGCAGAATGATTATGGCAAGACTATAGCGACACAAAACACACATGATGCGCTCAATAGTAGAGGATCTCTCTCCTCGGAGACTCCACACGGAGTGGAACGTTGTAACAAACTTTGATACCGAGGCGAGATGCAGAGGGCATGCAAAAGAATAAGCCATGAAAAATCTCCTGGGCCTGACAGAATCGCAAACAGAGCTGTACCTAAAACGAGATCAGATGCATTCCAAAGCGCGATGCAGAAATGTCTCGAATAAGAAACATTTCCCGATACGTGGAAAGTTCAATATCTGGCACTCTTGCCAAAAAGAAAGAATAAGGTACCACATAACCCATTATCCTATCGCGCCATATGCCTCCTGGACACAATGGAGATGATCCTGGAGAAAATTATACATATATGGTAGATTGCTCGCCATAGCGGAAAACAACGGAGCGATTTCGGATCAATATGACTTCAGAAAGCCGGGTTCGACTTCATCAAAACAGTGGTCGATATGGCAGCAGACACCACAATAAAAGGTAAACGCTGGAAAGGAGGAATAAAGAAATACTGTTCCTTGGTAACATTGGACATAAGGAACGCCGTTTATGATAATTACGTCACTTTTCGAAAGAAGTGCTTCCAGAAAGGGAGGAGTAAACAAACGACGAAAAATACATGCATTGCACAGGCGAGAAGTAGAACACAAAATAAACATATACAATTCTTACTACCAAATGCCGCCTCAGCTCAAACCACCGATTCAACTACGCGAACAATGACCCACTTTTACAATTCATCATAATCATTGTCTCGCTTAAAGCAAATTTATTTAGACTATTGCGACATATGAATAATTGTTTCATAGACAATATTTACGTATAAATATCAGGGTTTTCTGTTCAATAAAGTCAGATAAAAAGGTCACACAATCACAACACTGGATTCTTTATCCTCAGTCAATCAAAGTGTAAAATACAAGGTGTATTCTTAAACAAACACCTCTAACTCGACCAACTGGTTGTCCATCAGAAGAGCCCTTAGTCCAACACAACATTCCAGATGAGAATCTCTTGTTTGTAGATAATGAAATAAAAATACAGTCCACTAATAGCTCACCACAACACAGAATTAACAGGCACCCTTATCTGGTATATTGCCAAACATCGGCGGACCAGGATATAGTGAAGGAATTACCCTGTCAATGGTGGTCACATCCATATTAGCCTATGCCACGGCAGTATAGGCTGAACAAAACAACTGAAAAGAATGATGACAGCAATACATGAGCTTTGTGTATTAATGTATTAAGAATCTTGCGACAAGCAGAAGCCAGAGACACGATGAAGGGCATAGTTGTCTTTGTCCCGTTTAACTCAGACTTCCCTCCTCTTTTTTTTGGCAAATTCAGTTCTCAACTTTGGCGTTCGAGCAGTTCCCCCTTAGTCATTTAACAAAATGATCTTCCTCTTTCATTCGATTTCTACTCATCATCATCTTCATCATCATCATCGGCACCACAACCGGGATTCAGTCTTGGCCTTTTTTAACAAATCTCTCCACCGGTCCCGATTTCGAGCCGATATCATCCTGTTTGGCACTCTCAGTCTCTGGGCGTCCTGGTCTACGCCATCCCTTCATCACAGACAAGGTCTGCCACGCTGTCTCCTTCCATACATTCGATTTCTACTCCCACTGTTTAAGTACAGTCGACTCAGTTCAAGTCAACAAGTTTCACTCCAAGTCTGATTGAGAACTGATTCAAAAGAGAACTGTTAGATCATTGTTTAATAAATGTATTTTTGAAACACACCGAGTTTTCGATCTGGAAAGACAATCGTTTGTCCAGCTAGCGCTTTTCTCAATTCGCTTCTCTCAGAAAATGCGAACCTATAGCCCCGAGATACAATTTTTTTCTCGACCAGGTCCATCAGCCAGACCCCGAAAGATGGCGAACCCACATGGGCAGTCACGGGGGACGAGCAAAAACTTCGACATTGATAAACTAAAAGACCTGTGCAAAAGGGCTGAATATCAAGACGAACTAACAAATAGATTTAGCATCCTAGGGAATGGGAGCAGTGAGGAAGAGGATGCCAATAGTGTGGACACTAAATGGAGATCAATCAGAGACAATCAAACAAACAGCACAAAAGGTATTAGGATTTAAGAAAACAATTAAGTCCAAACCTTGGTTTGACGATGAGTGCAGGGCGAAGATCGAAGAACGTTAACACCTCAGAGTGATCCACTTAGAAAGATATGATGAATTCAACGCAGAAAGATAGAGAGACAATGAGACTCTTCAAACGCAAAAAACGCGAATGGGAGAAGACTCGGATCGAAAAAATCCTAGAAAATGCCAGAGCAAAGAACGCCAGAAGTATGTATCATCATCATCATCATCGGCTCTACCACCGGGATCCGGTCTTGGCCTTATTTAGCAAGCCATAGTTTGTTTTTCCGGGTAAGGTTATTAGCCTTGCGCCACAGAGGTATGTATGCCGGCATAAATTCAATTAGAAATGGCTACCGAGGGAGAGCCAAAATAATTCGAAACGCAAACGGCTGTCTGCTCACAGAAACAAACAATATCGTGACAAGATGGAAGCAGTACTTTGAAAACCTGCTCAACCACAAATAAACGCACCAGACGTACATACAGCCGAGCCTCAGATCCGAGAGCTCTCTTTCAACGAAGTTGTAGACGCAATAAATCGATTGAAAAACCATCAGGGTCCCGATGTCGACTGCATACCGGCAGAGCTTGTGAAGCATGGAGGAGAGGCAACCGATCGAAAGATCCACCAACTCATCAAAACAATATGGGATAAGCAAGTCACTCCGGAAGAATGGAAAACATCAATAGTCGTCCCCATTTTTAAAAAAGGCAATAGATCTGACTGCGAAAACTACAGAGGAATAGCATTGCTCCCAACCACATACAAAATACTAACAAATGGCGAGCATCACACCGTACGCAGAAGAAATAATGGGAGACTACCAGTGCGGATTCCCTAGGAACCGATCAACAAGCGACCATATGTTCACAATAAGGCAACTGTTGGAAAAGAAGTGGGAATACGAAGAGACCACCAACTGTTCGTTGACTTCAAAAAAGCCTACGACTCAGTCGCAACGCAAAGACTCTACCATATTGTAGTTGAGCTGGGAATTCCGAAAAACTATGCCGCCCTCATTCAAATTTGCATGAATGAAAACAAAGGGCGAGTGAGAATAGAAAACCACCTCTCAGAACAATTTGAAATCCGGGACGGACTAAAACAGGGGGGTGGCCCCTCGCCATATATTTTTAACCTTGTGCTCGAGTATGTTATCAGAAATGTACAAGACGACAACATGGCCGGATCATCCCTGAACGGGGTCACACAAGTGCTCGCATATGCGGATGACATCGCCGTTTTGGGCGATAATCTAGAAACTGTAAGCAAAAACAGTGAAATCATCATGCAAGCGGCAGAAGAGGTGGGCCTAGAAATAAATGAAGACAAAACGAAATATATGATTACGGCGAGAGCAGGCGGACCACAGGAAACACATATAAACGTCAGAGGCAAGATATTCGAAAAAGTTAAAGAATTTAAGTATCTGGGAACAATACTGACGGCCAGTAACGAAATGTCGAAGGAAATTAACAAAAGACTGCATTCCGGAAACGCTAGTTGGCACACAGTCAGTAAACTGCTGAAATCCAAACTCCTGTCACGTAATATAAAGCTCCGTGTCTATAGAATCATAATCATGCCGATTGCTCTATACGGATGCGAAACACATGGGGTCTCACAAAACGGGAAGAAAACAAATTCCGCGTATTCGAGAAGGTTTTAAGGGGTATCTTTGGAGGCAAATATGACGAGGATGCGGGACAATGGAGGACACTCCACAACCAGGAATTGGAAGAGCTATACCGCAAACCTACAATAGTAAGAGTAATCAAGTCGCAAAGATTAAGATGGGTCGGACACGTGGCGCGAATGGGCAACGATAGGACCGTGAAGAGAATTCTTGACGGTAAGCCAACGGGAAAGAGGCCGACAGAGCGGTCGCGACGGAGATGGGACGACAATGTTAGGTTGGACCTCGAGGAGATCGGATCGGATGGTCGAACGTGGAAGGAGAGCGTACGGGACAGGGAACAATGGCGGAGTCGAGTCGGTGAGGTCATGAACTTTCGGGCTCCTACAGGCCAATAAATAGTATAATAGTATAGTATAGTCGGATTCGCTAACGAATACTCGCGAATTAGGTTAGAATAATCCCGGTAGTCACTCCTTACGGAAACAACTAAACGCACGTAAGTCATTGCCTTGATGCAAACGAGGAGCCACTCAAGGAGACTATCCGCGGAAATTATAACGGAGGAACCCATTGCCGCTATGCTGGGTGCAGAGAAAATTTTGGACCTAGTCCAAAATAATGTGGCAGTCTTCAGTGGCCGGAAGGGTCGTAACGCAGCGAGGGAACTGCATAATATCCTCGAAAGCTGTGACAGGACGCTGGACTGTTTATCAGAAGAGGAGGAAAAAATTTTCCTGCGGTGGTTGCCCATGAGATTAAGTGGGAAAGCTCGCCACATGTTTAAGGAAAACCTCCCAGCGACTTTCAAGGAGTTCGAACAACGACTCCGGAGTACGCTACTGCCACACGCATGAAGAGGTACATTCAAAACTCTCTCATATGCGACAATCCCGCGAAGAGGATGTCGCAGATTTTACGCAACGCATAACGCAAGCAGTAACGGACTGCAATGAGGCGGCAATACGTAAGTATGGGAATACGAATAGCGTAGCGTTCGCCATCCAGATCGAAAGACTGGCAAAATCAGTATTGATGGTATGCATCAGAAATGACCAACTCAGACATCTGATAGTGGAATCAGAAAAAGACCCCCTAGATAAGACTATTGCTAGGGTTCTCGAATTAGAGAAAACAGAGAATGAGATGAGGAGCAAGAGTGAATGGTATAGTAATGAAATACCAACGGGGGTACACACATACTATGACCAGTCACCTTCACCTGAGAGGAACGACACACACCATGCCCCCATCTCATCAAATATGCCCATGCTAAAGAATAACCCATTATACTACTGGGAGGATGAACAGGATCCCCCAGAGGAAACAAGTAGGGTTTCAGATAGGACCTACGGGGATACACGACCAAACCCCCAGGAATCGAGGCAAAGGCAAAATAGGCCTGTAAACGATGCGTCTCGGGTAGTAGGGACACATAATAAGAATCCTAACACTAGGTTCCCAGAAAGATCTCACCCTGTTACACGCCCACAACCTGGGAAAAACCTGTTTAGGCCAGGAACACCACCGCATTCTTCCAGGAGACCAACAGGGTCTAAACCTAAGAAGACCGAGGTACCACGACACCTTCAAAGAGGCGGAGGTGACTATCACAGTGACTCTTCTAGCCAAAGTACGCATGACTTGCCTTCGACGCCAAAACACACCGTTGTGTACGAAGTGTGATCGATATGGGCACGATGCCCAAGACTGTCGGACACAAAGTACACAAACGAAGGCGGATAATCCCGAAACTCCACAACCAAGGTCGCAGAACAAACGGAAGCCACCCGTGAATACCTCAAATCAAGGGCAAGAACGACCATCTACGCCGAAACAAGCAACAGAGTCGAATAGTAGAGTGAACAGCATTCGATGTTGTTGTGAGTATTGTGGCCGAAAGGGTCACACGTGGGACGAGTATCGTATCAAAGCAATGTGGGTAAAACCACAAAAGCCAACAGACGCACCCAAAGTGGTTACGTCTGTACCCCGCGATCACACCCCACCGACCTGCACGGTCAATGCGGAATGGCATACAGTCCAAAGGAAAATATTCCAAAGGACAATAAACAGACACGAGCAAAGAGTAGTACTAGTTCGAGCAGTACTGAACACTCGGAGGGTCGAAAATTGAAACAACGCCAACACCGATTACAACGCCAACACCGATTACAATGCCATCGACCTGAGTCGAATCGTAGCCAGTCGAATTCAACCGCTACGGACGCGTCAGAGACGCCAAAACAGGGACATCGGCGACAGAAGAACGGTCAATGGTGCACATTTTGCAGGCGACACAACCACACGGAGGCAGTGTGTCGTCAAAAAGCAAAATGGGAGACGTCGGAAAACTCCCAGAGGTCGGGTCGGAATCGCCCAACCCGACCGAACTAAAGACACCAACTAAAGAAATCTGTCCTCAGCAACCACCAACAAAAGTTCCAATTGTCCAGCTCCCATTAGACATTGGATGCAGAAACACTACACGTCTAATAGTGGACATAGGTGCGGAGATCAGCCTTCTTAAGCTGAAGGCACTCCAAATTGGAACAAAATTGGACACCAAAAAGGCAACTACCCTCCAAATGCTTTTTGGAAAGGGAAAGTCTAGGGGCTTTTGTAAGGGGATATTCAAATTACCCCAACAAATCGCCTGCAGCTTTCAGGTAATAGACTCCCTACCGGGATTGTCAGCAGATGGGTTGTTAGGGAACGACTTCCTGTCTAGGAATTGTAAAGTCAATGGACCCGGGAATTGTTTGGAATTATCCCAAACCAAAGTAAATCCGGTAAGCTTTTCCGTTGAATTTACAAAAGATAGGAAGCAGATGCCAAGACAAAAGGTAACCAGTCAGGAACCCGTGCCAAGGAGATCCACAGAGGTCTAGACCGCGGTCACAAGTACACCGGATATCCTACCCAAACCGGAGAAAGGCGGCGAAAAATGGTCAGGCTCCAAGAACCCCAACCCCATAGTAAAAGCTGACAAACCAAAGAAAGCTAACGAAGAAGAAGCAGTGGTGGAACACTCACTGCCAAACGCTTCGGAGGTAGACATTTTTCTGAACAAACCGCCGATAATACCGGCACGTTCACGAAAAATGCTGAGACTCCCCATGGAAATCCGGGAAGAGGTAGTGCTAGTACCTAAAACAGTACAAGCAGGGATTTTCATATCCGATTGTATTGTAGGGAAAGCGAAGAGGGCCCAAGTAGAGGTACTCAATATCGCAAGTTACCCCCAAACCATAGACCGGATTATGGTGGAAGTACATCCAATGAATTGCTCCTCGATAGTATAGTGGTTAGTATAGACGCCTGTCACGCGGGAGACCGGGGTTCGATTCCCCGTCGGGGAGCCTCTGGCACAAGACCAATGACCTTGCCCGGAAAAAGGAATCATTCTGGAAAATTTAACAAGCCTCAGGACTAGTTAAATAAGGCCAAGACCGGTTCCCGGTTGTAGTGCCGATGATGATGATGACATCCCCTGAAGGAATTTTCCATCTTTCCGCTGGAAAATGAGGACAACCGTATTAAAAGCGTATTTAAAAGTAAAAAAAGTCGTCATTAGAACCTACGTTTGCACAATCAAACACAAGGTACAACCTCCTTACTAACTCAGCCATTGAGGCTGCTCGAATTCTTATACGATCCCCAATTCGGAAAAAGGAAAGTGGACACCTCGTTAGGATTATATAAGACGCAATCCGCAACATCAACACTAACTTACTCGTTGTTTTCTCCTGACGTTGCTCCTTCTGATTATCGCTTGTTCCTTTCAATCTCGCTCGGATTGACTGAGAGGAAGTTTGTGTATTTCGAAGAAGTAGAACAATGGGTCGATCGTGGATCGCATTAAAATCCGCTTTGTTTTTTAGACAAGGAATCCTATCATAGCCCAACACGTGGTTCAAAAGCAGTGGACATGTATAACCAATTTTTCAAAATAATGCCTCAAATCCAACAGAACATCCCATAGGTGTGCGACGAGAATCCGAAATTAACTATAAAGATCGAGTGTTAACACTGTCCTTCGCCGTAAGTCACCCACCAGCATGCTTCAGTTGAAATGCTAAAGCTTTCATGGGGTCCACTATTGGTCCTGATCATCATCATCGGCACTACAACCGGGTACCGGTCTTGGCCTTATTTAGCAAGTCCTGGGGCTTGTTAAATTTTCCATAGTGATTTGTCTTTTCCGGGCAGTCATTAAGTCTTGCGCCAGAGGCTCCCCGACGGGGAATCGAACCCCGGTCTCCCGCGTGACAGGCGGATATACATTGGTCTTGATGCCCACTGAAATAAAGACACATCGGATGAAGAACCCTGATTTGGTGCTGTCTGCACTACACTTCGACAATAAAGTGTTGTCCTATTAACAGAATAGTTCTCAAAATACCGAGCAAAGTTGTAGTCATCCAGAGATTGGTTCAGTTCCAAGGATTCATCATGGAATTCAACTAACCATTAACGATCGCCAGAGATTGTCGACAGGACTTCAAGTGAGTACCATTGTTACATTTTTTATTATGAATAAATAAAAAGGTAGGGCACGAGCGGATTTCTACAAACATCGACGATGCTGAATGCTCTGGTCTTCCAAATAAAGCAGCGACTCCAACAGACATCAGGCAAGTCCTGAAAATCGTTATTGAAGATCGAAAAGTGAAAGTGCGTGAGATAGCTGAGATCGATTAGGAGTGTGTTCACTAATATACATCAAAATTTGACCATGAAAAAGTTTTTTTTCCAAATGGTAGCCGCGTTTGTTCAGCGTTGAAAACGATGGGCGACACGATTTGAGACTCGGATTGCTCCCCCTTCCACCGTGCCTTTTAGAATTGATTCCTAGTGATCGCAAACCTCAAAAATGCTCCAGGGAAAAACACTTGGCTCAAATGAAAAAGCAAGTCGAAAATGGGGCGCATTTGGACAACATAAGCCAATCATTCTACAAAAAAAAGAGGCATCAAAAAGGAAAGGAGGCGTGGGGGTGAACGTATCACTCTTGAAGGAGAGTATGTTGATGAGTACGGCAGAATTTCTTAAAACAAAATTGTTTTTCTTAGTTAGACGGGAAACGTATCGCGCGACGTGTTGTTTGTCACAACATTTTCGAATGCATCGATGGCACTTTGATAAGTTCGGATAATTGGGTCAGATACTTCCATAGACTTGTAGAAAATCTAAACAAAATCGTTTTTCTCAGTTAGGCCGGAAACTTATCGAGCGACGTGTTGTGTACATTCCCCCCGACTTGATTGATTCGCAATGCCATTTCAACTGTGTGCCCTTACTTTCACTATAAATAACCATGTTAGCCGGGGAAATTAGCGTCGTCGCGTGTAATTAAAAGGTCATTTACACGCTGGGGCCTAGCACCCCGAGTAGGGAACATTCCATGTTAGCTTCTTTATGTTTGTTCGGCACGCAAGCCGTTATTTATAGTGTTGTTTGCTTTTCTCCTAAATAAAATAATGAAACCGACTTGAGTTTGTTGGCGAGACTTGTCTAAACATTAATAAGACGACGAGAGTGACGAATGCTCATGTCTACAAAATCACAAACAATGCTTCAGAAAACTTTGACAATGTTTACACTAATCGGAGTTGCAATGATAACGAAGAGTACACTACCCACTTAGAGAACAATCGCTATAAAGACTCGACGGGGAATTCCGAATCAAGCCCAAGAATCATGTGACTCCCATTAATACGCAAACCGTGTCACAATGTTGTCGCGATAAGTGACAATTTATCGCATGGCATAACAAATGTGTGATGTTACTGACACCAAAGACATCACGTTGAGGAGCCGCAATCTTCGTGTGCGTTGCACAATCGCGACTTGCAAAAACTGCTTATCACGGAAACACGTGATGCACCAAACAGTTCGTTACCAATGACGCACTACCACTGCACGCGTTCCGCAAACGCCAGGTTACTGGCCATGACTACCTCTTATCTACACTTTCTATGGGACAAACAAGACAGTCAATTAACAAATATGAATTGCCGATCAGTTTTACACTGCGATACGAACCTGCCAGGAGCGAGATCAGCAACTTCAGAGCAGGTTCCGTCGTTCCAACTGCCACCGCCATTGCGGCCACAATGCCATTCTGACGCTTGAGTACCAACCGCATTTCAGCTGGCCAACAGTCTCTATCCACGGCCAGCAGCGTTTCCAGGCCACCAATGTTTACACAATCCTCCAAGAATCACCAGACTCCAGTTCAAAAACGTCCGCACTAAAGTAACAAATCAATCAATAGACAGACACCGAAGGACAACCGAATATGGAAACAAATCAAGCGAAAAAAAAATAAATAAAAGCGAATGTATTGTGTAACACACTAGGATATTCTACAAAAGGAGCTCTAGTCCTTTGCCTTCATCGGCGCCACTTCAACACAACGCGGCGACGTATCGCATTTGAACCCTTCGGCTAACCGGATTGAAATATTTTTTATTCCGAGGACGGCGAAAAAAATATGGAATTTCAAATGCGCCTCAACGTTGACTGAGCACGTTTCGCAACGAATAGTGTACGCTATGGTTGGTTCGACTGGCCGAACACAGAACAGTACGATGAATTAGAAGCTCGTGTGCCACCTGACTCGTGCAAAATTCGAAAGTCCTTTAATATCCCCACTCAGAATTTCGCACGGCTATATTGATTGTACTGCGACAGAATACGAATTTAAATTCGAGAAGTTCACAGTGAAAATAAAGAGAAAGGCCTACGCCGGGAGCTGCACACTATGAATGTGTGACTTTACATAACACATTGGTGCTGCTCACGTTTGACAGCTACAGACGTTCGCGATACTTCCTAATCCTTATTTGCATTGTTGTTATTTGGGTTCTTTATAAGTGGAATCAAGTACGCCAAGACCTTGTGCATAAATTACACCCAAGTAGCCTAGGCCACTAACGCACTGAAATGCATCGCATACTGATTCACCTGAGCGACCACCCCACGCTGGGCGGCACTACCCGCCGCAATTTCGATTGGATGCAATCAGACGTCTAGCGTTCTTCGGAGTGGTGGTAATTTAACTCAGACTCGCTGGGTTTACATGTGCGGTGCTTAACGACTATTACATTTTTGGTTTTGTTTAAATTTGCGGGTCTTAATAGTGATCCTGCTGTTGCAGTGACAATGTTCTAGTTTGCCGATGCTTTAAATCTTTTAAATCTATATGTTCTTATCAGTATTTCGGTATTGGAAAGTTTTTATGTTGACTCCGGATCTCAGTGTCCTTTGTAAATTTAGTGTAAAGCAAGTGCTCTATTTCTAGTTATTCGCAGATGAAAAAGTACTTTTTTATACATCCTTTTTTTAAATATTGTTATTATGGGGTTAGACCACAAGGAGGGAGGAATTTGCAGGTTTTCACGAAAATGTAACAGATTTTCTTTTATTTTTCTTTGCTCAAGACTATATACTTATATTTGAGTGGATAAAGAAATCATTATAAATATAGAGGAGGTACGAACAGTTTGGTGTCGTTTCATTTCCAATGTGCGAGCTGATGGTGGAACTCGTGGACGCGTCATGTTTGATAGGAAACAAAGAGTCAAAGTTACTCTTTATAAGTTAATTATAAATCACCCATAAGTTAACAATAAATTAATTTTATAAGTGAAATACAAATTAATTACCTACACCTACTACCTTGAGTATAGCCATTTTGGTAGGAACAAAACTTTCAATAAATGGAAGCAGTCGGAATTTTCTTTAAAATTTTTAGTACTAAAATTAATTTTGAAAAAATCATAAAATTTGCAAAACTTATCAGTTGTAAAACAAAACGCCATCTTTACTTGATAGAGAGTGTAATCAAGAAGATATTGTGACGCATATGACAATCAGTACTAGAATATTCGAGAAAGTCCGAAACAAAGTACTAGAATATTGTAGGAAGTAGTGGAAAGATGAGCCGGACACGTAGCGCGAATGGGCGACGATAGGACCGTGCATAGAATTCTTGACGGTAAACTAACGGGGAAGAGACCGACAGGACGGTCGCGATGGAGATGGGAGGACAATGTTAGATTGGACCTCGAGGATATCGGATCGGATGATCGAACGTGGAAGGAGAGCGCACAGGACAGGGAACAATGGCGGAGCCGAGTCGGTCAGGTCATGAACTTCCGGGTTCCTACAGGCCAGTAAATAAAAAAAAAACTGGAAAGCTGGAGACTAGGAACAGTAGAACAGTCAAGGCTATGGAACGGACGGAAACGAAACACCGAATCAGAATGTGAGGAAACGGTATAAATACGTCGCACACAGATCATGGAGATGAGTAAGTAGTAGAAAGTGAAGCAGGATACTTATTACTCCTTGCTACCGCACTTATAGTGGAGTAGGAGTAATAAGTATGAAAGTGAAGCAAGCGATAAGTAAGAAGTAAAAGACGCGATTAGTACGGAAGCGATAAGTAAAGAAATCGTTAAGTGCACGGTATATGTAACGGTTGTTATTAACGGACTAATAAAGTGTTATACCAATTAAAAATCGATTCAACGGCTCTTATTTATTGAAAATAATTAATCCAGCGAACCCTAAGCTCGCTACAATTGGTGTCAGAAGTGGAATTAATTATTGGTGAAATAAATAAGTCTGTGGAAGTGTATTGTGACGATGTCAGATCTACATTTGGAGGACCGGAACCTGGATAGCAGAGGAGAGAAGCCAATTCTTCGACAGCTTCTGCAAGCAGCAATAGAAAAAGAGGATATTGATGTCGGCACAGATGCTTTTACAAGTGGGCCAGACTGTCCGGATGGAGAAGAAACAGCGAGTCAAGATGGTGCCAATGTAATGGACAAGAGTTCGCCACCGTTGGACATTTCGGAGATGTTCAGGATGATGATGGCAAAGTTGGACGCGCGAGCTGCAGAGTTTAAGGCAAAGTTAGATGCGCGAGCTGCAAAATTGGACGCGTGTTAAGTGTGTCAATGATGCGGTACCTAAAGATAACATACAAGGGGTCATTGATACACTTATGGGGTAGGAAGTAAGTGCACCGGCGTACGGCGCTGATTAACTTCTTCCTCCATCATAATTACTAAAAGTTCCACTAATGTTCCGCCAAGCACTAGGAAAACTGTTCACCCGGAAATCGACAACGCAGCGTACACAACAGAAAAAGAAGCAAAACACACGCGAGCCTTAATAGTTCAAACTGTTTTTTTTATTTAATTTGAGTTGAGTACAAAACTAAAAACGGGCACTTATTGTTTTCGATTCATCAAAAATGGTTTACACTTTCATTATTTCAATGTATATTAAAGTCGAACAACACTTAAAACATTCCAATTGATACTTTAAACTAATACCCACACGACTCCGGGTATATATTTGCGTATGTTACTGTTTACGCTTCTCCGCTGGTGGCGGAGAGCGGGAGTTTCACGCGTGCGACCAGCGTGGTCGGAGGATGGAATAAGACTCAAACGATATCCTCTCCAATAAGGATATCGTTTTTTACCTACCACCAGGGAAACGTAAAGTCACTCTTGGTGGTATAGGAAACCAGATCTTGTAATAAAGGTCATGGTGGTATGTGTGGGATCGTTGAGATCAATGCTATTCACACGTGCAGTGGAACAACGAAACAGGCAGGCGGCAAGGACAAAAGAAAAGGCGACCAAATGCGTCGTTGGTAATGCGGGTCATTGTTTACACGATGCCTCGTCGCTATTTTCGACGTTTGGAGAAAAAGGTGCTAAAAGCAAATTGGATGTTTATGGCATCTCTGGCTGCAGTAGAAACCGGGTTCATATTTGCATTAGGAAATACTGGAGAATTTGGTTTCGGCGTCTATTGCGCTAATTATATGCAGCTGCTTGGGTTGTTTGTTGGTAAGACAAACAAAAAATATTGCCAGGCAATGTGTATGTAAAGGTATATGACGCGGCTGGGAAAATAGACGGCGCGATATTTATGGTCCCTGTCATGACGGTTACATTGATTGCAATCCGAATTATTTTGTTTACAGGAATTTGTCTGGTACCGAATTGGTTCAGAATACCAAATAAGAAAACAAAGAAATCTTATGAAAAATTGTATGCGAAGGGTTGCATGAAGGTAAGTTTTCTTTATAGGGATTTTATGATTACAGATGGTGATCTATATAATGCGTGAAGCATTTACAGGTACTAATACCGTTGCATTAGCGAACTTAAGGACGTTGGGTAGTAATTATGGGGGTTTTTAGGTAAGTGGACCGTAGGGTTTGGCGGAAACGCTACAGTACTCCCCCCCCAGTGACGTAGTCACGAAAAATAGGTAGGGGCGAAGGGATGCTCGAATGAATGGTGCTATGCTGGACGGAGGGCTGGACACCGGCGGAGCGACCGTCTCGATCGGTGGATGAAATTCGACTACCCGATAAATATCTCGTTTTGAGGTGAGTTTGCCCAAGACGAAAATGTTTCTCTGTGGTGGAAACAAGGAAGACAGAGTTGGCAATGAGTGTGTATGTGTGAGTGAAGATCACATTGGTTTATTTTTCATACACAAGGCCATAGGAATAATCCTGAAACTCAAGGACGGGGCATAATGGGCATCCAAGAGATGTGTGTTTGTTGAAACAAACGAATCGCATCTCATCGGATGCTAATGGCTTTGTATTGTTTATGCATCTAGTTCGTAAGGGACAAGATTCAGCGAATCAAAGGACAAGGGAAATATGACCTAATGCATAGTTCGGTAATGAGGGTTCGCTAGATAAATAGCAGCCGCTCATTAAATAGAAAATGTGATTCGAAAACCTAAACGATATGAATTGTCTATGGTATGCATTGCAGCTGTTACGATAGCCGCAATGCCGATGCACATGGTGCTAATAGGTTTAAGACGCGAGATGCGTATTTGCTTTGGTTTGCACATTGTGCGAGTCAGAGAATTTTATTGCTGGAAGAAAAACGTCGCCAGCTAAATGTATACATAAGGAAGTTTATCGTATACATGAATGAAGCTGGGAATAGGCGACGCAATGCTAATTATTCCTGGCTGGAATGGTTACATGATATGTAAACCGGGGTTTTTCTGTTCAGGAATTTTATGATGAGAAAATTAAGAACTCTTACAGGGGATTTGTAAGCGAAGGAATGCTTGAAAAGGTAAGAATTCTTTTGCAGGTACTTTTGGGTTATAATAATTGGATCTGTTTGATGCGTGAAGCATTTAAGATGCTAATGCGAATTGCATTAGCGAAAGCTGGTGCAGACCGGGTTGTGGTTATGGGGGTTTTTTTCAGAAAGGCGAGCCGTGGGATCTGGCGGAACCGCCACACACTCAATCAGAGAAGTACCACCAAATTCTAAACTCCAGTAACCCCACGAACCAACAATACATCCAAGTCATCATCCTACCGAAATAATTGCAAGCAAATCATCAACTCTTGAGCAATTAATAAATCGGTCAAAAAGAATGATCGATGGCATTTATTAAACCAATAAACGATTGCACTAGCTGGAACAATTAAAATACGGAAACCTCCAAAATGCATGTTCCAGCACAATCGTCATAAGTGCAATAACTAGGTCAACTCGTTGACGCAAAAGTTCAACTCGAGTCAAAAGCAATGAGGAAGTATTGACCGAAATTAGCAAAATGTAGCAATTGCAAATTGGGTCGATGAAAATGTAATTGCGGTATCATCATAGGGAGCTATTGACCCCGAGGTGTTGTAAAACAATTAGGAGGAAATTAACAGGCAGTCGGTAATTGGAAGTCAGTGGCTGGATATCAGTTTGAGAGTCTAATATTTGTCTTGAAAGAAGTAACATATGTTTATTTTTTGGGAGTTAAGAGAAAAGGATGAAGAAGCCCGATTTGGCGTTTATTGTGATATTGTGAGTGGTGATAAATTGAAGATACAAATTGACTAATTAATTATTATATGTATCACTTATTTTTACGAATCCTGCTCTGGAATGTTGCTACTAAAGTTGATATAAATGAAAAGTAATGATAACGATAATGAGAACTTTCTTCTTACATTGTTGAACAATTGTGCATTCATGTCAAATTCAAGTCGATGGATTAAAAATAGAAAAGTGAATAAATATGTTAAGTGTGCCGAACCTTTATCTAAATGAATGTAGAGATAAAATAAAAGAAGGAGATGATTTTTGACTATTAATATAAAAACTAAATAAATGTTAGCCAGAACCTTCAATCGAAGAGATTTGAAAGATAAAAATTGTAGAAATAACTTACGGTGGACATTAAGTGAATAAATACGTTTAGTGTGCCAAACCTTTGTTTAAACAAATATATATGGATAAATTAAAAGAAGGAGAAGATTACTGACATTTGACTTATAGACTAGATAAGTGTTAATTGTACCTACAATCGATGAAATTTTAAAAATAGAACTAGAGAAATAGATTACTGTTGGCAGTTAATATATAATCACATTAAGTGTTTGCCGAATCACTATTTAGAGAAAATATAAAAGTAGATAAAAGTTAACGGATACCCTTGAGTTTTAATTATTGAACATCATTGAGTAGTGACTTCCAGGTTTATAAAAGGGAAGATCCGGTTGCTGATGCTCTTGGTGTCGTGACTCTGATATCGGTGAATCTTTCACAAAACATAACTCGCGCGAGCTGCAGAGTTTAAGGCAAAATTGGATGCCCAAAGGCAGTGTATGAAAGAATTCTGGGACTCGGAAGTGGAGGAATCTGAGGATGAGGAGGAATTGAAGCCACATGAAAGGAAGATACTCAGGAAGAGCAAAGCCATGCCCGACAGCAGTGAGGAAGAGGAGGAAGATGACGATGATGTGTTACGTGAAGAACGGAAGGATCTCATCGATGATAACCCGATTGAAGAGGACGGCAGTGATTGTGAAGACACTTATGCTTCAGGCCGTTCCCCGAAACGGATTTACAATGATGATGATGAGTTGGACGACCGACTCGAAGACGACGACTGTGACCTTATTGAAGAGAATCTTGATTTGAAAGTCGAAGGCAGAAAGCGTTGCAAGCGTCGGCGTCATACACAGGACGCAGAAAGTGATGGAGAGGAACAGCACGTCGATGAAGGTTCAGCACGTGAGGCTATAGCCGAACAGCTATTCGACGACGAAGACGATGTTGAACGTCGCTCTGAACGTAGTCACAGGGAAACTGAGGCGGCAAAACATTTCAATGATGATGAGGAATCGGTGTCTGATGTGGAGGATTTAATTGTAGACGACGAAGGAAGGCCAATTGCTGAGAAGAAGAAGAAAAGACGACTTCTAGTCACTGACGCGTCATTGCAAGAACGTCAGGACCGTTTCTGTCTAGATTTCTACTATGAGGATTTCACTAATTATAACGAGGGCGGATATGAACCCGAATACGAACCTAGTGAATTGGAAAGGGGTCACTTTACGTATTTGGACATTGAAATCCGTAAAACGGATATTCCTGAGCGATTGCAAGTGCGCGAAGTTCCGGTTACGCCTGTTCCAGAGGGACCCAATGAACTACAAGATGAAGCTGAATGGATTTACAAACAAGCGTTTTGTAAATCAACTGTTTTCGAACAAGAGAGATCAACGGATGTTGGAGGTCGAGACCGCTATTGTAAGCCACCACATACGGGGGGTAAGATCAAGCAAGCCCTAGATTGTAGGCGTAATCAACAGCTAGAGGTGCCGTTCATTGCGTTCTATAGAGAAGGACACGTGAAACCAGAATTAACGAACGACGATCTATGGAAAGTCTATTACTACGACGTACGCTGGTGTTTACTGTCAGCTCCAAAGAACAAACCGCTCCAGTTATTTGAAAAGATGCGGATACGGTTATGAAATCGACAGATGCTCCAATACCAGATGATATGCGTGTAATTAAAGATGAAGATCTAGATCGCTTACGTGATGTGCAAACTCCAGAAGAGCTTAAGGGTGTGCACATGCATTTTCTCTTATACTATTCGCATGAGATCCCTAAAACGCAAGAGCAATTCCGTCGTCAAGAAAAGAAAGACTGGCGGCAGGCTAGAGCTGACGCGAAAAGGAGAGCAGTAGACAATTTGGAAGAAGGTCAAGAACTTTCACCGCCGAACGCCAACATGAAAGTGGTGCATCGCGACCGACTGGTGGCTTTTGTTGGCCCGGGAGACCAATGAATTTAGTTCGGGACGAACTAATCTAGGCGGAGGGTAGTGTGACGCATATGACAATCAGTACTAGAATATTCGAGAAAGTCCGAAACAAAGTACTAGAATATTGTAGGAAGTACTGGGAAGCTGGAGACTAGGAACAGTAGAACAGTCAAGGCTATGGAACGGACGGAAACGAAACACAGAATCAGAATGTGAGGAAACGGTATAAATACGTCGCACACAGATCATGGAGATGAGTAAATAGTAGAAAGTGAAGCAGGCGATAAGTGCGGTAGCAAGGATACTTATTACTCCTTGCTACCGCACTTATAGTGGAGTAGGAGCAATAAGTATGAAAGTGAAGCAAGCGATAAGTAAGAAGTAAAAGACGCGATTAGTTCGGAAGCGATAAGTAAAGAAATCGTTAAGTGTACGGTATAAGTAACGGTTGTTATTAACGGACTAATAAAGTGTTATATTAATTCAAAATCGATTCAACGGCTCTTATTTATAAAAAATAATTAATCCAGCGAACCCCAAGCTCGCTACAATACGTCGCACGCAGATCGGGAAGTAAGTAATAAGTAAGAAGTAAGCAGTCAAAGACGCGATAAGTAAGCGATAACTCAATAAATCGTCAAGTGTACGGTAAAAGTAACGGCTGTTATTAACGGACTAATAAAGTTATAGCGTTTGCGACGATAGTGAAGAGCTAATGATTCGAACCGACGTTATCACGGTTAGAGTCACTAAAAGATAGAACCAAAGCTCTTACCCATCAGGCCACTGCCGCTTATGTGAATTTGATTTCTAAACTCAAATACATTCGACTAATGTGGTAATGGTATATTATTGCTATGGTATACAGCTTTAATGGATGTGCTTTTGGTGGTGTTGTTCTTTACTAGTCGTGTGTGTATCTGCTAGAAACGCCACAAAGTGTTACATTAATTCAAAATCGATTTAACGGCTCTTATTTATTAAAAATAATTAATCCAGCGAACCCTAAGCTCGCTACAATTGGTGTCAGAAGTGGGATTAAATATTGGTGAAGTAAATAAGTCTGTGAAAGTGTGTTGTGACGATGTCAGGTCGACATTTGGAGGACCGGAACCTGGATAGCAGAGGAGAGAAGCCAATTCTTCGACAGCGTCTGCAAGCAGCAATAGTAGAAGAGGATATTGATGTCGGCACAGATGCTTTTACGAGTGGGCCAGACTGTCCGGATGGAGAAGAAACAGCGAGTCAAGATGGTGCCAATGTAACGGAGAAGAGTTCGCCACAGTTGTACGTTTCGGAGATGTTCAGGATGCTGATGACAAAATTGGACACGCAAAATTCAAAATTCGACGCGCAAGCTACTGATATTAACTCAAAATTGGACGCGCAAGCTGCAGATGTTAATGCAAAGTTAGATGCCCAAACGCAGTGGATGAAATGTAATTTTCAACACTTTAAGGAAGAAATTCGAAACGAAGTAGAAAATCTGGATCTAAAAGTCACCGATGAAATAATGCGAATCGAAAAGAGACTTGAGTGTGTTGAGAGAAATAAGACATCGCCTAGCAAACAACATGATTATAAAGATACAAGGATGCAACCGCCAACCTTCGATGGAACGGGACCCTTCTCCCTATTTATACGTCAGTTTGACGCCGCGGCCAATTATAATAAGTGGTCGGATGAGCAAAAGTCAACATCACTAATCTTGTCACTCCGCGGGGCGGCTGCAGAATTGCTACAAACCATACCAGCAGAGAAGCAAACAGATTTCCAAGCGGTAAGAGACGGCATTGAAGCTAGGTATGGAGACAACCGCATGCAACTGCGGAGCAGAATGCAGAAATCTGGAGAAAATCTTCAACAGTTGCAGGCAGACATTGAGGGATTGGCAAACTTGTCTTATTCAAATATGATTAAGGAATTTCTGAACGAGGTAGCAATCGATGCATTTATAAACGCACTCCAAGATCAGGACTTGCAACAAGCCGTTCGTTTGGCAGGAACTTATGAAATACTGGCGTTCGCATTGGCAAATGAATCTGGTAAACTGGCTACTAAGAGTACATATAGAGTCCGAGAAATGTCCGTCCAGGAATGTTCCTGCCAAAGAATCGGACATGTACAACGGAGAACCCCGAGACCTGCGGTGTTGAAGTGTTGGACATGCGGCGAAGTCGGCCACATCTCTGTTGACTGTAGGAAACGTCGACGAATGAATGAAACATCAATTGATAATTGTTGTTCATGCGATAATCACAAGAGAAGCCTTCAGCGTGATTCAGACTTGGACAGCACCACGACCAAATGTAAATCCTTGCATCAACGGATAATTGCTCTTAAGACCAGCCGAGAAAAGGTCATTGAGGAGAACAATCGCTTATCAACTGATCTAGCAGAGAGGTAAGCTGAAATATTGACCCTAAAGCGTCGCCTTCAGGATTCGGAAGTAAAAATTGATCGTTTAAAACAAGAGGCGTACGACCGAGTGATGCTATGCGCGCAGCTCAACTTCAGGATGAAGATATGTCGCTAATTCTGGAACACAAAGAAAAGAACGAGCGGCCAACTTGGAACAATATTTCCGACAAGAGTGGAACATTTAAGGCATATTGGGCACAATGGAATTCCTTGCTGGTGGAAGATGGAATTCTATCGCGTAAATGGGAAGCCGCGGACGGAAAATCCCATCGAATGTAGATTCTAGTCTCACTATCAAAGGTGAAGGATGTACTAACAGAAATGCACGACGGGGCCTCCGGTGGACATCTGGGAGTTAATAAGACACTTTCAAAATACGATCTCGATTCTACTGGCTTCACATGAGAGATGACGTCGAGTCTTGGTGTAGCAAGTGCACAACTTGCACTGCGACTAAAGGACCAACAGCAAAATCAAGGAGAGCTATGAAGCAGAACAACGTGGGCGCCCCTTTCGAGCGAATTGCGATTGATATCTCAAGACCAGTTCCAAAAACAAACGACAACAACAAATACATGTTGGTCATCATGGATTACTTCAGCAAGTGGGTGGAAGTGCTTCCAATTCCAAACCAAGAAGCAACAACCGTCATTGAGCAGCTTATCAATAATTGGATCAGCAGATATGGAGTTTCCTGTGAGCTTCATTCCGATCAAGGCCGAAACTTCGAACCACAGATATTTCAAGGCATCTGTGCGGCACTGGGCGTAAGGAAAACCAGGACCACACCCTTACATCCGCAGTCAGACGGAATGGTCGAAAGGTTCAATCGAACAATGAAAGAGTATTTATCGAAGGTCGTTAGTGATCACCAACTGCGTTTCGGAATACCTCCAGACGCCATAGATAAGACCGAAAACTACGTAGCCGAATGGAGAAATCGCCTCGATGAGATTCATCATTTGGTTCGAAAGCAAATCAAGGTATCAAGTGACAGGATGAAAACAAGGTACGACGTTCGAGCCAACGCATCCGGATTTAATGCAGGCGACAACGTGTGGCTTTATAACCCTCATCGGCAAAAAGGAAGGTCTCCGAAGTTGCAGCAACATTGGGAAGGACCGTATAAGATTCTCACAAGAATTAACGACGTTGTCTATAGGATTCAGCGAAGACCGAACGCCAAGATGAAAGTGGTACATCGTGACCGACTGGCGACTTTTGTTAACCCAGGAGACCAGTGAACTTAGTTCGCGACGAACTAATCTAGGCGGAGGGTAGTGTGACGCATATGACCATCAGTACCAGAATATTCTAGAGAGTCCGAAACAAAGTACTAGAATATTCTAGAAAGTACTGGAAAACTGGAGACTAGAAGCAATAGAAAATTCGAGACTATGGAACGGACAGAAACGAAACACCAAATCAGAATGAGGAAAAACGGTATAAATACGTCGCACGCAGATCGGGAAGATAAGTAAGAAGTAAGCAGTAAAAGACGCGATAAGTACGGAAGCGATAAGTCAAGAAATCGTCAAGTGTACGGTAAAAGTAACAGTTGTTATTAACGGACTAATAAAGTGTTACATTAATTCAAAATCGATTTAACGGCTCTTATTTATTAAAAATAATTAATCCAGCGAACCCTAAGCTCGCTACAATATCTAATAAATTTGAAGTAACATAAATCGGTGTTTGAGCTATTCGTTCTACCAGTTTGAAAAATGAAGTTTCGCCAAAGACATAAGCAGCTTTGTTTTAAAACCTTACAAACATTTTTTGTTTATTTTAACCTGCACCTTCTAGCCTATATACACTCTGTCAAGTGTCTAGCCGGAATTTCTTATTAAAACAACAAATTTGAATTAATCATCAACATTTATTTTTTCGCCTTTAAAGTAGGCCCCTTCCGAGCAATACACTTATGCCAACGATTAATCCAACCACCCATACACGCGGCTGGGATCGATTTTACCTTCTTCTTAGATTCCGCTTTTATGGCTGCAATCGACGCGACACGTGTTCCTCGAAGAGGCAATTGAGTTTGGGAAACAGGAAAAAATCGCAGAGGGCCATATATGGTGAATACGGTGGTTGTTCGTTATTATTTAATGTTTTACATATGCTTCAAGTTGAATAATATAACATGCGATAGAGAAATTGTTGAGTGGGGGGAATTCAGGTCCTCTTAACCTGGATATTTATGGTAGGATTTACCGCACGTAAGGAACTTCAATGTCGTCCCCATCCTCATCATTACGGCATACTTCGAATACCACTAAAATCTCGTGGCTTTCGGTTCCTCTTTTCGAAACTCTATGTACAACTTCAGTCAAAAGTAGTGGCATACGTTCGGCGCATTATGCCTTGAGGATGAAAAACGACTACAGCATTGAAACGCCCTGTAAAAGCATCGTCGTCTTCAATTCATCCTTCTCCTCGAAGTAATCAAGGAACTCTTGCAGGGCTATATCGCCACGAACTTCAAATGGATCCCATAGTGTCGATTCAAGGGCAAGGTTATTAGCCTTACGCCAAAATTTTAGAATTTGGACATTGGTAAATGCCCGTGTGTCAACTTTATTACTTCCAAAACTACAAAACCAGAAATGAGAGATGTCGTTGTAGCAATTGCGGGAATAATCTTTCCGGCAATCAACTTGGACTTGTGCCCTCCGCTGGTGGTATATTGTAATCTGCTGCCCGGAGATTCGACGACCCAACAATGAAATTTGTATGCAAATTGGTATCATCAGCCTTCTCTCCCAACGCAGTCAATTCTGTGAAGATCTGTCTTGCGGATTCGCAAGTTATAGTAGCGGAGAGTTTTATTACGTTCGCAATTGCCACCCGTCAGCTACCAGCTAGCAAGGCGTCGGTGACAGAGAGAAAAAGATGCTTAAGCGTCAACATTTTTAATCTCTCAACGGTCCGTTATTTCAATCTTTTCATCGCTCGTCACCCTCTTGGACGCTTACTCTATTGGACTGCCGTCATAATCTCGGACGCGTACTCTATTGGACTGCCGTCATCCTCTCGGACGCTTACTCTATTGGACGGTCGTCTTCTTCTCGGACGCGTACTCTACTGGGCACTCTGTCACCCTTTTGGACTCTTACTCTATTGGACGGTGGTCATCCTCTCGGGCGCTTACTCTATTGGATGGCCGTCAGCCTCTTGGATCCTTACTCTGTTGGACGCATGGTCATCCTCTTGGACGTTTATCGGACGGTTACTCCTTTGGATGGTCGCCATCCTCTTGGACGCGTACTATATTGGACGGTCGACATCCTCTGGGACGCGTACTTTATTGGATAGTCGTCATCCTCTTGGACGATTAGTCGAGGGCGCACCGGCATCCTCTCGGACGCTTATTCTTTTGGACGCATCGTCTTCCTCTTGGACGATTACGCTATTGGACGCAGCGTCATGCTCTTGGACACTTACTCTATTGGACGCACCGTCATCCTGTTGGAGGCTTACTCTATTGAACGGTGGCCATACTCTTGGACGCGTACTCTATTGGACGCACCGTGACCCTCTTGGACTCATAGTCTATTGGACGGTCGTCATCCTCTCGGACGCTTACTCTATTGATCCGTCGTAATCCTCTTGGACGCTTACTCTATTGGACGCATCGTCATCCCATTGGACGCGTACTCTATTGGACGCACCGCCATCCTTTTGGACGCGTACTGTATTGGACATACCGTCATCCTGTTGGACGCTTACTTTATTGAACGGTCGTCATCCTCTTGGACGCTTACTCTATTACACGGTCGTCATCCTCTTGGACGATTACTCTATTGGACGCACTGTCATCCTCTCGGACGCTTATTCTATTGGATGCATACTCTTCCTCTTCGACGATTACGCTATTGGGCGCACTGTCATTCTCTGGGACGCTTGTCATCCTCTTGGACGCCTAATCTATTGGGCGCATCGTCATCCTTTTGAACGCGTACTCTATTGGACGGACGTCATCCTCTTGGATCCTTAGTCTATTGGACGGACGTCATCCTCTTGGACGCTTACTCTATTAGACGGTCGTTATCCTCTTAGACGCTTACTCTATTGGACGAATCGTCATCATTTTGGACGCGTACACTATTGGACGGTCGTCATCCTCTTGGATCCTTAGTCTATTGGACGGACGTCATACTCTTGGACGCTTACTCCTGGACGCTTACTCTATTGGGCGGTCATCATCCTCTCGGACGCTTACTCGATTGGATAGTCATCATCCTCTTGGATCTTTAGTTTAATGGACGATCGTCAACCTCTCAGACGTATACTCTATTGGACGCACCGTCATCCTCTTGGACGCTTACTCTATTAGACGGTCGTTATCCTCTTAGATGCTTACTCTATTGGACGCATCGTCATCCTTTTGGACGCGTACTCTATTGGACGGTCGTCATCCTCTTGGATCCTTAGTCTATTGGACGGACGTCATACTCTTGGACGCTTACTCTATTGGACGGTCGTCATTCTCTCGGACGCTTACTCTCGGACGCTTACTCTTGGACGCTTACTCTTGGACGCTTACTCGATTGGATAGTCATCATCCTCTTGGATCTTTAGTTTAATGGACGATCGTCAACCTCTCAGACGTATACTCTATTGGACGCACCGTCATCCTCTTGGACGCTTACTCTATTATATGGTCGTTATCCTCTTAGACGCTTACTCTATTGGACCAATCGTCATCCTCTTGAACGCGTACTTTATTGGATGCACCATCACCCTCTTGGACTCTTAGTCTATTGGACACACCGTCAACCTGTTGGACGCTTGCCTTATTGGACGGTCGTCACCCTCTTGGACGCTTACTCTATTAGATGGTCGCCATCCTATTGGACGATTACTCTATTGGACACACTGTCAGCCTCTCGGACGCTTATTCTATTGAATGCATCGTCTTCCTCTTGGACGATTACGCTATTGGACGGTCGTCATCCTCTTGGACTCCTAATCTATTGGAGGCCTCGTCATCCTTTTGGACGCATACTATATTGGACGGTCGTCATCCTCTTGGATCCTTAGTCTATTGGACGGTCGTCAACCTCTTGGATGCTTACTCTATTGGACGGTCATCATCCTCTCGGACGCTTACTCGATTGGATAGTCATCATCCTCTTGGATCTTTAGTTTAATGGACGCGCCGTCCTACTCTTGGAGGTTTATCGGACGCTTACTCTATTGGACGGTCGTCATCGTCTTGGATCCTTACTCTATTGGACGATCGTCTTCCTCTCGGACGTATACTCTATTGGACGCACCGTCATCCTCTTGGGCGTTTACTGTATTGGACGCATTGTCACTCTCTTGGACGATTACTCTATTGGACGCACTTTAATCCTGTCGGACACTTGGTCTATTGAACGCATATTCATCCTCTTGGACGCATTATCATCCTCTTGGACGTTTACTCTATTGGACGCATCGTCCAAAAAAAAGGAAATTTTAATGATATCCGACTTTTAACAATTATGTTGCCCCAGTCATTTCCAAAAGCATTTCAACATCGCAGATTCCCAAAAGCACATCGACAAATCGCTTCTGGAATGGCGTTGATTTTCCGTACAATGTTTTGTTATTTTGTATACTCGTATATGCTGCCTTCATAGATTCTTTATTTTGAATATAACCACAAAAAATAGTCACTTGGAGTAAGATCCGGGCTCCGTGAGGGACGTTCAATGTCATCCTTCGTGATATGCGTTCCTCAGTGTACAACAAGCATGGACACTGTAACAGTGTGACAAGTGGCGCCATCATGTTGAAAACAAATCATAGAATTGCAATTTCCAGATTTTTGACGGACTGGAATCAAGAACTCTTGAAGCATGCCACAATTATTCTTAGCTTTCACCGTCGTGGCAACTCTACCATTTTCAAAAACGCTTGGTCCAATGATTCCTCTAGCTCATATTGTAGCCCCTTCAACAGCATTAGGGGACGTTGGCGCCTTCCCAGTTATTGGTGACCTTGCTCTACTCTTGGTGGATCCTCTTTTTAGCTCCAATAAAATTGGTACCATTTTTCGAGAGGACCAGGGATGGCCAGCACCGTCTGTTCGCAAAGCGTGTGAAGGGGAACATTTCCGTACTCAGATCCGAGCAAATTTCTAAGTGAACAACTTTGGTAACCAAACAAACAAAGACCGCCATCCAGACTTTTATGATCTTATCGAACCTTGTTGCGCTGGCTTCAATGCAGAAAGGACCACACAAATCAACACCGATTTTGCTAAATACGGGTGCTGGGGTGTTGGGGGGGGGGGGGGGGGAGGGGGGGGGGGCGAACATACAGGGCAAAGTCACTGCTTGCTTTCAACCCGGCGAAGGCCAGGACGATCTTTGTCCCTGTTCAATCCAAATTGACATGCAGTCTCCACGTGACACACCTGGATAGCTACTCTGGCACCCGCCATGTAGTGAACCAATGCATGCAGCGACATCCTGAGAAAGGTTGGCGCAGGGCTAATAACCTTGCCCGTAAAAACAAACTATTATGGAAAATTTAACAAGCCTCGGATATGGACCGAATACATGACACGACGACGACCACGGAAACGAAAATGGCTAAACGATTTAAGAATTTTCTCATGGAACGTCCGCTCACTATACAGAGCTCGAGCTGCACAGCAGGTAGCCGATGCCCTGTCCGAATATAAGGCTGGAATATCTCTTAACCGTCACCTGATTGTTGGGCCATCCTTCCAGTAGGACCTCATTTCAATATAGACCCGGTTTCGCAAGCATCACACAACTTTTGCCTCGGATATCGCCAAAATGTTTCGCCAAATTCGAGTCCAGCCTGGTCACGTCGACTTTCAAAGAATTGTTTGGCGAGACAACCCAGGGGAGGAGTACCAAACGTTCAGGCTGTTAACCGCAACATACGGAACGGCATCCGCGCCGTTCCTGGCAACGCATTGTTTGGTCCAGATTGCCGAGGAGATCGAACAATTGTGTCCGGAGGCGGCGCGGATCATCAGAGAGAACTTTTGTATGGACGATTGTATATCCGGAGCACAATCCGTGGAGGAGGCAATCCTGTTGGTGGGCCAACTGACGAAAGCTTTTAAGAGCGGGGGACTTCCGCTACGTAAGTGGAAGTCAAATTGCAACAAATTATTGAATTGGCTGTCGTCTGATTCACCAAGTGCTGAAGAAGTGTACCAGTTCATCGCGAACAAAGGAACGAGGCTGTTTGAAGTGAATTGGTGTCCCAGGGCAGATTATTTGAGATACAAAGTACAGGAGGTTCCGGAGGAATCAACGCTCACGAAGAGGAAGGCCCTATCACACGGCACCAAGCTGAACTGACTCAGGTCAACCTGACCTGATTCTTTGACTCCAAGCCCATCTCAGGTGAGGTTGACACGCCTCCAAGCGGACCTGGCTTCATTCATTCATTCATTCATTTATGACCCATTGGGCTTGATTGCTCCAGTGGTGGTGCCAGCAAAGCTGGTATTGCAGTAACTGTGTCGATGGGAATGATCCTCTGGATGAAGAGTCTCGGAGGGAGTGCAAGGAATACTTAGAGGGATTATCGGCGCTGGAGTCGGTGAAGATCCCACGTTGGTTGGGGCGTCCGAAGCCCCTTCAGTTACATGGGTTTTCGGACGTGAGCGAGAAGGCGTACGTAGCGGTCCCCTACGCCAGATTTGAGGAGGAAGAAGCTTCCCTGGTGCATATCATCATGGCAAAGGCCAAGGTGGCCCCAGTTAAGCAGGTGTCCCTCTCAATGCTCGAGTTATGTGGAGCCCATTTCTTGGCTCGGCTTTTTTCGTTCGCGAGGAAGGCGCTTCAAGTTAGCGAGGTTCAATGCTTCGCATATACCCATTCCACTATAGTGCTGCAATGGTTATCGGATCATCCCAGGCGGTGGAAGACATTCATCGCGAATCGGATGTCGTACATTTTGGAAAGGTTGCCAAGAAGCCAGTAGCATCATGTACCTACTGTTTCAAATCCAGTGGATTGCCTATCAAGGGTGCTTACCCCAAGGGAGCTCGCCGGAGCAGATCTGTGGTGGCGAGATCCCCTTTTCTTGGAGACAAGGAGCTAAGGTTGTCCCGGATGCGAAGTCCGAGGGGCGGACTCCGGAACACATCAGTAGATCTCGAGGAGCGAAAGGAATCGTGTTTTGTAATCCGGCAGAAGGGTCTGTTTCACTCGAACAGTGCGAACAGTGGCTTGGCTGAAGCGGTTCATCGACAACAGGAGCGGCAAGGGGGACAACAGGCCAGCCAGGCGGTCGGGCGTTCTCGATGCTGAGGAATTGAGGATGGCAACACGCATCGTATTGCGAGCGGCTCAGACTGAATCGTTCGCGGTGGACCTGACGGCCATTCGAGCCGAGAAAAAAATATCAAAACGAAGTGAACTGGTTGTGCTCGACCCATTCATTGATGACCAAGGTATCCTCAGGGTGGGCGGAAGATTAGAGGCAGCAAAGATGGAATAAGAACGCCGCCATCCACAATTTTACATCGACAACATCACCTTGCAAAGGTCATCGTATGGGACTTGCACTAGAGGCTGATGCACGCTGGAAGTCGATTACTGCTCGCCGCAGTGAACTCGCGGTACTGGATCATCGGAAGTCGAAAACTTTTCCAGAGGGTTATCGTTGAATGGACGGTTTGCGTTCGTCATAATGGACGGCTGCTGTCTCAACAGATGGCGTCATTGCCAGCCAGTAGGATGAATCCTGCATGGCCATTTAGTAACACCGGCGTTGATTATGGAGGTCCTATCACTCTTCGGACATGAAAATGACGGGGCACAAGGCGAGTCAAAGACTACACCTGTCTCTTCGTATGCTTGGCAACCAAGTAAATACATCTCGAAGCGGTTGGCGAATTGTCCAGCAAAGTTTTCCTGGCAGCATTGAAGAGATTCCTCGGGCGTAGGGGTTTTTGTCACATCCTATGGAGTGATAATGGTACCAATTTTGTTGGAGCATATCGAGAACTGCGAGAACTACCCGGGACCGGATGATGTCGAAGTTGGCCCCCAAACGAGTTCACTTGGAAATTCATTCCCCCGGCAGCCCCCCATTTTGGTGGTTTGTGGGAGGCAGGTATCAAGTCCGTGAAGCATCATCTTAAGCGAGTTATTGGAAATGCTTTGCTGATTTTCGAGGAGTTTACTACCGTATTGGCCCAGATCGAGGCTTGTGCGAATTCCCGACCACTGGTTGTCCAGCCAACGGAGCCGGGCGACTCCGAAGTGTTAACCCCCAGTCATTTCTTAGGTAGAGGACCGGCAATGAGCGTTCCGGAAGTCGATCTTAGAGATACAAGGATCACCTGGCGGACCAGGTGGAAGTACTAGCAGGCATTACATCGAGCATTTTGGTCCCGGTGGAAGAATGAATACCTCCATACGTTGCAGGCTCGCAACAAATGGCATCATCCGGAACCAAACCTAAGAAATCCGGTTGTGGTCCTTCTGAAGCACGAGCAACTTTCTCCAACTTATTGGCCCATGGGAAATATTGTCGAGCTTCATCCTGGCAGAGATGGCAAGGTTCGGGTGGCAACTGTGAAGATTCAGGGGGGACACGTAAGCGACTCGTTACTAAGTTGGTTCTACTTTCGGTTGCTCAAGATGAGACAGTTGAACCGACAGTTCAAGGTGGGCGGAATGTTGGAGACGGAGCACAACACAACTGCCGACTGGCGGACTGGGGATCGGCTATTTATACCGATTGCTCTCTTTGTTTCTGTGATGAAAATGCGAACGGGAGAACAGGGACACCAACGAGAATATAAGCGGAGGCATTTCTGGAGTTGAAGAGAGTACAATTTAAGCAGTCACAGCTAAACGCTGCTAATCAAGATGATCTTAGCGAATTGGAAGGGGCTTGCTCCGCCAATATTCATAAGGAGACAATTGAAACAACTTAATCGCTTATATACCTATTTACTCGTGGCGAAATCTCAGTAAAAACTAAACTTGTTGCTCCTGCTGGGAATATCCATTCCACCCCAGTTGTTTCTTTGATTTAAGATTGTTTTTGTGTGAAAGGAATTCATGGGCGACTCATTTGGGAGCATAAACAAACTTCGGACATACGTCGCAGGAAATTGAGTTCTTAACAACGCAGATATCTTGTGTGGAGTTACTATTACTACTATTTATTGGCCTGTAGGAACCCGAAAGTTCATGACCTCACCGACTCGACTCCGCCATTGTTCCCTGTCCCGTGCGCTCTCCTTCCACGTTCGACCATCCGATCCGACCTCCTCGAGGTCCAACCTAACATTTTTTTCCATCTCCGTCGCGGCCGCCCTGCCTCTTTCCCGTTGGCTTACCGTCAAGAATTCTATGCACGGTCGTATCGTTGCCCATACGCGCCACGTGTCCGGCCCATCTTAATCTTCGCGACTTGGTTACTCTCACCATTGTAGGCGTGTGGAGTTAGGGTGGAAAAATACACTGTAGATCCGGGATTCACAAGTATAAACATCCTCCGGCTGGCGCAAGGTTGTGGGGTTCTCATACCCTGCCATCTATTCGAACTGGTATGTGAGTGTACAAAATTCCAACGACGTAGTAAATGAGCAAATATTCCTTTTCAAGGGATTACGAAGAGAAAGAGAAAACAAGAAACCACAGATGTATATTTCAAGTGAAGGCCCGGTGACCTTGCAGCTCCGCGTGCATGCATATTTTTTCTACAGGTGGAAAGTGGGGTTGTTGTTTTCTAAATTTTTTTTCTGCCCGCACTTTGTACGGAAGTGATAGGAGGTGCCAGGTTTTAAAGCTTGGTCGTGCAATCATCGCAAGGCGGCCGCTATTCTTTCCCTCTTGAGTGACCAATATAAGTACTGATGAATCTCTCTAATTAACAAGTGAAGAGTTTGAGCCAGATATTACAGAAATGGTGAGTCCCTTTGGTATTGTATTGAACATGCATTCAAGGCTTCTAGCCGTGTCATCTGTGATGTGGTCCTGTACGTAACCGCCACCACTTGGCTCTCGGTTGATGTGTCGATCGACACATGATCCGGCTTGCTTGCTCGGTGAGTTTGATCGGAAGGTCTTACGTTATTGCTGTGTTGAAGTTAATACGGATTTCATTACCGGAAATACCTCGTGTCCATCTTTGCAAGCTTGATACGATCATATTTAATTCACCGCATTGATTGGTTTTGTCATCGTATTTGATGTTTCTGACAAGGTCTTCAATGTCGGTCGGTGACTTCTTTTATTGTCGATGTGGGATAACATCTGGTTATGCTCCGGCATCTTAGGAAGGTAGTCAGGTAGTTGAATTCCACCTGTGTTACAGCAGCGAAACGTGGACGATCTAGTAATGGTGAAGAAATTCCTAAATTACTAGGTGTGCCGCCCGCCACCAGGACAACAGTGGAAACTTTCGTCATTGGTGATCAAAGATAGTCTCGCCTTTTATTTGATTTTCTCGTCGGAGTGAGGGTAGGTGGGGCCTATCTCACAATTTGGTTCAATGCATCAGCGAACTGCTCGGTGTAGTACGGAGATTCGTTGACCGATCATACTGGCCTAGGTGCTTTTTGGAATGATTAGGGTCAGGGCAACGGTGCTGCCCAGGAAATGGTCACATCTTGGTAGGATAGCGGTTGAGGTTCAAATTTGGAGTATGAGTGATTCAGCTCTAAGTCTGTTCAGTGGTGTTAAAGGGACGAATCGTCGAGAGTCTTATCCTATACGTTTTAATGATCTATCTGTCTGTATGGGGCATGCCCCATGCCGTCCGCCGTGGCATATCCATTCGCTAGTTGAAATTGTCGCATCCGGCGGTCCGAAATCTAACATCTGAGTCCAGGAGCGTCAATACATTCCACGAGTTTTGGTCGGTACGTGATAACATTATTATTGAACGAGGACTGTCGTCGAGCTTGAGAAGAGTGACCTGTTCGTAGAGGGGTCAAATCTACTCGCAGAGGTCGAATAACGAATCGACGCTTGCTGACATCTCAGATACGGATTCTTGCTGATCGATTGCTTACTGTATCGTTAGATCCCAGGTAATGTTGGTGAAATATGAAGTGTGGATGGTGAGTGTATCTCGTGGGTTTTATCTCTGAGTTGTCGAGAGTGGGGGTTTATCTACTTATTATTTACTTATTTACTTATTTATTTAGCTTAGTTCGCGCGAAATTCTTTGAGTTACGACCTAGCTTGTTATCTAAGTAAACAAAGGGGGAGAGAGAGAGACTCCGGGTAGTAGGTGTATTTGGATAAGGAGAATAGATGATAGTGTGAGTGGTGAGATGGTGAAGGATAGGGCAACAGGATAGAAGGGTAGGGTGTTGGAATGTGTGCGGGTTGTAAGAGTGGAGACGGTGGGTGGGGCGTGGCCAGGAAGGGAAAGAGAGGGGAAAGCGAGGAGACGAAGTCTGAGAGCAATAGAGGTCAAATTGAAATTGAAGGAGGTGGGATAAGAGTTTGCTCACCGCAGCATTCGCGAAATAGGTTCGTTAGAGCCGTAAGAAGTGTGGTGGGCGGGTAGATAGAAGAGACGATGGTTTCGCAGGTTACGGGGGTTAGTGTGGAATGCGATGGTGGAGAGGATGCTTGGGCAGTTGATTGAGTCTGAGAGGAGACGGTGGATGAAAAGGATATTGGCATGAATTCTGCGCTCTTCAAGTGTGTTGCGATTTATCAGATGGAGACGGCTTGTGTATGGGGGGAGAGTCCGAGGGTTTTCCCTGTTCAGTCCACGGAGGGCAAAACTCAGAAAACGATGTTACACGCTTTCGATCCTGCGAATATGGGACGAGTAGTGAGGACGTGGGGGTTCTTAAAGCTCACCTGAAGAGCCCCCACATCGACAACCCAGCCATCATAACTTTCTGCTAATGCAATCGCACTAAGCACCTGTAAATGCTTCACGCAACAAATGGCCAAATGTATTAGCTAAACGCTTCTGGAAAAGAATTCTTACCTTCATTCATTAATTCGAATTACAAATTTCCAAAAGAATTCTCTCCAAATTTATCATAAATTCCCTGAAAGAAAACTTATTGGTTCACATATAATGCAACCGCATAATCAGGGAATCTTAACCTGGAGTTGGCTATTCCCAGCCTCAACATGTGAACAATAAATTTACCTACATACACATTGGCTGGCGACCCTTGCACCAACGATAAACAATCCAACGCAGCTGCATACAATTAGCACAATAGACGATGAAACTAATTCCCTAGCATGTACCATGTGCAAACAAAAGAAGGCTGTCCTTCAGCAGGCATTCTGGCGATACGGCAAACAATTCAAACCATTTAAGTATCCCAAATGCATCTACTATCTAATGAGTTTCAACTTGTTTACTCAATTGAACTCTCAGATCATAAATTCCCTTTGTCGTCCATATCTCTGGATACGTTTACCATTGACCGTCTCACATAAGCAAACACAAACCCAATTAGCATCCAATGAGATTCGCTTGTTTGCTAAGCCGAACTCACATCTCATGGATGCACATTATGCCCTTTCTTTGTTTCAGTTTCGTTCTCATGGCTTTGTCCCATGAATGAACCAATGTACACACATACATGTGTACCACCATGATCTTTATTACGAGATCTGGTTTTCTGTTCCACAGAGAGAGACTTTACGAAGGGGGACGTTTACGGGAGAAGGTGATAGAGTGACATTTGATAACGTTGAGTTCGAGGCAGTTGTTAAGGCACCAAGTTGAGAAGCTGTCGAGATCCAATTGGAGAAGTGAGGAGTCGAGCCGAGACCGGATTGCTTTGTGGAGTTTAGTGTCGTCCGCTTAGAGAAAAATGGGTGAGTATTTGAAATTGTAATCTGTTTCGTTAATGGTAAGGATAAATAGGAAGGGTGCCAAATGACAGTCCTGGGGAACCCCTGACCTGGGAAGAAAAGGATTGGAAAGGGAAGATCTGAATCTGACACGGTAGGTTTGAGCATTCAGATAGGAAGATAACCACTTAATTAATAGGGGTTCGAAACCAAGGGTGGATAGTTTAAAAAGGATAAGATTATGGTAGATTTTGTCAAAGGCCTTGCTGAAATCGGTGGTGATTACATCGAGTTCGTTGCCATTCTCTAAGGCACGGAGAGTATGGGATGAGAACTCAATTAGATTGGTGGTGGTCGCCCTACCCGAAAGGTAACCATGCTAGTTGGGTGAGATGGTGGATTTACATCGGAAAGATAACGCATTGTAAAGGATTCCTTCGAACAGTTTAGGGATGTGAGACAGTTTGGTGATGGCAGGGGTAGTGAAATATTGCGTCTAATAGTAGATGTCGGGAGGTGCTGGTATTTGGAACGAACGTCACTGTTGTATGAGGGCGGCATCACGAGTTGATTCGAAAGCTTTCTTGTATCCTTTAAAAGAAAGCCAGATGATTGGCGTGTCTTCAGGATGGTGAGTGACTAGCCAGCAGGATAGATGATGTGCGGAGACTCAACGTAATATGAATCTTCCTTTGCGTCGTCTGGTTACACTTTTGTGGATTGTTCGGTTTCCGTGATCGTCATGGTTACGAAAGAAGAGGAAAAAGTAGTAAGGTTGAAGTTGAATTACTCAGCGAGGCGGCGGTGTGAGAGTGAATCTGAATTCTAGATGAATGCCTTCAATTTACATTGGAAGTCATCGGAATTGCTAGCACTGTGATTGAAGGATGTGTTGAAGTCTAGCATCCAATAGGAGTAGTAGGAGCTGGGAAACGCCGGTATTGGGAACGAACGCACATAACGATAAGATCTGGAATGTGTAATGATTGTTAAAAAATACTTTAACAATTAATATTTGTTTTGCCACAAAACTTACCCCGGATTATTCTTGATAGGAGTCCGGACTGATGTGGCTGCAAATGGGAATGGTGTTATTTCGGTCCTCAATGAAACTCTCCTTGTTTTCTTTTGAATGTTCATTTATTTATTTCTATTTACACTATTTGTCTTTCTTCTAAACTGAACTTTCATTTACAAATTCTATTCACACTATTTGTCTTTCTTCTAAATTGAACTTTCATTTACAAATGCTATTTACACAATTTGTCTTTCTTTTAACAATTACCAATACTTTTCAAAATTGGACTTTCTAAATCCTTTTCTATCATTTTATTAACTACCCGCGACGACTGTTCAAACCACAAGAGCGAATCTCGTGTCTTTCGGCACATATGCTTTTTCGTTCCGCTTCCACGATAGTTGTTTCTAGGAAGCGGAATTGGCTAAAAGGGGGAGACTATGGCTAATAAAAAGAATATGACTATTGCAATGTGGGTGGGGTTTTAAATGGGTGTTTTACTTTTATTTAAATTATCTACTATTATATTTGGGTATATTTTGTTGTAAAGGGAAATTAGTGATATGGAGGGAAGGGAAGGATATGTATGTGAAGACACGAGATGTTAATTATTCAAAGGGGGAGTGATAATTAATTGAACTTAATTATATAAGATGATTTCTATTTCACTCACTGTAAACATCCCGTGAAATCAAACACATATCTTTATTTCTACAACTTTATTTTATTTACAATAATTTTTTAACGGTTTATTTCTCACTTAGCGTAGGTTGACATTACACCTATAAATTCCTTTTATTTGAAATTACTTTTCATATTCATTTACACATATAGGTTCCTTTTAGTTTAAGTTACTTTTCACTTTCGCCACTCAACTCACCGTTCCGATCAAATCTCCAAACACAACTCCGCCAGGTTTCGCCGTCTCGGTCGAGATTCAAAAACCAACTCACTTCAAGATTTTTTAACCCACTCTCGATGTCCGTTCTGGACGACGTCTTACAACCAACTCTTCTCTGCCGTCTCGGCCGACGTCTTCAAAACCCACCATCACTAGTCTTTCTCATTTCCTTTGCTCTGGATCGAAATCTTTGTTTCCTCCGGCAGATAAAAGGATATCTCCTTTTTCCCGGTACCACTTTGCGGTATATCAAACACAAAAGAAAAATCAATAGTGCATCGTGTTAATGTACATTTCTGCTTCCCTTTTTTTTGTGTTGTGAGCTGCTTGGGTGAACGTGTAGTCCGTTTGATTGCGCCTGTTGTTTTCTTTAACCGCATGGGCCGGGATCTCTTCCGTGGGAAATCGGTACAAAGGAAAAGATCAATAGCGCCTAGGTGAACGTGCAGTTCATTTTATGGAGCCTGTTTATTTCTTCTAGGCGAATGGGCAAGGATGTTCCTTGTGGGAAATGGTTTGGGTAAACAAACCTTTGAAGGATCATAAAATTGCAGACGTGCAATTTATGATTCTTAACAACTTTACTTGAAAGTTGGTCTCGTGGTCCACAGATTTGGATCCAGGGGAACCTGCGTGTTGAACATATGGTTCGTTCTTTCACGTCTTGGATTTAACTTAAATTCAATATGGGCAAATTGAACGTTCGGTTCAATTTGTTTGATATTGAATTGATATCACGATATTTCCTGTATGCGCGATTAATGATGGAGCTTAGCTCCAAAGAGGTAGGTTTTATGGGATGGGTGGTTGTGGCCGTAACAAATGTTGACCATGTACACGTGATCACTGCTTTAGTAAAGTTCAACTTTTGTATGTATTTCGGGTTATGATGTGGTAGAGATTTCCCGGTTGTCGAATGAGGGATCGTTAACTTTCATGACCATAGAACAAAATGTCATAGGTTCGTCGGGTACACGGGCGACGCAGGATACCTCGGGTGTTCCTGAGGAGAGTCAGCTAGGTCCGCTCCTCATTATTCTGGCCAAAAACGACATTAATATGATTATCATGTATTCTTGCATCTCTCTGTACGCCGACGATACTAAATTTTTCAAAACAATCGGTTCTCTACGTTATTCTTCCCTTTTTCAAATTACCTCGACCGCTTTTCGCTTTGGTGTCAAAAGAATTCCATGGAGCTTAACGTTGGCAAATGCCAGTCAAATGCGTTTTTACGGAAGAGGACACTTCTCCCCCACCGTCCCTACTGAACGAACCCCTTTCCTTGTCACTCGATTCGCGACCTGGGCCTCATATGTGACAAGGAGCTACATTTCCTCTTACATATTGACGGCATAATCCTTAAGGCTGCTTCTCCTCTCGGATTTGTCAGACGCTGGTCGAAGGAATTTTCCAACTCGATGTGTTCCGATTATTGTCTTATCCACGGTCTTTCCTTGTCTTATCCTTGTCTATCCTTCAACTATCGTAATAAAATTTAAAGCTTTTATTTGTTCTTTTGCTTTCTCTTCCTTTTTTAAAGAGTAGTCAAATTATGTGTAAGTTTTATTGTTATAAATGCAAGTTGTCTAAATAAGCTGGTAAAAAGTTGTTACGGCCACAACCACCCATCCCGTAAAACTTACCCGTGTGGAGCCAGTCTCCACAACTAACGGCGATACACGCCAAAAACATCCACTTAAAGGATGTGATACTACCTAAACAAAAACACTAGCCCATACAACAAATGGCCCCACATAAATGGATAGCAAGTAAATCGAACTAAACGTTCAATTTGCGCTAATCAATTAAACCCCAAGCAAATTGAACTAAACGTTCAATTTGCTCACATAAAAAAACTTGGAAATATAATCATTGAACCAAGGGTTCATCACACAAACCCCTAAGAGCCAAATGTGCGGAGCAGATGCCGTCGTCCGAACCAAAAGCGATGGGAATCATGAAAATGCGCGCCAGCAATTTTATGGCCCTTTCAGAAAAATGGTTATCTAAAACCATTAGAACAATCAGCGCTAGTTTTCGTTCTAACCAAATTAAGTTAGAACAAACGAAAAGGCAATAAAACAAAATAAACATTCGCCTCGGCGCGATTGATCCTCCTTCCATGAGTTTCCAACGGAAAAATCCCTTCGGCTAAAGAAAAACAATAGGCGAAATAAAAACGCGCTATTGACTTTTCTTTCAGTTTAACACCAAAAAAAGGACCAGGCAAATAAGGAGATATCCTTTGATCTGGTGAAAGAAACCAGGTTTGACACCTAGGTACAAAAGTACAATGGGAAACGAACAACGATAGTGGGATGAGAGTTGTTGTTCGGGCAAATACAATGAGACGGGGATCGAGTGGATTCGAGGCCATTGTTCAAGGCAAGGTTTTTTTAGGATCGAGTCGAGAAAGGACAATGGAGTTGGGTTCTGAGGCGAGTCGAGAACGGAGAGGACAGTGATTGCTTGTCGTCGCTCGTTAGAGGAACGATTCTCCTTGTGTCTCGTGATAAATAAATTCGTAACTGGGGGTAATGCATTCTCGCAAGTGATCATCATCATCATCGGCACAACAACCGGGATCCGGTCTTGGCCTTATTTAACAAATCTCTCCACCGGTCCCGATTTCGAGCCGATGTCATCCAGTTTGGCACTCCCAGGCTCTGGGCGTCCTGGTCTACGCCATCCCTCCATCGCAGACAAGGTCCGCCGCGCTGTCTCCTTCCATACATCCTGCCACAAACGACATTCCAGGCAGGCTCCTCTTCGCTCATTCTTGATTTTTGCTTGATTTTTCTTACAATATTAGGTTCAAGGTAGATTGCGTACAACTCATGGTTGTAGCGTCTCCGGAATCGTCCTCCCTCACATACGAGGCCAACAATTCTTCTTAAGACCTTTCTCTCGAACGCGGCCAAGAGTTCAGAGTGCCTTTTATTAAGCACCCAGGTCTCGGATCCATACATGAGTACTGGTAAGACCATGGTCTTGTACAGTAGTAGCTTGGATGTTCTGGATAAATTTCGGGATTTAAAGAGCCTTGATAGACCATAGTAGGCTTTGTTGGATTTAATCACCCGTTAGCGTATTTCTTCTTCCATATTGTTATCGGATGATACTATTGACCTAAGGTAGTTAAAGGATTGCACTACTTCAAATTCGTGCTCCACTACCCTGATAGTTTGACCAACGTTAGGTCTTCTCTTCGCAGAAGTTGCCACCATGTATTTAGTTTTTCCCTCATTAATGTGCAGTCCCAGTTTTTGTGCCGCCTGCTCGATCTGGGTGAAGGATTCCTGTACCGCCGATTCGGTTCTACCGATCATGTCGATGTCATCTGCGTAGGCAAGTATCTGGCTGGACTTGGTGACAATAGTCCCTCTTGTTGTAACGCCAGAGTCACGGATTGCTTTCTCCAACGCCAGGTTGAAGAGGAGGCAGGCCAGGCCGTCCCCTTGTCGGAGTCCATTATAGATGTTTATTGGTTTGGACAGCAATCCCGCTACTTTCACTTGACTAGTTACGTTGGTCATGGTCAACCTACAAGGTCGTATCAATTTGTTTGGAATGCCGAATTCTCTCATGGCATTATATAGTTCTACCCTGGCTATGCTGTCGTAGGCGGCCTTAAAGTCTATAAACAGATGATATAGTGGAATCTTAAATTCCAGACATTTTTCCATCGCCTGCCTAAGGGTGAATATCTGACCAATTGCTGATTTGCCTGGGATGAAGCCACACTGATATTGACCAATGATGGCTTTAGCGTATGGGGATATCCGGTCTTGTAGGATAGTGGAGAGTATCTTATAGGCGGTACTCAGCAATGTTATACCCCTATAGTTGCTGCACAGTGTGGTATCTCCTTTCTTATGTATGGGGCAAATTATACCGCGACGCCAATCTTCCGGCATCTCCTCTTGCTCCCATACGTGCACCACGATCTCATGAATTGCGTGATTTAACGCTGTCCCTCCTTGTTGGATCAGCTCAGCTGGTATGCCATCAGTTCCAGGGGCTTTATTTGATTTTAGCTGTCTAATGGCTTTTAATGTTTCCTCAATGCTTGGTGGCGGCAGCATTTGGTCTTGGTCTTGCATTGGTGGAGCCTCCAATTCTTCTGTGAGCTGACCATTTAGCAATTCATTGAAGTGCACTTCCCATCGCTCCAGAATGCCTTAAGGATCGGTGATCAGATTACCCTCTTTATCCTTGCAGTAAGTGCAGCGTGGTGTGTATCGCCTCATACTGCGGATTATTTGGTAGAACTTCCGCGCCTGGTGCGGACCTCGCTCTCTACTTTTCTCTATTTCACAGACAAGGTTTTTTTCCCAGGCGCATTTCTTTTGTCTGTGAAGTCTTTTTTCAGATCTTCTGAGCTCTTTGTATTTCTCCTCGCGTACCCGCGTCCTATGAGACTGCTGCATTGCCCGGTATGCAGCATTCTTACGTTCAGTCGCTAGTTTGCACTCATCATCAAACCAGTCGTTCCGATCTCTACGACTACTGCCTAAGATGGAGTTGGCAGTACTAATGACTGTATTCTTAAGGCGTGTCCATTTCTCTTCTACGCCCGGCATTCTGGCCCCAGGACTTACTCTCCCTCCGTCGAGCACTTCGAGGGCGAGTTTTAACGCATGACCAAAGGTGTTGCTGGTATTCTCATTGCGTAAGGCAGCCGTGTTGATTCGAACCTGATCCGCGGATGCAATACGTCTCCGTAAGGCAATCCGCGCTCGGATAACTGTACCAACAAGATAGTGATCCGAGTCGACGTTGGCACCCCGGTACGTTCGTACCGTCATCAGGCTCGAGGAGTGGCGGCGATCTATCAGCACGTGGTCAATTTGGTTGCGAGTGGCTCCATCAGGTGACACCCAGGTGGCTTTGTGGATGTCTTTACGCGGAAACCTGGTACTCGCAACGACCAAGTTTTTCGATGCTGCCAATTCGATGACTCGTAGTCCATTGTCATTAGTGTTCTCCTGAAAACCGGATCCCGACCTATTTTTGCATTCAAATCCCCAAGAACGGTTTTCACATCGTATCTTGGGCAGGCATTGAGGGCCCGTTCGACTTTCTCATAGTATTATTCTTTTTCGTCGTCAGGGGACTCCTCTGTAGGTCCGTGAACGTTTATGAGGCTTATGCTCTTAAACTTGCCTCGCACGCGAAGAGTGCATAGCCTTTCATTTATTGCATTAAAGCCGATGATGGCAGGCTTCAGTTTTTGGCTGACTAGAAAGCCTACCCCGAGCAAATGGTGTTTTGCGTGACAGCTGTAATAAATGTCATACTCTTTTCTTTGAAAAACACCGCAAGTGATATTCGTCTTAAAAACCTCAGCTTTTCTTCTGGGCAGTAGTTGTTCGTTGTTTCTTTTAAATATTTTTATGTATTTTGAATTATGAAGTGAAAAAAGATTAACTGGAGTCATTTGAAACTATGAGTGGTGTTTCCTTGATTAAAAGATAATTTTATGTAATTATGTGCAAGAGTATATCAACTTAACAATATCCTAAAGTTAGAGTGTTGGAGTGAACAAGGATGTGTTTCTTCAGAATAATTTGTAGTAAACAAATGCATAGCTTGACGAGTAGGAGTTAAAGATATGCGACAGATAAATAACTCAATCTAATCGAAATATACAAACAACAAAACATAGTGCGATGATTTATTGATTAGATCATAATTAGTTTAGTTACTATCTGGAACAACACACGTATCGCATTTCCAGTTGACAGCGTATACTATCGTAATATGTGTAGTATAGTTAAAAAAAAGAGATCATATAGTTAGTGTAGTTAAATAAAATAAAACAGTGTTTGACTTAGACGTGTGTGGGAAGTATAAAGTGGGTGAGGAAAGGTATCATAACAAATAAACAAATAAACAAATAAAATTTAATTAATGCCAGGACTTGGTTTCAACAACAATGTCCATAGACCTGCGCTACCTATCTTGCTACAGCATCATCGGGCCTGTTAAAAGAGATGTTCCCTGAGATACTCATGCCACGAAGGATAGGCATTGAATTGCCTCCACGGAACACGGATTTTACTCCGAGTTTATCTTCTGTTGTAATGTTTAAAATAAAAGCAGTCATATGTATATTTTTTTTCCTACTGTTAATTAATAATTTCCAATTCAAAATGTTTTTCTTAATTTTAATGATTATGTAAAGTGTTCTGAAAGTGTATAACGCTTTCTTATAGAAAATAAAAGACTTGTGGCGTTTCCGCCTTTACAATTGTAATACAACAAAAATTCTGTTTTATTTTTTTACCGAACTTAATCTAGCTGTACTTTGTTAGCCAAACAGGTGGGGTAAGTTAGACCAGCACCGTAAATGCGATTTCGAAAATAACCTTGACACGAAAACTCTGTTATATTAATCGTGTACTGTTCGGAATTGCTCGTGGGTGACCTGTTGGAGAATATCTTGATTGGAAATGTCGTCGTCATATAATTTGTTAGGAATGGCGAATCCGGATGAGGAGAAGGTGTTTATGTGCCCACAGGTGGCGAGGCAAATTTTAGAAGCGGAACTAGCTGGGTTCGAAAGCGGCGATTTCTGCGATGTCATCCTTGTAACTGATGATAACATAGGGATACCGGCTCATCAGGCTCTTCTGGCGGCAGGCTGTACGTATTTTCGTAAGGCATTTAAAAAGAGAAAACGAGATAAGTTAAAGGCTGAACATGAAAAGTGGAAAGCTGCACAGGAAACGTGGGTAGTTGAAGAGCCAGAGGCGCCTGCTGCACACAAAGCGGCGGCTGCTGAAGGGGAAGAGCCGATTGCTGAACAGGAAGAGCCGGCTGCTGCACAGGAAGAGGCGGTTGCTGCAGGAGAAGGGCCGGCTGCTGCACAAGAAGAGGCGGCTGCTGCACAGGAACAGCCAGCTGTTGAACAGGAAGAGGCGGCTGCTGCACAGGAAGAGCCGCGTGCTGAAGGAGAAGAACCGGCTGATGAAGGGGAACAGCGGGCTGCTGCAGAAGTTGAGGCGGCTGCTTCACAGGAAGAGGCAGTTGCTGAACAGGAAGCGTCGGCTGCTGAAGAGGAAGAGCCGGCTGCTGCACAGGAAGAACCGGCTGCTGCACAAGAAGAGCCGGCTGCTGCACAGGAAGAGGAGGCTGCTGCACAAGACGAGCCGGCTGCTGCACAGGAAGAGGCGGTTGCTGCAGGGGAAGAGCCGGCTGCTGCACAGGAAGAGGAGGCTGCTGTACAGGAAGAAGCGGTCGCTGCAGGGGAAGAGCCGGCTGCTGCTCAGGAAGAGGAGGCTGCTGAACAGGAAGCGCCGGCTGCTGAACAGGAAGCGTCGGCTGCTGCACAGGAAGAGCCGGCTGCTGCACAGGAAGAGCCGGCTGCTGCACAGGAAGAGGCGACTGCTGCACAGGAAGAGGTGGCTGCTGCACAGGAAGAGACGTCTGCTGAAGGAGAGGATCTGGCTGCTGTACTGGAAGAGCTGGTTGTTGAACAGGAAGAACCTTTCGAGTTCAGGGTCAGGATGATAGATGGTCAGACCTTACGAGCTATTGTAAAATTCATCTACTCGGGCACGATAAGAATTACGGCCGCCTCAGTGGAGACGATAACGGTAGCAGCCGTGCGACTTGAACTGAAGTACCTTCTAGACGAGTGCATTAAGTATCTAATGTCCTTCATGAGTGAGGGCAACTGCCTCCGCATGTATATGTTTGCCGATGAATATAAAATAACGGATCTTTTGCAGCACTCCTTTGAAGTCGTTTGCCGATTCTTTGGGAGCTTGAACACCAATGACTTTAGACTTTTAACTCCGGAACAACTGTTAACATTTCTCTCCTCGTCACGCATTACGGTAGCAGATGAGAAACATTTGTTTGTTTGTTTCGCGATATGGGCTAACTACAACAGGGATAAGGAGACTTACAGCGTGGTGGAAATGCTGGAATACGTTCGCTATCCACTGCTGGATATCATAGTATTGGCGGAGTACTTTCATATGTTTGTGGGCAAGGAGCGGCAGGTGCTGATGAGATGGATGAAATGGCATTCGGATATGCCGACTCGGATTGATTTGCGGGCCCACTCACCGTTGTACACAAGGAAGATAGACGAAAGAATAGTCGTTATTGATGGTATGAACACTACGATCGGTACGTTACAAGTTTTTGCTTATAATTTGTTACGTAACGTTTGGGTTGAAGCAACCTGGATGGGGCCGGGAATGGTGATGAGAGATTTTGGATACGCTTTGTTAAACAATAAGTTGATAATAGTCGGCGGGTGTTCCAACTACAGCATAACCAACGAAGTTTTGTGCTATGATATACGAACTGAAGCATGGTCATCCCTGGCATCCATGTTTTACAAGCGGGCCAAGTTTACCTTAGTCGAGTGTGACGGCGATTTGTTCGCTTTTGGCGGGATTGACCCTGACGGCCGTCAGCTGAATTCAGTGGAAAAGTATAACTTTACACGGGACGAGTGGCGTAGAATCTCACCGATGAAATATGCATGTAAGCGACCTATTGCAGCTGTGAACAAGGGATTGATCTATGTGGCGATAGGGGAGACCCACGAATTTAATATTTATAATTCGATGATAAATAAATGGATCGAGCCAATACCAAATGTAGGAGTGACAAGCGAATTTGGAATGGCTTGGTTTGGCAATAAAATGTATAAGTTTGGGGGAGTATTCGATGGTGAAATGTATTCCTCTGTAGAATGTTACGATCCTGATACTAAACAGTGGAGAATATATGGAAAAATGGTTCACCAGCGAAAGAATGTTAAATGTGTGAATTTCGCTAACCGAATAATCGCATGCGGTGGAGACTACAATACCGAATGGTGCTGTCTTATGGAAGAGTACCTACCGGACTTAGGCAAGCAAAATATCCTCAACCCGCTGCCTGTACGCCATGCAGATGCCATTATTGCCGTTTCCTCGTTTCCGTTTTGACTTAGTTTCAAGTACCCGTTAATAAAGTTGCATAAAATATGGATCATTTTTAGCCTAAAGCTCGTTCGATGTACAGTGTGATTTGATATTTAGTTAAAAGAAATCAAAGGCGTTACAAGTAAAATAAAAGCACTTAAAGTTATTAAATTATTTTACGGTGCGGACTTTTACTTATGGCAACACGGGAACTCTCTTAAATATGTGGTAATGATTGTGGATCACTTCAGGAGTAGTTTTTCACTGAAAATGCGCGTGGTTAAATTAAACCTTTAATACGTGGTAATAATGTGGTTCATTTCAGGAGTAGGTTTTTAGTGAAAGGCACCGTCTTTATTGGGCGTGGTTTGCTCGAGCGAGGGTCACATTTCTTGCTCAAGCGTGGGGTCCGTGGACAACTACGGATAAATTTGGACTCTCTTTTTGTCATCATTATACCGTGAAGGTCTGGCGCAAGACTAATGACCTTGCCCGGAAGAAACAAATCGTTATGGAAAATTTAACAAGCCTCAGGACTTGCTAAATAAGGCCAAGATCGGATCCCGGTTGTAGTGCCGATGATGATGATGATACCGTGAAGGTCGAGGGGTGAAATTTATCAATTTCTTGTTACCTTTGATTTGTGGTTCCATCCACTAGCTGCGAGTGTATTTTAAACATCCTTTAAGATGCATGTATCGCATTCTTTGTTTACTTTAAGTTTTAGGGTGAATGTTTACATGCGATTCCTGATTGATCGTCGGCATTTATTTATTACTTTTCGATCCCAAGCAATATTTGTAAGATTCCTCATGTGCCCACTCGATAACAAACATATAAGCTTACACAGACTTAATTTTTCTGGGATTAGAGTAGAATAAGATTAAAGTTAAGTTGTTTATACTTACATAAAAAGAAAGCTAGAAATAAATTATGTTTAAGTAAAAAAAGCAGACCGTTATTTTTTTGTAATAAAAATTAATCATAATAGAACAGAAATAAAGTTCTGTCGCCGAAAGGCAAATCTTCACGACGTTAGTCATGTTATGCTTAGCTTAGAGCGTCTGTATAGGGCCAGTAAATTATAATCTACGGCAATTAATCTATACTTTAAGCATTTTTTGTAACTTTTTTCTAAGATGAAAATTAGACTCTAAGAACAAAATGTTTGTAACTCAGGCTGTAACTTAAACTTTAAGAAGAAGCTTAGTCTTTCAAAAGAAACCTTTTGTAAGCTAGATTGTAACTTATATTCTAAGAGGAAATAAAATCAAAAATGTTGCAAAAATGAAAACACCAACGATATTTTTGTTTATCTTATTTATATTGTTTCCCAGCACTTGCTCATTTTATTGGTAGGGAAGGGAATTTACTCTTTCCTCGGGTTTTGCGTTTCGTTGCTGTGTCTGTCCTTCCGCAGATCTAAGCATTTTGATCGACGCTCAGTTAAGTCGTCGCTAATAGCCTTTGAAGGCACCGACCGTGTCATATGACTTGTATGGCACTTGTTTTCGAGCATGAAGCAAAAAATGCGTTCGAAATATGAAACCGTGTGAATAGGCCCGAGGATAGGTGCTTTCTTGGCTTTTGAATATGAAGCAAAATGCATTTAGCGTGTGGCCTTGGGAAGTGGGAATGCGTCATGTGATATCGTATGTCAATTGTTATGGTTTGATTGCATTGGGTGCAATGATACACGATAGGCGTTTAGCTTTGGAAGGTGGGTATGCATTATAAGTGGTAAATGAATATCGCAACGTATGCGATATGAACGATAATTGCCTGTGGGAAGAGGCGTCAGTTAATTGTTTGTGCAATATGAGTATTTATTGTGGGCTGAGGATGATTGCTAATTGAGGGGGGTTGTGTAGCGAGGTGTAACATATTGCTTATGGTCATATGATGGGCCCTGCAGTCTACTTTTGACTACGTTGAGTAGAAAAGCATGCAAACTATCGCCATGTGTCTGTGGAAAAAGAATATCCCCACAAGCGACAAATTCCGCCAACTCGTCTGGGTTGCCGTCAAATATCAACAGGAGAATCAACACGTCCTTCAAACTGATATTCCTATTTTTTTCGTGTCTCTACGGTTAAGTATTAATTTTCGCGCGTACAAAATGTAGGATATTTAATAGTGAATCTGTAACGTAACGCCCGCCTTCGCCAATTATTGGCGATTGGTCCTGATTGATGCCGGTGAGGTGAACTGGTGGTGGTCAATGACAAGGCGGGTGTTATCGGGTTGTGGAATGGGAGCGCTCTACACGCGATGGGGTTCCAGGTGATCCGAGGGTTGATGGTTGTTGAATGGCTGATGATTAGTTTGGGATTTAGGTGACGAGGGGCATGAGTAATTACCCGGGGAGGTCGCCCGCGACGAGGAGCATGAGTAGTTACTGGGGGAGGCTGCCCGCTACGAGGAGCGCTGAAGGCTCTTGTTTTTCTAGTTATTTTTCCATGTGAAGGTGGATGATTCCGACGATGTCATGAGTTTCTCGGTACCCTGGGATCACCGTTTGCCCTTATGATTACTCGTCGCACTAGGGCTCCTCGATAGTATAGTGGTTAGTATACCCGCCTGTCACGCGGGAGACCGGGGTTCGATTCCCCGTCGGGGAGCCTCTGGCGCAAGACTAAAGACTTTGCCCGGAAAAAACAAATCATTATGGAAAATTTAGCAAGCCTGAGGACTTGCTAAATAAGGCCAAGACCGGTTCCCGGTTGTAGTGCCGATGATGATGATGATGATGATGATGATGATGACTAGGAATATGTCCGGTGTTCGTGTCGCACAGGTGATCGATGGTGCTTCGTTTCATGAACCCCTTGTATGGCTCATGGAATCGATGGTGACGAAGCCTTCCCTCCATCCGCTGGTATCCCTGGGATCACCGTTTGCCCTTATGATTACTCGTCGCACTAGGGCTCCTCGATAGTATAGTGGTTAGTATACCCGCCTGTCACGCGGGAGACCGGGGTTCGATTCCCCGTCGGGGAGCCTCTGGCGCAAGACTAAAGACTTTGCCCGGAAAAAACAAATCATTATGGAAAATTTAGCAAGCCTGAGGACTTGCTAAATAAGGCCAAGACCGGTTCCCGGTTGTAGTGCCGATGATGATGATGATGATGATGATGATGATGACTAGGAATATGTCCGGTGTTCGTGTCGCACAGGTGATCGATGGTGCTTCGTTTCATGAACCCCTTGTATGGCTCATGGAATCGATGGTGACGAAGCCTTCCCTCCATCCGCTGGTATCCGTCGCGATCTGTGGTCGCAGAGCCAGCCAATTGAAATGTGTTGGAGTTGTAGGTTTGCAACCCGCGGTCAATAGCCATGTGATTGCTGGTGAAGGACCTCGTCACACCGGGACTAGAGGACACGGTGGGTGCTGCGCCTGTTGGCACCCATCCCAAATGAGTAGCCTGCGCGATGAGGCCTGATGTTTCGGACGGCTTTACCCCTTCTATGATGAGGGAAGGGTACAGATCAGCCCCGATGATGAGTTCTACCCTGTCCGTCGGTGGGATGTATGTGTCTGCGAGATCCAAGCCCGCCGCAGTGCAGAGGTTTTTGGGCAGAAGTCGCGCGGACAGCACGTAGTCTGAGAGGTGGGGCAGCATGAGTGCGTTGATGGTCTAACTTCCCGAGAGGTTGCGGCGAGGCAGTATAGTGCTCGAGGATTGCGCCCTCACCGACTGGCAGCGAGCACCCCTGATCCCATAAACTGGAATGAACAACGCCAGGCGGCGAATGCCCACCTGTTGGGCGAGGGATTCCGAGTTGAAGGTGGCCTCTGAGCAGGGGTCCACCAGGGCACGAACCTCGATCCCGCATTGGACTCCGATTAGACGAGGACGCGTGCTGTAGCCAGGAGTATAGCCCGCGGATACTCTAGAAGTCTGGCTGCTTTGGCCTTTGGGACTGCTACCCGGTTCCGGAGGCGATGATGATTGAGGCGTTGGGGTTGAGGTTATACCAGCGTGGACTAGGGTGTGGTGTCGTCCCTGGCACTGTCTGCAAGTCTTGATGGAAGGGCGGTTGCGGACCATGTGCCGCCCTAGGCAGTTCAAGCATAGTTTTCGTTGATCGGGTGGACAAAGACTATGTAGAGTGAACGGGAAACATAGGGATTGGAGAATTATTTCAACCAGCGCTTCACAAATCCAAGGGCAGAGTTGGCCTAAAGGATAATGTCATCAATATGGGGGATAAAGTTAAGCTCCCTGTCACATAAGATCCCAAGGTCACGTATCGAAGGTACCGATGATATCTGCTGGTTTTGTAGGAAATAGGAACGCGGCGGGGAAGGGGGACGTTTACGGGAGAAGGTGATAGAGTGACATTTGACAACGTTGACTTCGAGGCAGTTAAGGCACCAAAATGAGAAGCTGTCGAAATCCAATTGGAGAAGTGAGGAGTCGAGACGACCGAGAGCGGATCGTTTTGTAGATAGCATAGAGAGAGATGGATGAGTATTTGATATTGTAGTCTGTGTGGTTAATGGTAAGGATAAATAGGAAGGGTGCCAAATGACTGTCCTGGGGAACCCCTGACCTGGGAAGAAAAGGATTGGAAAGGAAAGATCTGAATCTGACACGGTAGGTTCGAACTTTCAGATAGGAAGATAACCACTTAATCAATAGGGGTTCGAAACCAAGGGTGGATAGTTTAAAAAGGATAAGATTATGGCAGATTTTGTCAAAGGCCTTGCTGAAATCGGTGGTGATTACATCGAGTTCGTTGCCATTCTCTAAGGCACGGAGAGTATGGGATGAGAACTCAACTAGATTGGTGGTGGTCGACCTACCTGAAAGGAAACCATGCTGATTGGGTGAGATGGTGGATTTATATCGGAAAGATAACGCGTTGTAAAAGATTCCTTCGAACAGTTTAGGGATGTGGAGACAGTTTGGTGATGACAGGGGTAGTGAAATATTGCGTCTAATAGTAGATGTCGGGAAGAGCTGGTATTTGGAACGAACGTCACTGTTGTATGAGGGCGGCATCACGAGTTGATTCGAAAGCTTTCTTGTATCCTTTAAAAGAAAGCCGGATGATTGGCATGTCTTCAGGATGGTGATTTCCAAATACTAGGGAAGACAGCTTGTGTAAGGCATAGATTGAAGTTCTTTGATAGCGGGAGAGAAAGAGAAGAGGAACAGTTTTATTTAAAAGGACAGTCGGAAAACCAGGCCTGAACTCGTCTTTAAGTAAGTTTAATTTTTCCTCAGCTAGGTGATGCTGAATAATTTGAGAAACGAAAGGGCCAAGGAAGAATTCAGGCAGGTCTTTGAAATAAGACGGGTTAGGCTCGAAAGAGATGTCCGTGAAGGATTTTTAAAAGAAAGAAGCGAATAGATTGGCAACAGTTTGGGGCTCGGTTGAAGTAATCATGTCATAGGAAAGGGAGTTAGAATAGGCGTCAGATTTCCGTTTGTAATTTATAAAGTGGAAAAAAGATTTGGGGCCGTTGATCAAGTTAGATTGTTTTTTTGAGAGGTAATTGGAATAGGGGGAGTTGTAGAGCTCGGTAAATTTATAAAAGGAACCGAGGTACTTGGAGTAGTCTTGGGACGAACGCGTTTTTAGGAAAATGTTCCACAGGTTATTTCTCTTGTTCCGAAGAGTGCGGAGTGTGCGGTTGTACCATGGGGGCGATGACCTGTGTCGAGAATAGGGGGCATATAGAGCGATGGCCTAGTAGATCTCCTTATAGAGAGTGGCAGTAGCTCCTTCTACCCCCAGATGATCATAACGAAATGCTATTCTTCTAAGATGCTCGTTTAGAAGGCGAAAGTTAGGTTTGTAGAAGTTGTAGGAAAAGCAGTCATGAGGTAGAAGGGGCTGGACTACGTGATCTCGATATACAGATAAGAGAAGCGGGCGGTGGCAATTGTCAATGGTAGAGAGGACGTGTATAGGTATATTGAAGCAAATAACGTATAAAGACTTAGGGCGTTGGTCGATTTTTATTGCGGCACAGTCGAGAAGAGATGGCAATTAGAGATGACGCGAGTCTGTTTTGAGTGGCAAGCAGCACTCCACGGCATGGGAAATTGGGACCTTGTCGATGAACATTGTCATCGCGAAAAACGTTTAAGGAGGAAGGGAATAGTTCTAGACTATTAATACTAGCGATAAGGTTGGTCTCAGTCAGAGCGTATATATCGAAAAGGAGGGAATGTGTCTTTTCCAGAGTCGAATGCGCTTTGGAGTGGATACCCCTGACATTCTGATAGTAGATGGTTAGGCGGAGAGTATTGAGGTTTTGTGGATGGATGGGGGGGGGGGGGGGGGGGGGGGGGGTCAAAAAGGCTTGCCATTATTGGAATAGGTCATTTTTTGTCAATATATTGGCGAAATGCCGAGAGACCTTTTGACACTTTATTTGGGAGCATATTGAAGTTTTTGTGGAATTTAATAAACATTTTGCGAAGGCTTGGAAAGTCGGTAGGCAGACCTTCCTGCTGAATGGAAACCATGACGCTGGTTTTCGTTTTACCTTCATAACAGACAGAATCAGATTTGTCGTGGAGGTATGAAAGATAGAGCCGGGCTTTATCGTAGGTCATCTTGTTTCTAAATTTCGACAAAGTATACGGATTATCAGATGAATTTATGGTTTGGTGTGTAAGTTTGGCAGATGGGGAGAGGATGAGTTGGGCGGGGGCGAGATCTGGATGCGTGGTAGTGGGAGAATCGCCCTTGAGTTGGGTTCTGTGGATGAGTGGGGCGTTGAGAGTGTGTGGCCTGTGGAAGTTGGAATACTTGGCGTCGATTTTGGGGTCGAAAAGCGGGAAGAAATTAGATATAGAGGCAGGGTGTGATGTGGGGCGAACAGTTTCGTTATGATTAAGAGGAACTTTATTGCGGGCGGATGAGGAAGGGCGTTTAGGGTCTAAGGGCCTATAACAGTTGGAGTTAGGGAGAGGAGTTCGATTATGGTTAGGCTTATGATAGGACTTTCTGGCTCGGGTCGTCTTTTGTTTGGGATAGGGTGTACGGGATTTGCGGGGAGGAAGGTGGATAAGCGTTGGCTGGGGACGAGTTATAATTGGAAAGCGGGGAGCAGCGGGGGGACAAGGGACGGAATTGGTATTGGGGGCAGAATTAGGAGGGAGGGCCCGGCTAGGATCAGAGCCAGATATTTGGTTGATTGGTTGGGGTTGGTGTGATATATTGACAACCTGCCGATCCTGCAGTTTTGTTGTGGTGAAAAATCCGGTCGTACCTGGAGGGAAGAACAACGTGGAAACTGGAACTGTTTTTGGAGTCGGGATGCACGTGGAATACTATTACGGGAATCCTGTAGTTTTTCAGAAAGAATTCTGAAATCTATTCAGAGTTCGCGGTTTTGGTGGCGCCCTTTAACAAATATTTTTCGAGTGCTTATTATCCCTTATTGCACTTGTAATTTAAGTTGAAAAATAGTGTGAAGATGTCGACTAAAGCAGAACTAGCTTGTGTGTATTCAGCCCTTATTTTGACTGATGATGGTGTTGCAGTTACGGGCGAAAAAATCTACACCATTCCAAAAGCCGCTAATGTAGAAGTCGAGCCCTACTGGCCAGGACTATTTGCCAAAGCTCTTGAGGGCATTAATGTCCGTGACCTAATTACCAACATTGGATAAGGTGTAGGTGGCGCGCCAGCGGCCGGTAGGGCAGTTGTGGATGTAGGAGCAGCTGCAGCACCAGCTGATGCCAATAAAGAAGAAAAGAAGGAAGAAGAACCTGAGGAATCTGACGACGATATGGGCTTCGGCTTATTTGATTAAAATCAAATTTGTACTTCCAATGGCGAGGCCATAATATAGTACACGTTTTAATGTACAATTATTAAAGAAATGAGGTAATTGGATTATTGAAAATGTTGAGTTTTTAATACGGGCCATTCTGCGCCGGTCCAAGATGTACCAAAATGGACGACTGGCGAGGTGTCAACCGGGGCCGTCGCAGAAGTGGGCTGTGGGGCTGGTTGATGAGGGAGGGGGGCAAGGTGAGCGCGTTAAAGTTAGAGGGGCGGGAATGGGGCCACCTTGTGTAGTTCGTCGAACAAAGACGTTTCAGATCGCGGGGACGAGTGGGGGTTGGTAAATTTTAATTGCAGGAATAAGATAGTGCTGACAAGCTGGCCTAGAAGGGACCGGGAAGACGCAAGCTCGCACAGGACAGTGCCGAGTTTGTGTAGGACAAGTTCGAGTAGGAGGTCTTGTTCGGAGGGGGCGGGATGGTTTTGTGTGGCAAGTGTAATAAGTCTAGCCCATCACTAAGGCTGTTCAACCTGGAGATAATATTCTCAAAAAGGGGGTTGGATATCCATTGCAAGCATTTGTCGACGCTTTTGCGGAAGGAGTTGGTAAGATCCTGTGTGAGTGAATTGAAGGAGTCATTAACTGAATGAGTAACCTGGTTGACGACCGTCTTGTTACGGTCTCCAATGAGGGACTTGATGTCAGATAGAGACGTGTGATAGAGAGATCCGAGGTCATCGATGCATTTGATTATGTGATTAATTAGGTTAGAGTTGTGGGAACAATCGTTAGCGTCACTTAGGCATTTCATAGCCAGGAGAATGTGAGAGAGCGATATATTGAGACATTCATCGCAAAAGAACAGGAGGTTATCTGGGAATTCCTTTGCAAAGTGAGGATTTCGTTTATTCAGTCCCACGCAGGACGGGTGAAAAGATTTGCCGCAGATGCCTTTACAGCTGATGTAATCGGCATTAGCAACATTAATTCCACAGGTTGAGTTGACACAAGGCATGATGGGAATGATAGCGAAGTTAAGATGGAGGAGGGAGGTAGATGTGGTGCTAGAAGGGAATGAGGGGAGGAGGTAAGGAATCACGGAAAGTGCACAATAGCAGAATAAATAGTATACCGATGCTCTGATCTATCGAAGTTGAAGGGATTTAGACTCAGAGGGAGCCTTACCAGAAGTTTGAAAAAGTGAAAGAGAAAGGAATGAGTAACTAAATACATAAGTAAGTAAGTAAATAGAAAAGAAAATAATACACAAGAATATTAATATTGGGGAAAATGGAGTTGAATAAGGGCGGGGAAGATTGAGGGAAAAGGAGGGAAAAGATAAAAACCAGAATTAATTACAAAAATAATAAAAAAAAACCAGAAATTAAATAAAGAGAATTTGAAACTAGGATAAATGAATGGTTGAGAAAATATGAATAACAGAAATTAAGACAATTCAAAATAATACAAAGAACAGGAAAGAAAAAAGAATCATCATCATCATCATCGGCACTACAACCGGGATCCGGTCTTGGCCTTATTTAGCAAGTCTCGAGGCTTGTTAAATTTTCCATAATAATTTATTGTTGTTGAACGTAGGCCCTGTCGTACCTAAGTCCAGCGTCTAGTTCGTTACAGTGTACAGTTGCTGACCGACGATTGGCTTATTAAGCCCTTTGTATTTAATTTTGAAATTGATGGTATGGTTGATGATGAATAGTTGAAGACAGTAAGATAGCGATTTAAGTTGCAGATGACGGTTTCTCGCCCCTAATGTCGCAGTTCTTGAGGTGTTGGTTCGCAATCGTTACGATCGGCACAGGGCCCACGTCTTACCCTTCTCTATCTGGCATTCAACTTATTTGATTGTTGTTTCCGGTGTCGCTTCTGTTGTTGATCGTACTATTAATGTTAGAACGGTGATGATAACAATCAGGTACTGCTGTTTGCGACTCCGCTGCTGTTACCGTCGTTGTATTTATTTTTATTTTATTTCCTCTTCTCTTTTATTTAATTTTGTGGTTTAATTCGATTAAGATCAGATTTAATTTGTGTTTGTGTTTTAATGTGATTTTCAAACTGCTTTTCCCTCTTTAACTTTTGGTTAAAGTGAGATTAATGAGTTAAGCTTCCGGTTATATAATGAATGAATGAATGAATGAATGAATAGAGGGCAGAACCCTCAGTTTATTTCGCTTAGCACAAGTTGTATAAACTGCGAATTTGGGACGAGTAGTGAGGAGACCAAACCTGACTAGCATATTCAAGAAGGGGACGGACAAAGGCTATATAGAGCGATATGGAAACGTAGGGATTAGAGAATTCTTTCGACCAGCGTTTTACAAAACCAAGGACAGAGTTGGCCTTGAGAATAGTGTCATCAATATGTGGCCTAAAGTTAAGCTCCTTATAACATAAGATACCATCGTTTGTACAGGTGTTATCTGTTGGTTGATTAAGACATAGGAACGTAGCGGGGAGGGGGATCGTTTACGGGAGAAGGTAATTGAGTGACATTTGGCAATATTTAGTTCGAGGCAGTTATTTTGGCACCAAGTTGAAAAGCTGTTGAGATCCATTTGGAGAAGTGAGGAGTCGACAGAAGAGTGGATCGTCTTGAAGAGTTTAGTGTCGTCCGCGTATAGAGAGATGGAGGAGTGCTTGATACTGGAGTCTATGTCATTAATGCTAAAAATGAATAGGAAAGGTCCAAGGGAACCCTTGACGTGGGAAGAAAAGGATTGGAGGGGGTGGATCTAATCTGACACGGTAGGTTCGATCGTCAAGATAGGAAGAAATCTACTTAATCAGTAGGGGTTTGAAGCCAAGGGAGGATAGCTTAAAGAGGATGAGGTTGTGTGAAATTTGGTCGAAGGCCTTGCTGAAATCTGTTGTGAGTACATCGACTTCGTTGCTATTCTCTAAGGCACGGAGAGCGTGGGATGAGAACTCAACTAGATTGGTGATGCTGGTTGGATGAGATGATGGCTTTGCAGAGAAATCATAACGCGTTGTAAAGAATGCCTTCGAACAGTTTTAGAATATGTGGCAGTTTTGCGATGGGATGGTAGTTACTAATATCCTTTTTTGGTCCCTTCTTATGTATGGGGGCGACAAAAGAGGATTTCCAAATATTTGGGAAGACACCTTGCGTAAGGGATAGATTGAATATCATTGATAGAAGGAGAGCACGAGAAGAGGAAAATTTTTTTAAAAGGACGGCCGGAAGTCCATCAGGTCCAGGGCTGAACTTGCCTCTAAGCAGGTTTAATTTTTCTTCAACTAGGTGATGCTGGATAATTTGAGATATGAAGGGGCCTAGGGAGAATTCAGGCAGGCCTTTGAAGTAAGAGCGGTTAGGCTGGAAAGAGTTGTCTGTGAAGGATTTTTTAAAGAAAGAAGCAAAAAGATTGGCAGTTGTTTGTGGGTCGGTTGAAGTATTCGTGTCATAGGAAAGGGAGTTGGGATAGGCGTCAGATTTACTTTTATAGTTAATAAAGTGGACAAAAGGTTTGGAGTCATTTATCAGGTTGTTTTGTATTTTTGTGAGATGATTGTAGTAAAGAGAGTTGTAAAGCTCGCTGAATTTATAAAAGGAACCGAGAAAGTTGGAGTGATCCAGGGAAAAGCGTGTTCTTAGAAAAATGTTCCACAAATTATTCTTCTTGTTCCGAAGAGTGCGGAGTGTGTGGGTGTACTATGGAGGCGATGATACCAATGCCCTATGTCGAGAATAAGGGACATATAGGGAAACGGCATTGTATATTTCCTTATAGAGAGTGTCAGTAGCTTCTTCTACCTCTGGGTGAACAAAGGTGATCATAAATCGAACAACATACAGGAAAACTGGACAGAATTAAATATGGTTAGGAATGATAATAGTGATCACATTTAACGCCCAATTTCCTTATCATCATCATCATCGGCACTACAACCGCCATCCGGTCTTGGCCTTATTTAGCAAGTTTCTCTACCGGTCCCGGTTTCGAGCCGATGCCATCCAGTTTGGCTCTCCCAATCTCTGAGGGTCCTTGTCTACCCCATCCCTTCATCACAGACACGGTCTGTCGCGCTGTCGCCTTCCATACATCCTGCCACAATTTCCTTATCATTCATCATCGGCACTACAACCAGGATCCGGTCTTGGCCTTATTTAACAAGTATGAGGCTTGTTAAATTTTCCATAATAATTTGTTTTTCTGGGCAAGGTTATTAGCCAACAATTTCCTTATACGTGAGATAAAAATCCTACTCTCACCATCTTGTACTGTTTCCCAAGCACAGCTGAACATTTCACTATCGCTCTGCGAAAGCCCTTTTATCTATCCCAATCAATCCTTAAACATTTGGAAGATGGTGAACGTCAAATCCACCCTCATCACCCGCCACTTCCTATCGCCCTATTGCATAAACTTCTCTTTTCGTTATGACCTTCTGCATTTCAGGGCGCACACTGAGCTCTATATGTTCGCTTTTCCTGAAAGAAATATATTTAAAAAACCCAAAACTCGTTTTAAGTTTTCCAGAATAATGTGGACGTACGTCAATTGAACCTAGATATCATTGTGCACTTCCCAACTTACAGTGCGTCATTTTATGCTTTTGTGTGAGGTTGTTGCAATCTGCGCAATACATTTTAGGATGAGGCCTTACATGAGTTACAAAACTACAAAAGGAAATTGTTCAAAAAGTCAACTAATACAGTAACACCACCACCCAGCGAAGAAATTCGCATTGATTTCCGAGCTTAACTCTTTCAGCCGCCGGTCAATTGATGGCCCTTACTTTACATTCCTCACACCCCGCATTGCCATACCATACCTTAAGAGAAAATGCAACGAGCTTTTCAAGCTTACAAACACAAAGGTTTTTCAAAGTGCAAAAACTTGCAACGACTTTCACGATACCAAGGAACACCATGGCATCCCATGCTTCTGAATATATCCTTATTTGTGAGCAACTTCACTCCTTCTCAGCAGCAGGAAAATGTTTGAGCATGACGACTAAACTAGACAAGGAAGGAATGGAAATAAAGCTCCACCACAGGCCGATGTCTCTTGCACGGTTTTCAGGGATGCTTCTCATTCCGCCGAAATAGAATAGAATGGCAAAAGGATAACGCAAATCTAATGCGCAATCGAAGCAATTAGAACGTGTAAACATAACAACTGATAAGGACAGCGCGTATGGGCACATCCAGTCGAGGATTTACGGCGCAGTAACGCCACATACACACATTATGCATGAGAGCTTTTCAAGAAGCACTTTCGAACGAAACAGGACATACACACAAGGGTAGCGTAAATTCATCATGTGGTTCGAATACGTTTACGTTCTTAGTACCTGACTCTCGAAGCCAAGTGCTTTCAAAATTCCTTTTCAAATACTTCAAAGTTATCTCAACACATTTGTGCGCGAATCATGCGCACTCCGGCGCGGATGGTCGTTTGCTAAGGTGAAGTATCATTACGATATCGACGACATAAACACGGTCCCATGTTTCGGAAGCTCCGCTGCCAAAATAAAATAAACTCTGTCAATCGAGAACTGTGGATAAATAATTAATCGGAACGGAAGTAAACACAAATCAACTTGCGAACGTCTGGAGCCTGGAGTAGGATGTGGGACACAACTCGCCAGGATAATAATCGATAATAAGTTGGATTTTGTACTATAACCCTTCAAGTGGGTGGTTTTTCTTCCCTTCTATAATGTGATTCGCTGCGAATAAATTTGGAAGCAAACACCTAAAGGTGAGCCGTGAAATTTATAGAACCTACGACCCCAAGGTGGGCATCTCATGAACAGTAACCTTTGAAAACACTACTTGGTTCCTGTGGAAATGTGAAAGACTTGGAATTGGAAAAGGAGCTCCTACGTTTCAAGGAATTGCTCAACCTACAATCAAAAAAGGACAATCTGGTATTTGGAATAATAGAGGAAACTCGCACAGAACGGCGACATACACACACCGTACATACATAGAAAACGTCTAATCACTGAACTGTGTGCCGAGGAAGGAGTAAAGTGGGAGAGACAGAAACGCAGGAAGGACGGAAAGAGGCAAGGAAGGAAGGAAGGAAGGAACGAACGGGACAAGTTCATCCTGCAATTTCCACTCGAGGTGAGAGGACTCTTTCATTCTTAACCAAATTTTCTAATTAACTCAATTTGATTGTGTGAACGCTAAAAAGAAATTTGCAAACTCTGGGTGTGTTGCATGGCCCGGTGGTCTTTTTAGATGACACCCCATCAGTCTCTGTACTCATTAAAAATATTTTGTACTACAAAACAAAACGCTGTTCTGTCTATTGACGGAGAATTTCACCTTTCTACTTTGTTCTCTGGTATGAGAAACATTGCAGTTGATTCTTTAATTTTTTATGCTTTTTTATTATTTTATATTAATAAAAGTAAAAATAATTATTGCAGACGATAAATAACACTATGCTGGTGTTCATGTCCTGATCTCAAACAAACAAGCAATGTATGGTTTCATTGCATGCTCTTGTCGACCCTCAATGCGTATTGGTTACAAAGGAGTGCGCCTTTTTGCTACTTTAGAATTAATCCGATCCAAAGTGTGTGAGGGTGCAGGTTTTGAACTTTTTTTTTCACGAAACGCGCGACAATTAAGTACTTTCCTAACTATGATTAGGGTCGGTTCAACTAAACGCAGGTAATCGTTAATCAGAGAAGGGATCGTAGAAGACAGCGAAGACTCACTAAAGAGATAGGGGTTTTTTTACACTAACGGGTGCACAAAAGGGGGTTTTGGAGTGCTCTTAAATGTCGGAGCACAGTGATCAAGATAGGACGAAGGTGATCATACAAGAAAGGATGGCATAGACCAGAATGTTAAATGTATTATAATATTAAACTGAATGCTAGAAGGATCGGAATGTAATTTACGTCGGTAATAATAGATAATAGGTAAGACCATGTGGAAGACTCTACCTTTGGCGTGGACGAGAATCTTCGGACTTTATAATACTAAACTAAACAATGATTAATAGAAAACAGATTTACCCGCATATTGGCAACTTATTATATATATTTTGTTCTTACACTAATGCGCGCATAAAAGGGGTTTTTAAAGTACCTTTAAATGTTCGAGCACAGTGCGAGTAGAAGGAGAGGAAGTGGATAGACATTACTTATTACATAGGGTTAATTATACGAGGGTTCTTTGATAAGCAGTTGCCTTGGCCTGATGGGAGGCTGTCGGTATTTAAAAAGGGACATTTTTCGTAAACAGAATATTGTTATTGTGTTGACAATAATTTTGTCTCTGCCAGATTACTGTATGATTTTTTTTTAAATGACGGTCATTTAAATGCAACAACTTTTGAGATTGCACACATTTTTTTCTTGTCACGGCCAAGTAGGTGGACAGCCCCTATATTGGTTAGAGTTTGGGAAAAAGGAATATCATCATCATCATCGGCACTACAACCGGGATACAGTCTTGGCCTTATTTAACAAATCTCTCCACCGGTCCCGATTTCGAGCCGATGTCATCCAGTTTGGCACTCCCAGGCTCTGGGCGTCCTGGTCTGCGCCATTCCTCCATTGCAGACAAGGTCTGCCGCGCTGTCTCCTTCCACACATCCTGCCACAAAGGAATTTCCGGGCAGGCTCCTCTTCGCTCGTTCGAGGTAGGTGTCCTGCCCGCCGGAGTCTACCGAGCTTGATTTTTCTTACAACATTAGCTTCAACGTAGATTGCGTACAACGAATGGTTGTAGCGTCTCCGGAAAAGAAAACCGTCCTCCCTCACATACGGGGCCAACAATTCTCCTTAAGACCTTCCTCTTGAACGCGGCTAAGAGTTCAGACTGCCTTTTATTGAGCACCCAGGTCTCGGATCCATACATGAGTACTGGTAAGACCATGGTCTTGTACAGTAGCAGCTTGGATGTTCTGGATAAATTTCGGGGTTTAAAGAGCCTTGATAGGCCATAGTACACTTTGTTGGACTTGATTAGCTGTTCGCGTATTTCTTCTTCCATATTGTTATCGGCTGATACTATTGACCCAAGGTAGTTAAAGGATTGCACTACTCCAAATTCGTGCTCCACTACCCTGATAGTTTGACCAACGTTAGATCTTCTCTTCGCAGAAGTTGCCACCATGTACTTAGCCTTCTCCTCATTAATGTGCAGTCCCAGTTTTTGCGCCACCTGCTCGATCTGGGTGAAGGAGTCCTGTACGGCCGAATCGGGGGAATGGAGCGCCATTGCTTCCCATAAAAGCTCTATTTTTTGTCAAACCACGGTTTATCAGATGATCTTCGTTTGATGGAATGTGGAATGTAGATCCCCATCCCGAGAAGAATAATATCTGCGACCGACTCCGCGCAAGCATTAACATCGGAGTCTCCGAAGCACATCTCCGACTATGGAAAGGATGCGAAAAAATCTCGAAAATCGTTCCAGTTAGCAGCCCCATAGCTCCATACATGGCGAAGTTGCTTAGTTCGGTTGTTCGCTTGAAATGCAAGTGGTTGCGCGACAGATACCAACCAGTGATCTGAATTTCCCAGTGGCGCAGCAACCTCCACGGTTTAAATGTTTGACTCGGATGTCAAAAACAGATCCAGGGTGTTCGCATAATCACCTCGTGCATCTGGCACTCGCGTTGGTTCCTCCACGAGTTGAGTCTAACAGCGAACATCTCCGCCAGCCTTCTAGCCTCGTCGGTTCTGTTAGAATGTACCAACCAGCCGGGATTGTGCACATATAAGTCGCCAAGGACGACAATTTCAGAAGCCGGGTGGTTAATCTGTATCCAGTCGACGGTACGTGAAAGATGTTCGAAAAATGTCGCCGGTCGATCGTCATTCGGGGAGCGGCAAATACAACAAAGAAATTTAACACAATTCCTCAGCACGACCCTCAATCAATTGATGCCCATGTTATTGGGTTTCAACGCATCCAACCTCTGGCAAGCCACATCGGACCGCGTGAAGACGCAGACTCCACCCTTCAAACGAAATCTCGAATGCAAGTCGTATCTTGAGCAACGAAGATATGTCGAATAAGTTGACGAATCGACCTGGGTCTCAGTTAGTGCAAGGATATCAGGTTTCGTTGTTTGCAAATATTGGTGGACGGCGTTTACATTCGTATTGGTGAAACCGATGCCCCTGATGTTACAAAATGCCGTTATCAGTCGAACGTCGACAGAGCTCCGAGAACCGGCCCGATTATGCGATGACGAACCTTTTAAAATTTGCTTATTTATTATAATATCTGCATGATCTTCCCCCTGACATAGTCCTCTCCGGAGATCCGAATGGGAAACTAGTTTACCTCCGGCATTCTTTATCTTAGACGGTACAATCATGACTTGTCTCCGTGTCAGTCCGGGCCCTCAGCCATACATCCGAAACATAGCCGAAAATATCTCCCGACGATATCGCGGAATGTACAACGTTACGGGGTGGTATCTCACCTTGGGACCGACTACCACCGAAACCAACCTTTTCTCGAACCGGTCCATCAGCCAAGCTCCGAAAGATGGCCAGAGCTTTCTCCCGACCATTTCACGGAGCATTTAGCTTGATGGGGTGGTATTTCACCGGGCGACGTGGCGTTGGGACCCCACCTACCACTCAGCCTTTAGTCGCCTCTTATGACAAGCCGGCCTAGCTATGAGTACATTCTAACGCCCTACTCACAGGGCACACTACTACAGGTGTAGAATTTCTTGTCCCACTCTCTGGTCATGCAAGAACTTTACGCGTTGAATATGCGTATTGCAGCCGTTTCTAGCTCTCCTGAATGTTTTCTGGTTTTCCTCAGTACTGTTTGATTTATACAACTGGGAGCTCAACTCTTTAGCCTTAATGGCTTCTCTGCACCCGTAATCGAACCACATATTTCTCTTGGGTTTGATACTCTTTACTCTGTGTGGAATAACGGTCCGCATTCCAAGTAGAATCGTGTCTGTCAATGTGTCCGCTATAGAGTCAACATCGTTATTGAGGAAAAATAACGACCAACTTAACTTCCTAAGAAAGTCGTTCAGACCTTCCCAGCTGGCTTTCTCATAGAACCATGCTGTTCTTTTGGAAGTTTGCTCGTTAGCGTTGCTGTTGGCTAGAGCAAATTTAGCTGACACGACACAGTGGTCTGAAGGGCCCAAGGGGAAGAAATTTCAATTGTGTATTTGTTCGTGTGGGAGGTGGGAAACAGGTCCAGTGTGTTGGCGGAATGACCATCTATGTCTGGTGCCCGTGTTGGCTCATTGACGAGTTGAGTTAAATTATTGGACTCAGCAAAGAAGTGGACATACTGACCTCCAGGTGTTGTGTGTCCGGAGTGGCGAATCCACTGAGAGTTCTGCACATTGAAATCAGCCGTAATAACGATTTCAGTGTGCGGTCAAGATCCTGTTAATACAATCAGATAGAGCACCAATTTCGTTAAAGGATGTGTTTTTATCCAAGTTTGGGCTTCTGTAAAGAAAGCATTAATGTATGATATGCTTACGAACGTGAAGTTTTAACAAAGAGAAATTAAATTCTGGATTGGGGCAGACCCCATATTGTGGCTGAAGCTGATGAGCAATATCACTTCGTATGTATATGGCTAGACCACGATGTGGAAAGAACAGAGGCACTAAGTTATAACCGGGTATAGTAAAATCAGAAATATCTGTATCAGTTATTACCCTGGTCTCGCTAAGCGCACAGATTGCTGGTTTCTGGTTAGAGGCAGACACAGAGGAGAAATTGCATGTTAGGCCACGGATGTTGCAAAGATCGACGTGAAATTCCCGTTCCATTGAAGTGGCCTGTCACAGAAAACCAATACCGCCTCAAAAAAGATGCAAGTGTGAACCAGCGATAGATGAGCGAAAGCAACCACTATAGGTGTTATGCCCTTGTAGTAGGTGCCCCACTAGGTCCGTGCCGAAATCCAGGTCACATCCTTTCCATGACGAATATTACGCCACTCAAACATCAAGAACTGTTCATAGATTATAAATCAACGCAACAGAGGTGGGAAAAAGAGGAAAAAAGGAAAGGGTATGCGAATTTCCCGCACTGTACACGTCCACACAATTTTCACACTACGCCGCGAATCCCATAGATATCATTGCACTACACTCGGACGCGCGTGTTGTGATCCGTTTGTTTACTTCGGACCCCACAGAAGACTTGACGCGCGAAGCGATAGCGTCATAGTATAGAGGAAATCTTTGATAATTTCAAGTTCTTCGAGTCCTCGGGCAATAGTCCAAGGTGCTTTTTATGTTCTAGGTCGACTTTGTTCAGTTGCTATTTCGGTTTGGATGACACTTGTCAGTTGACACATGAGAGCCATAGAAACTGGTCGGTAACAATTTATGGAATAGCTAGCGAGTTGGCATTATTAAAACGATTGTTTTTGAATAATTGTTTGTTGTTGTTAGGGCTCGTCTATAGTATAGTGGTTAGTATACCCGTCTGTCACGTGGGAGACCGGGGTTCGATTCCCCGTCGGGGAGCCTCTCTCGCAAGACTAATGACATTGCCCGGAAAAAACAAATCATTATAGAAAATTGAGCAAGCCTCAGGACTTGCTAAATAAGGCCAAGACCGGTTCCCGGTTGTAGTGCCGATGATGATGATGACGATGATGATGTTTGTTGTTGTTCGTAAATAATTATGAACATATTTTCCCTTGGTTGGCTTAGAAAATAAAAAGAATACTTGCTATCGAGACATCGGAAATCCTCAATGGATAGACCAAAGAACACTGTGCTCTAATAGAGTAATTGCATAGTCGACAGCACCATTGGGCCATATTTCTCTGAGGATGCTAGGAGCTTTCTCCTAGCATCTTTAATGCTGTAACAATTACTATTGATCGCTATCGGGGCGTGTTGAAAAACTTACTTGTACGCGAATTGGATTAATTAGCCCTACGAAACGCTTGGTTCCAACAAGATGGTTCCTCACCGCATACAGCTCGTATACAAATTGTTGCAAATTTTGCGGAAATGTTTCCCGTGCGAATAATGTCAGATAGTAACTGTTGTATGGTTAATGCAACACTTACTCGAGGGGGCCCCCGACTCGTAGTGTCCGTGTCTGTTGGCTTCCGACTTTGTAGGGTCCGTCCTCTTCTCTGGAAGTTGGTCCAGCGGATTCCCACTCGTGGAGACCGTAAATTGTGCCTTTCGGCTTTTTCGCTGCGGAGGTAGGTTATCCGTTCTGCGGAGTTTACCGACCCAACAGAGTGCCCAGCTGGTCCAAATTAAAAAAAAAATTAAAGAAACAACTTTTTTGGTTTTTCTACTTTACTTGATATTTATTTTACTGTTTATTTATTTATATTTTACTTCCAACTTGAAGTTTCTTCCAATACGACGCCAGCACTCTTTGGCTGTCTGATACTAATTTATTTAATCTAAACTGGAACTCCCTGTTTATACCCGGAATCTACATCAAAACTCTCATACATTCCCACGATCATAGCTGTCCTGCAGACAGCCACCTGACGCGTCTCAGTCGAAGGCCAAGCCAACGACGATGGGAACCACAACGTTACATTTTTTTGCAAAATTCTTCATCCCAAGGCCATGAGAAAATTTCGATTAACGGTGACGCGAATCTGCATTTCCCATAGGGAATAGCATGCAGGTAAAATTACCTTGAAGGTGATGGGGTGTTGGGTGGTCAATATATCATCTAGGTGATGAGACTGTTGGGTGTGGGAATTGCAGAATCGCAATTTTAGGCATGGCAATGGGAAATGCATGCATTTCAAGGTGATGGGGATTTAGTTTGTTTGTAGGGCATAGGTGGAATGTGGGAAACGCAAGATTGCAATTCTGAGCATGAGAACTGGGAATGCGTTTAGCAACAGGTAGACATGTGATAAGGTTTCACAGCTATACTGAAAGGATTCCATGGATTGTAGCAGGAAATTATATTTGATGCTACACTGAGAGAATTCTTGCGGTTTTAACGTTAATTAAAGATGTCCCATATGCATGCAATGCAGAATCTTGCGTGTAGCAAAATATTTATAATATTTATTAGCCTATTGGCTACATTCGTGTATTATATGTATATACATTACATAGAAGGTATTGGTGATTTGCGTACAGCAAAGTGCAATATTCATGATACGTGTAACATAACGATATCGCACGGCCTTCCCGGCCATCTAATTTGACATGTTTCAATTTCTTCTTATGAATATCCTTGAAGGAAAATATATACACCAACAACCCAATCACAATTTTAATGATTATAGACAACATTCGAATCGAACTGCTGGAGCAGAGACCCGAAGTCTGAAAAATGTGCTGAAATGGGATCGTCTTTGCGGCACGCTGGCCACTTGAACTAACCGACATAATATTCCATTCATAATGTTAAAGGTTATGTATTTCATCAGTAAAGTTTGAATTATAAAATTATATTTTATTTAAAAGTTTAAAAAAAATCGACCCGGAACATAAAACGCACACTGTATTTAAAGCTGTGAATTGTAAATTGAGTTTTTTACGACATGCAAGACATGCAAGACATGCAAGACATGTGAAACATGCATTTTAGCCTTTATCAAAGGTGACACTCCTTAACTGACAACTGAATCGAGTAAAACAAAGTATTGTTCAACCCATACAACTTGCTAGCCGAATTAATTTGTTTCTTAATTGGGACGATGACATGTTTAAAGCTGCAAAATTATAGTCAAATGTATAAGATCTCTTTTAAGAAATAGGAGATATACGTCACGCCATCTACCCATAATTTACAAGGAGATCTGGGCGGAGGCCTTCCAATTCCCCAATTAGAACATAAGCAAATAACCTATTTCTTTCCTGTGCGTATTGTCACGGTCATTACTCCACTCCACTTAGGAAAGGCATTTCACATCTCCGAGTAGTATGCCGTGATATCCGTCAATTACAGATTGCGCGTTAATTCGCGTTAATAGTTAATTTAAGAACGGCAATCGTTCTTCAGCCGTGACGCACGAATGTGGAACGATTTGCCTCTTCATGTGTTTCCTCATCATAATAATCTTAAGACATTCAAGATCATAATATTATATAAAACAATATTTATAACACAGGGCGTCCCAAAAGATTATCCGTGAGTCTGGTGCCTTGAGTAGTATTAATAAACTACGGTTAATCTGAAACCCTTTTTATTTTCATATGGTACTCCTAACGTCTGCCTTTTAGGTAGTTGGCAAGTATTAAGTGACTAGAGTCGGAGCATTAACAAGCCCCAGTGTTCACCTGTTACTTTCGTCAGTTGGTATCATCGCACCATAGTAACGAGTCCATAAGCAATTGACCTGCGAAACGCTAGATAATTCAATTCCATCCGGGGACGGTGGTTAATTTGCGCCCTCGCAGATATGGAAACATTACCTGCCTGTGGGAGCAGGTAGCCACCCCTGTCCCTGTTGCTACCCCTAGCTGTGAATTGCCTTTAGAAGAGGAAGGGTTCTAAATAAAATAAACGACGCGAACGATGGTGAAGCGATAATTCATATTTGTTGCAGACGTCTGACACAGATTTTGGGTTGGAATGCAGGCAGAGATGTCCGGCGGTGTATCGTTTATAATTCATTTCCTTTCCTGTGGATATCACTTATTGTGGTTGCGGTCGTGGCATAGGGGCGCGTAAGCGTACGAATTACTCTCAATATGCACAGAGCTTGACAGATAAATCAATTTGAACGAGTACCGTATCCATGTGGCTATCATGGCGCGCTAGAATATCGTAACAGCATCGTCAAACGAGAGATTCCCTTACTGGGATGGATACAGCTACGTCCGATATTCAGATTCCGGTTTCCCGGTATCGCTGCGCTCGTTTATGTGAACTTAATTTGTTTCTTTTCTGGTATTTAACTTAGAGACACTTCAAATACTGATGGCGTCTCAGGACCGAGTTATCTCGAATGTTTCTTCTTGAAAATTGCCGTAGTTTAATGGGTATTGGTAATTATTAACTAGTTTGTCAAGTATACACTACAATGTCTGCATGGAGGATAGGAGGAAGTTGATATGAAGGTCCGAAGTCAAGGTGGTGGTATTCAGGTCCACGGCGTTTCGTGTAATTTGGTTTTTGCAATGTGCACACCTTTATGAACCCAATAACACCTTTATAGTATCAAAAAAGGGTCGGGATGCAATACAACTCTAAAATTGATGGTTTATTGTTCTTTAGGGCGGGGATACTTGTAGTAAAACGGTTCTTTTTGAAGCTACGTTTGCACTAAACAAAATCAAATAAATGCACGTTACACAAACCCCAACGTTGTATGTCCTCAGACGTGTGTTTGTTTTATAATTCCTAATTTTTTGCTATTTTTAACACGTCTGCATTTAAAGGAGTATTAAAAGACATGGGCTGGAAAAGGATAGAAGAACAGCAGGGACTGATGGTCAGAACGCCTTGATTTTCCCTTTATTTATGACATGTGCCCACAAACGGGGTTTTTAATACGTTCAAATGCCAAAGCACAATTTTACGCGGCGTGTGTGCACACAAAAAACAACCTTCGGATTGAAAATAGGTTTGTACACGTTTCTATACTTTTAACAAAGCACCCACGATTTTTGAGCAGTATCGCCGGTCGAAGAGGGAGAGGGTAAGGACAGGAGTTATCGATGAATCTGTCTCCTCGAGAGATGGTTATTATTACATCCTTATCCTGTCATTGAATATATGAACCACGATCAGTCATAAGACGTTACATACTAACATGTGGACTTTGTACGGGGCGAGGCAGAGGACCTTGCTGATTTGCGTTGGGCTCTGTCAATCGAAGTTTACTCCGAGGATATTTAATAGAGGTGAACCGAGTCCAGGGGAGATGGGAGCGAACACACAGAGCAAAGTCACTGATTGTTTGCAACCCGGCGAAGGCCAGGACGATCTTTGTCCCTGTTCATGCAAACTGACATGCAGTCTCCACGTGACACCCCTGGATAGCTACTTGGCACCCGCCAATTAGTGAACCAATGCAGGCAGCGACATCCTGAGAAAGGTTGGCCCAAGGCTAATAACCATGCCAGTAAAAAAGAATTATTATGGCAAATTTAACAAGCCTCGGATACGGACCGGATACACGACGACGACCACGGAAACGAAAATGGTTAAACGATTTAAGAATTTTCTCATGGAACGTCGCTTATTATACAAGGCTCAAGCAGCACAGCAGCTAGCCGATGCCCTTCCGAATATCAGGCTGACATAACAGCATTACAAGAAATAAGATGGACGGGGAGTGGTGTTATTCAAAGAAACGAGTATGACATTTATTACAGCTGTCATGTAAAACACCATGTGCTCGGGTCGGCTTCCTATTCAGTCAAAAACTGAAGCCTGCCATTATCGGCTTTAATGCAATAAACGAAAGGCTATGCATTCTTCGCGTGCGAGGCAAGCTTAAGAACATAAGCCTCATAAACGTTCACGGACCTATAGAGGAGTCCCCTGATGACGAAAAGGAAGAATACTACGAGAACGTTGAACGGGCCCTCAATGCCTGCCCAAGATACGATGTGAAAATCGTTCTTGGTGATTTGAATGCCAAAACAGGTCGGGATCCGGTTTTCAGGTACTACACAGGTTCCCATAGTTTGCATGGGAAGACTAATGACAATGGACTACGAGTCATCGAACTAGCAGCATTAAAAACCTTGGTCGTTGCGAGCACCTGGTTTCCGCGTAAAGATATCCACAAAGCCACCTGGGTGTCACCTGATGGAGCCAATCGCAACCAAATTGACCACGTGCTGATAGATCGCCGCCACTCTTCGAGCCTGATGACGGTACGAACGTACCGAGGTGCCAACGTCGACTCGGATCACTATCTTGTTGGTACTGTTTTCCGAGCGCGGATTGCCTTACGGAGACGTATTGCATCCACGGATCAGGTTCGAATCAACACGGCTTCCTTACCCAATGAGAATACCAGTAACACCTTTGGTCACGCGGTAGAACTCGCCCTCGAAGAGCTTGACGGGGGGAGAGTAAGTCCTGGGGCCAGAATGCCGGGCGTAGAAGAGAAATGGACACGCCTTAAGAATACTGTCATTAGTACTGCCAACTTCATCTTAGGCAGTAGTCGTAGAGTTCGGAGCGACTGGTTTGATGATGAGTGCAAAATAGCGACTGAACGTAAGAATGCTGCAAACCGAGCAATGCAGCAGTCTCATAGAACCCGGGTATGCGAGGAGAAATACAAATAGCTCAGAAGACCAGAAAAATGACTTCACAGACAAAAGAAAAGTGCCTGAAAAAAAACCTTGTCTGTGAAATAGAGAAAAGTAGAGAGCGACGTCCGCACCAGACGCGGAAGTTCTACCAAATAATCCGGAGTATGAGGCGGTACACATCACGCTGCACTTACTGCAAGAATAAAGAGGGTAATCTGATCACCGATCCTGAAGGCATTCTGGAGCGATGGAAAGTGCACTTCCATGAATTGCTAAATGGTCAGCTCGTAGAAGAATTGGAGGCTCCACAAATGCAAGATCAAAACCAAATGCTGCCGCCGCCAAGCATTGAGGAAACATTAAAAGTAATAACCCAGCTCAAATCAAATAAAGCCCCTGGAGCTGATGGCATACCAGCTGTGCTGATCAAACAAGGAGGGGCAACGTTACATCACGTAATTCATGAGATCGTGGTGCACGTATGGGAGCAAGAGGAGACACTGGAAGATTTCAGTAGTGGAATAATTTGCCCCATACATAAGAAGGGAGATACCACACTGTGCAGCAACTATAGGGGTATAACATTGCTGAGTACCGCCTATAAGATACTCTCCTCTATCCTACCAGATCGGATAGCCCCACACCCTAAAGTCATCATTGGTCAATATCAGTGTGGCTTCATCCCAGGCAAATCAACGATTGATCAGATCAGACCCTTAGGCAGGCGATGGAAAAATGTCTGAAATTTAAGATCACATTATATCATTTATTTATAGACTTTAAGGCCGCCTACGACAGCACAGGCAGGGTAGAACGATATAATGGCATGAGAGAGTTCGGCATTCCAATCAAATTGATACGACTTTGTAGGTTGGCCATGATCAACGTAATTAGTCAAGTAAAAATATCTTTACTGGATTCCGACAAGGGGACGGTCTAGCGTGCCTCCTCTTCAACCTGGCATTGGAGAAAGCAATCCGTGGCTCTGGCGACACAACTAGAGGGACTTTTGTCACCAAGTCCAGCCAGATACTTGCATTCGCAGATGACATCGACATCATCAGTAGATCCGATTCGGCTGTACAGGACTCCTTCACCCAGATCGAGCAGACGGCACAAAAACTGGGACTGCACATTAATGAGGAGAAAACTAAGTACATGGTGAGAACTTCTGCGAATAGAAGACCTAACGTTGATCAAACTGCCAGGGTGGTGGAGCACGATTTTGAAGTAGTGCAATCCTTTAACTACGTTGGTTCAAAAGTATCAGCCGATAACAATATGGAAGAAGAAATACGCGAACGGCTGATCAAATCCAACAAAGCTTACTATGGTCTATCATCATCATCATCATCATCGGCTCTACAACCGGGAACCGGTCTTGGCCTTATTTAGCAAGTCCTAAGGCTTGTTAAATTTTCCATAATGATTTGTTTTTTCCGGGCAAGGTCTTTAGTCTTGTGCCAGAGGCTCCCCGACGGGGAATCGAACCCCGGTCTCCCGCGTGACAGGTGGATATACTAACCACTATACTATCGAGGAGCCTACTATGGTCTATCAAGGCTCTTTAAATCCCGAAATTTATCCAGAACATCCAAGCTACTACTGTAGAAGACCATGGTTTTACTAGTACTCATGTATGGATCCGAGACCTAGGTGCTCAATAAAAGGCACTCTGAACTCTTAGCCGCGTTCTAGAGGAAGGTCTTAAAGAGAATTGTTGGCCCCGTATGTGAGAGAGGACGATTCCGGAGACGCTACAACCATGAGTTGTACGCGATCTACCTTGAAGCTAATGTTGTAAGAAAATCAAGCTCGGTAGACTCCGGTGGGCGGAACACCTAGCTCAAATGGGTGAAGAGGAGCCTGCCCGGAAAGACCTTTGTGGCAGGATGTATGGAAGAAGACAGCGCGACAGACCTTGTCTGCGAAGAAGGGATGGCGTAGACCAAGACGCCCAGAGCCTGGGAGTGGCAAACTGGATGACATTGGCTTCAAATCGGGACCGGTGGACAGATTTGTTAAATAAGGCCAAGACCGGATCCCGCTTGTAGTGCCGGTGATGATGATGGTGATGAACAGAGTCCAGAGTGTGGTGAATAAAGTTTTTATTTCGCATAGTCACCATCAGGGGATGTGGAAGTAGGGGGTGGAGTGCACGATCACCTCAAGTCGCACTTTTTCCAACACATCTCATCTACAGGATGGGGCAAAAGTAATGGTTTAACAGAGTGTGGAAGTAAATTAACCGCGCTTGACGGTCAGCAGGCAGTAAATTGTGAGCGGTTTGCACTTTGTAAGGGGACATCGGGAGCTTTTTCACCAAGATTCTACACAACGGACGTCTGGTGGTGAGAAATTACGTACATTGTTTGTGAACAATCTAGGGCGTCCTCGGCCACAGCAGCGATATTCTCAGCCCAACGAGCATTACAGGGCCGGTCAGTTCTTACAACATCTCTAGTGACGACGTTACTTTTCATGCTATAGTAATTCTACTCACTACTAGGCGTACACCAATCAAAGCTTTTCTGAAAGCTTATGTGGGGGTAGGAAGTTTAATTGTGCCGGCAGGGGCACTGATTCACTTTCTTCCCAACACTCCACTGGTTAAAACGAAACTGCGTTCCGCTGCCTCACGTTCGTCCAAGAAAAACTAATAAAACACGTTGATGATGTTGTATTTAATGTTTTCTGTTTTTATTTTTTACTCCGTGTTGATTTTTTTATTATTTTTTTAGACTCGGGAGAGGCGAACCTATAGCGCAGAGTGGGCGCCCTGAGATGCCATCAAATAACTGTTGCAGTTCTATTTCTCGGAAAACACTCGCGTGGGAAGGGAGTTCCACAGCTTCCCCGCTCTGTAACGGAACGAGTTCTGATGCATGGGTATTCGCGCCGTCGGGAGTTGAACCATAAATGGGGTTGCACGATACAAAGTTTGTTCAGACTAGCAGCAGCACTGGGGAAATTTAATTCGTTCTTATTTAACAATACAAATTGATTTAGACTATCAGCGGCACTGAGGAAATTTAATTCGTTCTTATTTAACAATACAAATTGATTTAGACTACCAGCAGCACTGAAGAAATTTACTTTTGCTTGAGATGACTCTTGACGCGTGCACACTCTTCAGTGGTTAATATTTGACTCTGGCCAAAGAGGGATGAAATTTTACTCCCCGGTTCTATTAAACGATCAACCCATCGAGATCGCACTCTCATCTTCGCTCTCCCATTTCCCCCACCCATCGAGGTGAATAAACTCTTGTGGGTTAATTCAATAGTCAATGGACTAGAGAGAATGGAAGAATCGAAAAAGAGAACGCGACGATCCCGGGAATGGTTTTGCTTTTTGATGCAACGAACGCGAAATCAATGGTGACCGAATGACCCAGTTTGGTTATTGGATTGATCTCAGAGTGCAATGCACTCTGAGAAGGGGAACTGATATGGTATGAAATACATTTTTGTGCTATTCACCTGACCAAAGAGTTTATTGATCCCCAGCGAATAGAGTGTCGGGGGAAGTCAAAGGGACGCTGCAATGGCTTGGGAATATATCAGCGTGGAAACAAACTAAAAGAATTCGATAACCCAAGCCGTTGCGCGATGATGCAACAGCATCGTTTGGTTAGACTTTGCTGTTGCTAACCAACATGAAATTGTGATTTCCGGTGAAAATCTCATGCGATGAGGCATCGCGTAAACAATGACCCGCATTACCAACGGCGCATTTGGTCATTTTCTTCCTTTTGTCTTTGCCGCCTGCCTGTTTCGTTGTTCCACTGCTGTCGAGCACGTGTGAATAGCATCGATCTGAACGATCACCACACATACTACCATGACCTTTAGCACAAGATCTGGTTTCCTGTACCACCAAGAGAGACATTACGTGTCTCTGGTGTTAGGTAAAAACGACATCCTTATTGGAGAGGATATCGGGGAGTCTCATTACAACCACCGTTCGCGACGGTCGCGACACCATCCGCCGTACTGAGTGCACCGGTACGGTGTGAGGCACAAAGGTCGTATCCCTTTGCAGTTTCTTTGAAATTAGTATCGCTAAATTATTAAAGCCCCCTTCATTTCGTTTAATATAAATATATTCATTGGCCTAGGATTTCTATTAATGAACAAAATTCCCTCTGTCAATCGCCTTGCAAGTGAAAATAAAGTAATCATTTAATAAACATCTAATCAGTGCGTTTCATTTCGTTTCCTGTGCTATGGAACCAGTGTGTTATTGTACTTTTGGCTTATGTGCCGCAGTTCCGGGATGGTATCGTTGTCCTTCCGCGTTAGCTGAACAGTTTTCTGACATTTATTTGGTGATGAACATTCGTGGAACATTTAGTGGAAGTGATGGGAAAGAAGTGAACCGTGTGCCCGTGTCTGGCACTATACTTCTCCGTCCCCACAATACCATCTGAGATAAACTAGTTTCCCATTCGGATCTCCGGAGGGGACTATGTCAGGGGGAACATCATGCAGATATTATGATAAATAACCGAACTTTAAGAGGTTCGTCATCGCATAATCGGGCTCGCTCTCGAGGCTCTGTCCACGCTCGACTGGTAACGGCATTTTGTAACATCAGGGGCATCGGTTTCATCAATACGAATGTAAACGCTGTCCACCAATATTTGCAAGCAGCGAAACCTGATATGCTTGCCCTAACTGAGACGCAGGTCGATTCGTCAACTGATTCGACATATCTTCGTTGCTCAGGATTCGAGATTCCGTTTGAAGGGTGGAGTCTGCGTCTTCGCGCGGTCCGATCTAGCTTGCCAGAGGATGAAGGCGCTGGAACCCAATAACATGGTCATCATATGGTTGAGGGTCGTGCTGAGGAATTCCTTTAAATTTCTTTGTTGTCTTTACCGATCCCCGAATGACGATCGACCGGCGATATTTTTCGAACATCTTTTACATACCGTCGACTGAATACAGATCAACCACCCAGATTCTGAAATTGTTGTCCTTGGCGATTTTAACGTGCACAATTCCGGCTGGTTGGTATATTCTAACAGAACCGACGAGGCCGGGAGGCAGGCGGAGATGTTCGCCGTTAGCTTCAATTTGACTTAACTCGTGGAGGAACTAATGCGAGTGCCGGATGCCTGAGGCGATTATGCGAACACCCTGGATCTGTTTTTGACATCCGAACCGAGTATTTATACAGTAGAGGTTTCTGCGCCACTGGGAAACTCAGATCACTGCTTGGTATCGGTCGCGCAACCACTTGCATTTCAAGGGAATAACCGGCGTAGGCAGCTTTGCCATGTATGGAAGTATGGGGCTGCTAACTGGGACGATTTGCGAGGTTTCTTCGCATCCTTTCCATGGACGGAGGTGTGCTTCGGAGACCCCGATGTTAACGCCTGCGCGGAGTCGGTCACAGAGATTATCCTTCTCGGGATGGAGATTTATATTCCACATTCCATCAAACGAAGATCATATCGCAAACCGTGGTTCGACAAAAAAATGCGTGCAGATTACAGCGGCAAAAATTGGCCGGGCCCTAGAATCTGGGAAAAGCTTGAAATTGCTCGGCATCGCGGTCTGTGGGAATGTATCGTAGCATAAAGACGTGTCGAGTATCGCCAGGTCAGCTTAAAGAAAACGGAGCTATATATTTGAGCCAAGAAATATTTTACTCCGGCCCAACTTCTTCTCCTATATAAATCCCAAATTAGACCCGCGCTCGAATATTGCTCTTATGTTTGGAGCTCTGCTCCTAAACTTACTCTCGACCTACTTGAGAGCATACAGAGACGAGCGATCCGCCTGATCGAGGACTCAGCGCTGACTCCGAGACTACAGCCGCTATCACATCGAAGGCCCGTAGTCGACCTCAGTCTGTTTTACAGATATTATACTGTTCCTTGGAGATACGTGGTATTGTTCCACGCAATTCGGTTTATATGCACTCCACAAGGCAATCCGACGTATCGCACCAGCTTGCAGTTCATCTCCCGACGGCGCGAATATCCCTGCATCAGAACTCGCTCCGTTCCAGAGCGGGGAAGCTGTGGAACTCCCTTCCCACGCGAGTGTTGCCGGAGCGTTACAACCTGCAACTGTTCAAAAAGAACTGCAACAGTTATTTGATGGCATCTCGGGGCGCCCAGGCGGCGCTATAGGTTCGCCTCCTCCGAGAGAAGTGTAATAATAAAAAAACATTATAAAAATAATAATAATAATAATAATAATATATATATATATATATATATATATATATATATATATATATATATATATATATATATATATATATATATATATATATATAATATGAATCAAAGCTCTTGTGAATGTAAATTTACTTGTAAGAACTGAGAGCAGAGGGCTCTTTATAACCTGTTGCAAGATGAAAACCCTGATGTACTTATGGCGGGGGAAACCAAGTTAAACCGCAGGCATAAGTGCACAAAAACTATGATATTATACGAGGAGACCGACCTAACTCCTCTCGGGGGAGATATCGCAATCTTTATTAGAAAAGGAATCCAACATAAAGTTATATATAGTGGAGCAGTGCGCACATTCCGGATGCTGGTAGTCCGCATCGTACGCCTACCCCTTTAGCAAGGAAAGGGGTTGTATGCGATTGCGGTCTATGCACCTGTGGAGCACCAACATAACCTCTTTATAGCATAGCTCGAGACACTCTTTTGATGCTTAGAGTTGCACTTGGACAAAAACTATTTTATCCTTGGTGAAGATATGAACGCCAAGCATAAAAGGAAATTATATATCTAATACCAGAGGAAATCAGTTGGCTAGAATATAAAACTGACCTACTAGATACGGAATACCCATCGTTCCCTAGAGGTAGATCGTACTTAGATATATTGCTTATTGACTCGCGACTGAGACTACTTAACCCCAACAGACGAAACAGAAACTGTTTACGGACAATTGAATACGACAGTGACCACTGTGCATTCACGGCAGTAATAAAGCTGTCGAGCGAACAGGCAGAACTGGAGAAATTCGTGGTCCCACAACCCTACAACTACGGGTCAATGCGATGGACACGGTTCACCAGATCATTAACAAGAGAACTTCGTTCGAATGACTTTAATCTGCCAGTAAACAGAAACCTGACAAATGACGAAATCGACAAATACATTCAACAAATGGACGAAACTATAAAACGCACAATGGACAAAACAATTCCCAAAACAACAGTTAAAGATCACATAAACATGTACAGAAACACAACAATAAACGCACTCCACAGGAAAAAGAGAAGACTGCTATCAAAACTAAAACAATTACACAGACAGTTTATAGACAGACAAGACCAGGAGATAATATCACTGAAATCCCGATTAAAAAACCTCCAACAATTACTTAAAGCTAATTATAGATTAGCAACAAATTTGTATTGGAACACCAGAATTCGAGCTATAAAAAGTAATAACCCGAATATGTTCCCACAAATCAATAAGATATTCAGGAAATATAATTAAAGCGAGATTCAGTGTCTCCAAATTCCACGTACCGACGTAAACAAACAACTGCTAATTAACAATGGCATAGATACAGAGAGGGCTAATAACCTTGCCCGTAAAAATAAATTATTATGGAAAATGTAACAAGCCTCGAGCCTTGCTAAATAAGGCCAAGACCGGATCCCGGTTGTGGTTCCGATGATGATGATGATAGATACAGAGAACGCTATCCTCAATAATGATCTCTTTGTGATCGAGGATCCTTTGGAAAAGGTGAAGGCAGTGGGAGCTGTCTTTCAGGAAATGTACAAGGTGAAAGAAAGCATTCACCGAAATCACGACTTGGACGAACGAGCTCTACTAAATAACCTGCACCTCCGAAATGAAATTTCACGTTGGCAACCGGAGAATCCAGTTTTACCTAATTCAGTGAAGACAATCTGTCAATTGACATTAATACCAATGGTAGGGCTAATAGCCTTTTAATTACGAGGGAAGGAATTCAGGGACTCATTGAGAAGCAAAAAGTCAGTGGGAATAGATGGAGTTCCTAACATCGTACTCAAGACCCTGCTCTCAATGACAATAGATATGCTCCAATACACGGTCCTGTTTAAAAACGCGTTGAATAATGTATACTTTCCCGTGCGTTGCAAGACGGCAATCATACAGTCCATCCAAAAAAAGGGAAAAGACTGTACAAACCCAATGAACATGCGTTTGATCAGCTTACTTGATGGAAAAGATTCGGGTGTTTGAAATGAAGTGTCTCAGAACTTGTCTCAGATTATTTTAAACACCGGAATCTAACTATAAAAGGTATTATTTAAATGAGGCTTTATAAAATGAAGCTTACATAAATAGGGTGGATCATATTATGATCAGATTAATCGGAGGACATATTGCGAGGGCAATAAGCTCGTCCAACGACCTAATTTTCGGGGCTAATTATCCAAATACTTTGTTTTATGAGACCGTGCGTCGCGACGGCTTCGTTCCACCAGAGGTGTTCCTTGAATTGAATGTGAATGGTCTTATACAGGATGGATCTGGAATCCGATTGTGCTACGATAGGGAACGTAGCGAACGCGCACCGAAGAAGGGCTTATAGCGTTTGGGATGATAGTGAAGAACGTGTGATTCGAACTGACGCTATGACATTTAGAATCACCAAAAATTTAACCAATGCGTAACTCATCAAGCTATTGGGCGTGTTTAGAATTCGATTTTTAAACTCAAATATATTCAACTGATGTGAATTGTTATGTTATCGCTATGGTATACGGCTCTGATGCATTTTCTTATTCGATTTTCGTTCGGTGTTCTTCACTATTTGCTTCTGTATTGTGTGTGTATCTGTTAGAGACGTCACACTACTCCCTCCTCAGTAACTTTGTTAGGATCAGCTTCGTGTGCGAACGACGGAGCGAACGAGAGAACGTCGGAGCAGGCGAGTGTGTTAGTGCTCTATGCGGAAGTCATGATCGTGTCGTGAAGTTCTGTTTACTATGGGAAAGTGTATGCTGTGTGTACAGATCACGTCGGGATCACCACTTTGTCGGTTTTATGAGTCGTTGTCAAAGTGTCACTGAAGTGTTCCGCCGAACACAATTCACGAGAAGAGAAACAACCTGGACTACGGGGACACTGCCAATATAAAACGCTGAGAGTTATTTTCACTTTCTGTTTTGTTGTTAATGTTTTATTTTCTTTCGTCACCCATAAATTACGACGGATCCGAAGAACTAGGATTGAATTGAAATCGATGCAAGGTGTCACTACTCTTTCCTTAGTAAAACTACAACGTATAAATTCGAATCACACGACAACCAACACACATTCCCTTTTGACGACACAGAAGATTTACTATTACTTTTAATTGTTTCGCGGTGAGATAGTCTAGCGCAAGTGCGAAGTTACGGATTCCTCCTCGTCGAGTTCTCTAACTGTTCTATTCGTTTCTCCCCATCCATTTCCAATTCTAATTATCATCCCTTTATCTGCAAAAGAAAATTTCTCATCATATCTGTAAAGAAAATTTCCCATCATAATTATTATTCTCATTTCTGTCCTCTTATCGGAATCTTGTTTCTTTGTTTGAAAGATCGAGTGTACCGCCTCTCATTTTCCGATCTTTTCATGGGATTTGTTTGTGTTACCCATCTGGCTTAAGACAACAAGGTTCTTGTGCGCTTCAGGTGTGTAACTATGGGATTGGTATAGGTTTCTACTTGCATTTCCTGCGTTAAGATGTTTATGATTGCATGAACTGTTGGTCGGCGGGGAATCGCTATCCTTTTCTTTTTATTTTTTATTTTTTTTTATTAGACTTCTCTCGGGAGAGGCGAACCTATAGCGCTGCCTGGGCGCCCCGAGATGCCATCAAATAGCTGTTGCAGTTCTTTTTGAACAGTTGCAGGTTGTCCACAGCTTCCCCGCTCTGTAACGGAACGAGTTCTGACGTAGGGATGTTCGCGCCGTCGCGTCGGGAGATGAACCACAAACGGGTGCGATCCGTCGGATTGTCTTGTGGTGCGCATATAAGTCGAATTGCGTGGAACAATACCACGAATCTCCGAAGAACAGTACCCGTGATAATATCTGTAAAACAGACAGAGGTCGGCTACCCGCCTTCGATGTGATAGCGACTGTAGTCCCGACGTCAGCGCCGAGTCAGCGATCAGGCGGATCGCTCGTCTCTGAATGCTCTCAAGTAGGTCGAGGGTATGTTTAGGAGCCGAGCTCCAAACATGAGAGCAATATTCGAGCGCGGGTCTAATTCGGGATTTATACAGGAGAAGAAGTTGGGCCGGAGTAAAATGTTTCTTGGCTCTAAAAAGATAACTCAGTTTTCCTGAGGCTGACCTGGCGATACTCGACATGTGTTTATCCCATGATACATTCCCACAGACCGTGACGCCGAGCAATTTCAAGGTTTTTCCAGATTCGAGGGCCTGGCCATTCATCATCAGCTGTAGTACCGATGATCCACTTTTCTTTGTGAATGTTGTATACTGGGTCTTCGTTGCATTGAAGTCGACAAGTTGGCTCTTCCCCACTGCGGGACCTTATCCAGATCCCGATTCAGAGAGTCAATCTGTCTACATCTCAGCTGGTGCGACGTTGATGCACCAATCGGCCGATCACTCGAAAAGGAGGAAACAAGCGTTTGCACAAATGCGCCTTTAGAGTTTTGGGTCATGCCAGGGATTTAGGTGCTAATTGCTATTAGCTACAAGAGGCGACATTCGTTGTTCGGTTTGTTTACCGAAAATTGCGTTTATTGGGTGCATTGTATTGATGCATTGGATGGATGCGTTGGATTGGATGCGTTGCATTGGCGCATCGAATTGGATGCGTTGGATTGGATGCCTTGCATTGATGCGTTGAATTCAATATTAGAGACTTTTGAACGTTTAGTCCGATTGATTTTTGCTATTGAATTCAATGTTGGTGTCTGAAATGTTACCTTTTGTTTCAGGTGGGAGTAAGGAGTTTTGGGACACGTGTAGTGGATATAGGTGAGTATGTTCCTTGGTGGAACGACGATATCTCACCTATAGTGGGTTGTGTGGTTCGTAGAACCGCCACAAGCTCTTACGCTTCAGTAGGGCCATTTACCACAAAGACCCGGACGATAATATTAAACAGCACCAAAAGTTCTGGTGGTTGAATCCCAAATAAAGAGCCGCGTACTAATGTCGGTAGAATAACTGCATTACCAGCTTACACAGACTTAGCTTTTCTAGTATTAGGGCAGAATAAATATTCAGTTAACTTTTATATGAAAAAAAGGTACATGTAAGGAAAATCCTAACTTAAAAAGCACAAAAATTGGCACAACGTTTTTTTTTTTAGTTTTTCTTTCTCATAAAAAAAATTAAATAGACAAACAAAGTTCTGTCGCCGAAAGGCCAACTGTACGACAATAGTCATATTACGTTTAATTTAGAGCGTCCGCGTAGGACCAGTAGGTGATAATATAAGATAATCAAGCTAGAATTTAAGCATTTTTTGATTAGCCTGTAATTTAGAATCTAAGAATATAAAATGGTGTAATAAAAAATGTTGCAAAATGGAAAATGGATAGTAAAAAAAGTTTTTCTTTAATTTTATATATGTATAATTGTCGTTTTATTTGCACAATATATTCTGCTTCTACATTAATTCAGATTACAGTACTTTCATTTTTATATGTATGTTATTAATATTTAGTGGCGCAAGGCTAATAACCATGCCCGGAAAAACAAATTATTATGGAAAATGTAACAAGCCTCAAGGCTTGCTAAATAAGGCCAAGACCGGATACCGGTTGTAGTGCCGATGATGATGGATTAATATTTAGATTTGTAATTTATATTTCATATATGTATAAATGCCAATTTATTTGCACAATATATTCTGCTTCTGCAATAGTTTAGATTTTGGTACTTTCAATTTTACATGTATGTAATTGAGATTCAGACTTCTAACTTATATTTCACATGTGTATAAATGTCTTATTATTTGTATAATACGTTTTACTTCCACAATATACTAGCTAGTCGTACTTTCTCTTTTCTGAAAAATAATATTTGATAGGAATCGACACTTTTCACGACTGCCACAAGCCTATCCTCTTTGTACGAGCCCCAAATCAGGCTCACTAACTACCGACTCTCCAAAGATTATTTTTTAACGCATTTACTTACAAAAAAAAGAAGTACAGATAAGATTTTTTTTACAATATTAGATTAAATGCTAATCCCATTTTAACAGATTACATTTTTATGTAATTTACTGGCTCTGTACGAGCACTGTTTTTTTTTTACACAAACGCGCCCACAGAAGGGGATGCTGGAGTACTCTTAAATGTCAGAGCACAGTGTGAGCAGAAGGAGGGAAGTGGGTAAGGAAAGGAGGTATCGGTGTACGTTGGCCTTTAATGCTTGGACATTACAACGACGACGAAACACATGACCAGGTAGAGCATTCCACATTCATGTGGTTCGACTAAAGAATGACTCTCTATGATTTGAACTATTTTTTGCATCTCTTAAGGAACCCCATATGTTGGCCCCACTTTTCGCAACTTCAAACATGTGGTCGCTCCATCTAAGAGCCGAAGAGATTCGAGTGCCGAGGATTGACAGTTTCTTGTCTTCGTTGATGCAAGTGCCATTCATCGACAGTATATTTATTTATGGGTTCGCCTTTGACAACAAGAGACAGCACTGAGTTTTTAAGGCATTGAACTCTGCTCGGTTAGATAATCACCATTGATATATCTTGTTGAGGTCGGAATACAATGTATTAAGGGAGATATACAATTAGATCGACTGAAAAATCGATTTTTTTTTTGCCATAAAAGTGGGGAAATTTCCCATACAAAACGCTTGTGGAACTTGCAAAAGAAAATTCGACCTCCTTTTATGTTTTTCCGACGATTTTCGAAGTGACTTTTACAACGCGAGTTAACGCTTACCGTTTACTTTTAGAAAATATGATTTTCTTCACTGAGACTAGAACCGTTCCTTATGGAATTTTACTTAAGATCTAATATTTTTATACAAAACCAAGTGTACCTCAAGTAGTTACAAAATATCTACCTGTGTCTTAATAGGTAATTAAGAGAAAGGTCCTTAAAATATAATTAGACTGTGGCGTATGCTGTCGGGTTTTATCGACTGGTCTAAAATATGAGATGCATTGATTATGTTATGCTTAGGTGATGATGATGAGTCAGGCGTTAACTTTCCCCTCTGTTTAAACTAGGCGTCCCGCCAGTTCGTCTTCTTGTATTAATTCAGCGAGTCGGGTTTCGTACATCATTTGCATCCTTGCTACATGTTGGGAAGTCTTAAATTTGTTATATTTCTTATAATTTCTATATATATTACGGGATGTGTTTACAGATCGTCAAGTCTAAGATCGTGTTACAATTTTCTGTCTCGAAATATTGTATTTTTACAATTTGTTATATTTTATGCTAGTTGTACGAGGCCATGCTTTGTATCTACGGCTATATTTGAAATCCTTTAGATTTTTCGGTTATAATTGGATATTTGTAAATGATAAAAAATCTGTTCTTTATTTCGACATAGATTTTGGAATGAGATGGAATATTTATTATAGGTATATCGGGTGTTCTGATGGCTTTTTGTATTTTTAAGAATTATATTTTTCTATAAATTATCGGCATTCACAATTTTAATTTCTTTCTTACGTCCACCCGCCGTGACTGCTCGAACAAGAAGAAGGCAAGGAACCAGAAGTCCATCCATTATCGTCCTATTGTACTTGATCAGTCACAATGGGCTTACATTAACGATGGGCATACAGTGTAAGATCTAGCGATAAGTTATGTGTACAATTTTTTATTTTTTTATTACATATTATTAATTGATCTTATTATTGACTCCGGTTTGGCTGGGTTCACGTTTATTAACGCGAATGCGATCTTTATGTATGACAGCATTATTGTTCGCCGTTACTGTAGTTCTGTTGTCCGTTTTCGCAACTAGTTTTAAGTATCGTGGAGTCCCTTTGCCACGTCTATTCTTCTTTACATAGATTGTTTCTCCAGCGGAATATTTTTTGTCCGCCCTGTCTTTGTCTGTAATCTGTAATCAGAGTTGCTTCTCTTGGGCGGCCTCTAATTCTCTGGTTAGGTCGGTTTCTTTTTCGCCAAAAAATATTTCGGTCGGTTTTTGTTTCGTTACAGTGTGGATTGTTTGATTGTATTGCCGTACCGCGTTAAATATTTTGTCCGTTACTGTCGTGCTGTGTTCGTGTGCCAAAGCTCGACTGATTTCAAGTAGGGTCGAATGTGCACGTTCTATATTCGAATTTGTCGTAGAGTGTCCAACTGGTGTGCGGATGTGAGTCACTCCATGAAAACCTGCTCATTGTGCGCACCCACCAACCACAAATAAACGCACCAGACGCACATACAACCGAGCCTAAGATCCCAGAGCCCTCTTTCAACGAAGTTGTAGACGCAATATACCGATTGAAAAACAACAAGGCTCCCGGAGTCGACTGCATACCGGCAGAGCTTGTGAAGCATGGAGGAGAGGCAACCGGTCGAAAGTTCTGTGGGGGTTTAAGTATAATGTGCCGGAACGGGCACGGGTTCATTGTATCCCCCCTTCGCTGTCCACAACTCCTAGTGACCCCACAAGCACGTCACAAAGAAAAGGAAATAAAACACACAGGATACCGCAGCAAAACAATCACCAGATTTATTGTTCACACTAAACGAGCTGCACAACAAGAAATGAAACACACTGTATTGCTATTGTAATTGATGTCTTTTTATTTAAAACTTCTTAAAACGTAGAAAATGTTCACAATTCAAATTTTGACGCTAACTTAGTAGATTTTATTAATATTTTTCGGCTACACTGATTTGTTTTAACGAGACAGACGCATTCAGATTTAATTGATATTTTCGGTTACACAAATTGTTACTTTGGTATATGCACGACACTGTTTATTGATTTATTAATGGGTTCAATTTGATGCACGTTTAACCGAGGATTTATGTGTAATTAAGGAGTAAGGAATTAACACATAGGGAAAACTCGCGCAGCGACTTAATTTGCATTGGGATGTGCGCACTCGCGTGCGCACGCTTCATGGGATGGTAGAACGACTCGACCGGCTCGTTTGGTGGTTGTATATCGACTCCTTGAGGTAATCAGCGATTAACCTCGAGAGACTCTGGTGAGTCCTCTCTCGGCTAAGGGTGCTTTTTCATTTCCTTGAGAGAAACGTGAAGTTTCTCTTTTTGGTGGTGAATTGGGGAGGATCTCTCCGGGTCGATCTTAGCAAGTGTGCTAATAGATCCATTGCTTACTCATGCAGCGAAGGTCACGGGAAAACGAAATTGAGAAAAGAGGAAGGAACAAAGGGCATCATAGTGGTCGTGGATGCAGCTATACAAATAGTCTGCATCGTAATTAGGCAACTGATGCTAAGAGCAATTTAGATACACAATGGTGATTGTGTACTGTATCTTGCTGTGCGTAAAGGTACGAATTTTTTGTATGCATGTTTATATGCTGAAGAATTCGATTCATGGCGATTTGACGCTAGATGCGTGCATTGCTTTTGTCGATTGGACAAAAGGCTGCCGCGGCCCTGGATAAGCCAGGAAAATGTGCTGCGCACGTGTGCAGCAGATTACGCTGGCCTACACGGGCGCTGATAAGTTTTCCGCTTTAATGATGCCTGTAAGTTGTAAAGAATTCTTTCAGAGAATTTCGAAGATGCTTGAATGCATGAATGATGAGAATTCTTTAGAGGGAATTCTAGGTAATGCATTAGGTTCATTAAATGTCCTTGATGAAGGAAATTTTTGCAGATTTGCAGAGGGAGTTGGTGTTGGAATTGTGGGTGGTTCTTGCGTAAGGTTAGAGAACCCCCACAGATCCACCAATTCATCAAAACAATATGGGATAAGGAAGTCACTCCGGAAGAATGGAAAACCTCAATAGTAGTCCCCATTTTCGAAAAAGGTGACAGATCTGACTGCGAAAACTACAGAGGAATTGCATTGCTCCCAACCATATACAAAATATTAACAAATGTCATACTGGCGAGAATCAACCCGTACGCAGAAGAAATGTTGGGTGACTACCAATGCGGATTCCGTAGGAACCGGTCAACAAGCGACAAAATATTCACAATAAGGCAACTGTTGGAAAAGAAGTGGGAATACGGAAAGATGGTTCACCAACTGTTCGTTGACTTCAAAATAGCCTACGACTCAGTCGCAAGGCAAAGACTTTACCATAATGTAATATAATAAAATATGCTGCCCTCATTCAAATTTCCATGAACGAAAATAAAGAGCGAGTTAGAATAGAAAACTACAGCTCAGAACCATTTGAAATCCGGGACGGACTAAATCAGGGGGATGGCCCCTCACCATGTCTTTTTAACCTTGTGCTCGAGTATGTTATCAGAAATGTACAAGACGACAACGTGGCTGGATCATCCCTGAACGGGGTCACACAAGTGCTCGCATATGCGGATGACATCGCCGTTTTGGGCGATAATCTAGAAACTGTAAGTAAAAACAGTGAAATCATCATGCAAGCGGCAGAAGAGGTGGGCCTAGAAATAAATGAAGACAACAAAAAAATACATGATTACGGCGAGAGCAGGTGGACCTCAGGGAACAAATATAAACGTCAGAGACAAGAAATTTGAAAAAGTTAAAGAATTTAAATATCTGGGAACGATACTGATGGCCATTAACGTGATTTCGAAGGAAAAATAACAAAAGACAGCTGAAACCCAAACTGCAATCACGGACCACAAAGCTCCTTGTCTATAGAACCATAATCATGCCGGCTGCTCTATACGGATGCGGAACATGGGCTCTCACAAAACGGGAAGAAAACAAATTCCGCGTATTCGAGAATCTTTGGAGGTAAATATGACGAGGAGGCAGGACAATGGAGGAAACTCCACAACCACGAATTGGAAGAGCTATACCGTAAACCTACAATAGTGAGAGTAATCAGGTCGCGAAGATTAAGATGGGACCGTGCGTAGATTTCTTGACGGTAGACCAACAGGAAAAAGACTGGCAGGACGGCCGCGGCGGAGATGGGAGGACAATGTTAGGTTTGACCTTGAGGAGATCGGATCGGATAGTCAAGCGTGGAAGGAGAGTGCACAGGATAGGGAACGATGGCGGAGTCGAGTCGGTGAGGAACGTCTACGAGAGGACGATCTAAAGACAAACGTAAAATTTTGGAAATAGCGACGCTTAAAATCATTCTCTCTCTGTCACCGACGCGTGTCAGTTGGTAGATGATAGTTGGCAATTGACAGCTGGCAGAAGCGAACGCAGTAGAGCTTTCCCAGTGGTAATTTGGTGAACCCGCAACAGTCTACATATTTCAAATCATACAATATTGTCAAAAAAAAAAAAAACGAATTCATATCAACAATTTGATGGATAAGCAAAAAAACTTGATTATTGTTTACAGACTCCTCGATAGTATAGTGGTTAGTATACCCGCCTGTCACGCGAATTAATAAGAGTCTTCTTATTTAATACGAAAAAACATTTACACTTTAATTATTTTTTGAGTTGTTCTTAAACTGTATTTACAATATTTTATATGCTAGATGTATCTACACGCATCACTCGATGAAACCTGACTAACTCCTTCCACCGTTCGCCTGTATCCCTTTTCCAGTCATCTTTTGTTGTTTCTCCAATTTCTTATCTCACACTTCATTTGGGTCGTGGGATCGTTTTGATAATCTCGATCGATGGCTGTTTGGACAGCTGTGTCATGTCGGGTGCAGCATTGAATCCTATCTTCAATGCTGAAGGTTTATCTGTTGCATTGTTTGGACAGATGCAGCAGTAAATTCTATCTTCAATGTTGATCACGTTGGAGGTCATCATTTTTATTACATTGTGATGTAGGTTTGTGATGAATCTTATGTTCTAGTTGGGAGTTGGGTGTGTTAACTCTCCCCTGGCTTAGAATAAAACGTCCTCGTTTTCATTGACTTATGTGTCCCTTCTCCAAGAGTCGTAACTCCCTTTCGTAGGTTTCTAGAGATTTCCTCCTTTGGATCAGTTGTGTTTTTCTTGATAGTGGTTGCATAACTTTCCCGTTATAAGGGATATGATTATTAGAAGGGATACAAGACAGATGGAGCTTTTCACTGGATTTTCTTCGACTGGGATAAAAAATGTGGAAATTTCCCGGCTGTTTGTGAACTTCAACATTTTCGTCATGTTTCCTCGTGATTATTGACTTAAGCTATTTTTTTTACATTTGGGTATATGATTCCATCTATATTGACTGTTTTACTGAACTGGATTAAATTTGGACCATACAGGGTTTTATTATTCACAATATGTTCATAGTCTAGTAGTATATGCTCGTTTTCTAATTCTTTAAATGATTTGAAATGGTTCAATATTTAAAATCTTAATTGTACAGTAGTCTGTTGTTTTATACTTATATAACTCCCAATATTATTTTTACAATTAGATACATGAATATAAGTCAAATGGTTACAGTATGTGATCTTAGATGCTAGGTTTATACTTAATGGCTAACATTGGATATTTGTATATAATGGCTATGGGGCCCTTAAAGTAACATGCAATGATTTTAGAATATTCCATGGCGTGTATTGTATGATAGGTAAGTTTGTATTTCTATGATGTCGCCGTGGTCTGGAGTACCTGTGAAAAATTTAAATATGGTTCCCAAGAAATTATACGTCTTTTGCTCCTGGTATGGTGTGGTATCAACTGGGATTTTAATGATGAGCATGGTGAGAATTATCTTTAGCTGCATGGTTGTGAGCGGATATTGTCCTTGTGAACTTGGAGACTTCGATTTGTGGTTACTGTGTTTCCTTTGTCTTCTCGTACTATGTGTTCAATAAACCTGTCGGTATTTTTATTTCGGCGTTTGGATTTCACGTAAATTCTTTCTCCTGGTTTATAGATTTTTTCTGTGCGGTTTTTATTGAAATAGTTTAGGAGTTGCTTTTGGTTTTCTTCCAGTCACTGAGTGAATTGTTCGATTGTACTGTTTGACTGCATCGAAAATGTAATCTTTACATTCGCCTCCGTTTGCCTTTGTTAATGCCCGGACTATCTCTATTACTGTAGAATGGGCGCGTTCTACTTGGCTGTTGGATGTGGAATGATCCGTGGGGACTCTATGTGTATCACGTCATGTCGGTCGTAAATGTTTCTGGCATAATTACTAATGAATATTGATTCGTTATCCGTCGTGAGATATCTTGGGCCTTGGTATGTAAAAACTTGAGATAAGAGTTCGTCTAGGACTAAGTGAGTATTTAATTTATTTGGAATGTGGCGTAGGTGTAGGAATTTTGAGTATCTGTCGATGGAGCTGATGTAGATTTCGTTGTTCATATGAAATAGGTCTATTTGCAGATATTGTGAAACTTTGCTTGATATTGGCGTGGTGCCGATGATATGGTTGTTGGGTTTCCGGTCGTATTTCGTGGTCATACAGACCTTGCAGTTGGTTGCGTATTTCTTGCAATCTTTATCTATGTTGGGCCAATAGTATTTTTCATAAATCTCTAGTTTATTATTTCTATGATTTCGATGAGCTCTTTCGTGGAAAGTTTTGATTATTTGAAGCTGTCCGTTAGGTTCGGTTATGTCTTTCAAGAATGTTTGTGAGAGAACAATTTTGTAGTTACTGAATGTTTTCTTTATCTTATCTCCGTATTGGAAAATTGTTTCTTCGTCAATTTTTACTGCATTAATTACATTGGGGTTCAGTATCTTCGTTAGGTTGGAAATTAAGTTTTCTTCGTTTTTGAAATTAATTATGTGTCTTGAGTTTTTAAAGATAGTATGTGTTCGTAGGTCATTAGATGATGTTTTAGTTAGAATTATTTGATTTTTATATTTGTTGAGTGCTTGTGGGCTTCTTTCAAATTGATCAATAGGTGAACTTACTGCGGAATGATCTGAACATGAGGTTGAGCTTATTTGTTGGCGGGATAGTGCGTCTGCTACAACGTTTTGATTTCCCGGTTTATAAACGATTTTTGCTCCAAACTCTTCGATGAAATTCTTCCATCTTTTTAATTTTGTATTAGGGTTCTTCTCTGAGGTTGCGAATGTTAGTGATTGATGGTCGGTATAGATAGTTAAATTAGTTATTCCATATAGTAGATTTCTTAATTTCTGAAATGCCCATACGATACCCAACAATTCTTTTTCATTGGTAGAGTAGTTCTGCTCGGTAGACGTTAATGTTCTTGATATGAAGGTGATAGGGTTTCTTCCTTGGCTTAATACAGCTCCTATGGCGAAGTTACTCGCGTCCGTAGTGAGGTCGAAGGGTTTTGAGTAATCCGGTTGATATAGTTCTACTTGTGCCCTTAATTCATGTTTTATTTTGTTGAAGGATTCTTTAGCATTTTCATCGAATTTAATTGGCACTTTAGCGCTTTTATTCTTCGATGTTTGCCCATTTTCCTGTTGTAATAATAATGTCATAGGTTTAGTGATTTTTGCGTAACCTTTAATAAGCCTTCTATAATATCCAGCAAGTCCGAGAAATGCCCTTAGTTCTTTCAGGTTTGTCGGTTCGGGGTAGTTTTTTATTGTGTTGATTTTTTCCGGATCGACGGTTATAATATTATGTTTAATTATATGTCCCAAATAATTAACTTCTTTGTTAAAAAAATATGATTTCTCGTTTGATATCTTCATATTTGCGTTCTTTAGGGCATTGATAATTATCTTTATGTGTTCAATATGTTCCTCTGGGGTATTTGAAAAAATGAGTACGTCATCGATATAGACATACGCGAATTTGCCGATGTATGGTCGGAGAATGTCATCGACGCATCGTTGGAAAATCGATGGTGCGTTCTTGAGTCCGAAGGGCATTCGTATGAATTCGTACTTGGCTCCATTGATGTTAAAACTCGTCTTGGGTCTGTCGGATTCCCTCAACTTTATCTGGTGGAATCCAGATTCCAGGTCTAAGGTTGAAAAAATTCTGGCATTTCCCAAGTTTTGAATGGTTAGGTTCACATCGGGGATTGGATATCTGTCCGTGATGGTTTCGGCGTTTAGTTTCTGGAAATCTATAACCATACGTCTCTTCGGCCGTCCATCTTCATCTAAACCTTTTTTGGGAACTACCCATACTGGGGAGTTGTATGGGCTATACGATTTTTGTATTATACCTTCGTCTAGTAGTTTATTTACTTCTTTGTTAACGAAATCATGATCCGTTGCTGGGTATTGGTATTGTGGTGAGTATATCGGGTCTTCGTTCTTAGTTCTGATGGTTGCTTCGATAGTCGTTGTGAATGGCAAAGTAGGATTCGTGTCCTCATTTACTCGGATTATCTCGTCAATTTCTCTTTTATATTTTCCGTTTTCTATAGTGTAATTGATTTCTTGTTTTTTCTGGTATTTAGTCCTCAACAAGTTCTTTTCCATATCTATTTGGGCTTTCATTTTCTCTAAACCTTGTTTTCCTAGGATCATATCAAATTCATTTAATTCATTTGTCTCATAAAACATTATATAGTGATTTAATAAATTTATTCGTTTCTTAGATTTTAATACAGATATACCATGGGTGCTTTTTACTTTTATGGGAGAAATGGGAATGGATGTGCTGATATTACATTTTGTGAATATGTAGTTGTTGGTAGCGCCTGTGTCTATTAAGATTATTATAGGTCTTCCTGTATCCTTAGTTTTAAGAACTAAACACGGAAGGCCGTTTATTTCCCTAAAAAAGAATTTTCAGTTTCCCAAACTTCATTTTCATCTACTTGGGGGATTATGGATTCGTTATCGCGTGTATCTTCGATTTTGTGTACACGTTGGAATTTCCGTGTTGGGTGCTGGTTCTGTGAGGATGTACCATGTTCTCTTCTCGTTGCTTCTTGTCGTGGAAAATTTTGTTGTCTGTGAGATCCTTGGTGTTGTTGTTGGTTTCTGTAGGAATCATTATGTGGGTTGTATAGGGTTGGTCGCATAAATTGCCGTGAATCGTCAACTTCCATTGGTTCCACTGCGGGTTTATATTGGATCTGTGTGTTGGGACGATATCTTGGTGGTTCGTGTCTCTGTTGTACGAAGTGTTGTCGTTGTTGGGGGCGGGTGGGTGGTTTAAAGGATTGGACAGGATAATGCTCACGTCTAGCACGGTGGAGTTGATAGCCGTTGCTATCATGTGAAATAGTGCTCGCCATAGCGTAGGCACTTTCTAGATCTTGCGGCTTGAACGTGTATAATGATGTCCTTGTATAGTCACAGTTTAAGCCTCTAATGAATGCACGTACTCCTCCTTCTATTGTGTGTCTGACGAAACCTTCTGCATGTTCTCCTTCGGTCATTTCAATTTTGCTCAGCACCAAATTAAGTGCTCTGTTAGCCTCGTCGTGATACTGTGAGAGAGTTAGGTGTCCCTGCGTGATCCTCTGCAAGTTCTCTTCGAGCACGTATAGTGGTCGTCTATCTCCGTAAACGTAGTCCAATCTATTCATGATGGCCTCGAAGTTGAAAATTGTATTATGTGCAACTAACACATTTGCAGCTGCTCCCAGGATTTTTGAATTCACTATCGAGAGGCAGGTGAAATATTTATTAGTGTCCTGAAAGTTTTCTATGTTTTTCATACACGTGTTAACTCGACTTCTCCATGCTCTATAGCTTTCTTGTTTTCCGTCGAATGTCGGAAGAGCCTTGAATATTTCCGTATCTATTTCGTTCGCGTTTGGGTTGCAATTTTCTTATTGTGATGGGCTCCACATTTCCGAATCCTCTTGTCTCTATCGTTTTGATATATTCGCGTAGTGTTTTGTTCTCTGATGCGAGTATTTCCTGGTTTTTTGCCAAGTGGCTGATTTGGGCTTGGATTTCCGCTGCTGTCGTCATTTTTGGGGTACTTGGTGTGTATATTATTGATGGGTTCTTTGCCGGTTCCTCTTCACTGTCACTATCGGTGTCTTTATTGAGTATATTATATTGTATAGCTCTGTTCCTGAATGTTTTTACTTTCGTTATTTTCATTTAATTTGAATTCTCTATTGATTATGTTAGTTTGTTCACTGTTTTCTTTGAATTCTCTATTGTTTTTTTTCACTTTTATTTGTTCAATAAAATATAAAAGATTTCTTACCAGTCTGTTGTACTATGTACATGGATGCTAAGGATGTCAAATGCTGCGTGTCCTCTTGTCTTCGAGTCCGTACGATTTGTTCCTTGTTTTGGGTTCCCTGGATATGCCTCTGAGGTTCCTCTTAGTTTCGAGTTCTTCGGGGTCTTCCTTGGGTTGTTGGTCCACAGGGTGATACAAAATTAGAATTTATATCCTCCTGGCAGGATCGCCAATTAATAAGAGTCTTCTTATTTAATACGAAAAAACATTTACACTTTAATTATTTTTTGAGTTGTTCTTAAACTGTATTTACAATATTTTATATGCTAGATGTATCTACACGCATCACTCGATGAAACCTGACTAACTCCTTCCACCGTTCGCCTGTATCCCTTTTCCAGTCATCTTTTGTTGTTTCTCCAATTTCTTATCTCACACTTCATTTGGGTCGTGGGATCGTTTTGATAATCTCGATCGATGGTTGTTTGGACAGCTGTGTCATGTCGGGTGCAGCATTGAATCCTATCTTCAATGCTGAAGGTTTATCTGTTGCATTGTTTGGACAGATGCAGCAGTAAATCCTATCTTCAATGTTGATCACATTGGAGGTCATCATTTTTATTACATTGTGATGTAGGTTTGTGATGAATCTTATCTTCTAGTTGGGAGTTGGGTGTGTTAACTCGCGGGAGACCGGGGTTCGATTCCCCTTCGGGGAGCCTCTGGCGCAACACTAATGACCTTGCCCGGAAAAAAACAAATCATATGGAAAATTTAACAAGCCTCAGGACTTGCTAAATAAGGCCAAGACCGGATTGCTTACAGACATCTTTGAATGCAAACACATTTAGCCCTGTTTTAAATATTGAAATTTTTCTTTAAATAGGGGTTTTGTGAATATATCCTCAATTTGTTCTTCGGAAGAAATCTATTCCAATATAAACAAATTATCGTCACAGTGTTCTCTTATGAAATGGTAATGCACGTCAATGTGTTTCGTGCGTTTGTGAAATTCTGGATTTTTTATAGTAAATGACAATCTTTGCATTCCATTTAAGAAATGGGTGCACTTCGGTTCCTTTGGCCAAGGATTCGCAGATGAAAGTTAGGTTTTTTCGCTTCAATTCATATGGTATCCAAACATTGAGCATCTCTTTGATTCCAGGCTTATCCAGATGGTTTAACATATTTTTGCTGGTCGATCTTTAGCTCTAGGGACAATGCTACGACTGCTAATGCTCATTTGGGAAGTTTTGGAGAGCATTGTTTGCATAAAGAACTTTTTCTGATATCATATAAGGATCGTTCAATAAGTTCTGAGAAAATGATTTTTAGACAAGAACGTTTTTTTCTTGATTCCTTCGCTCAACTGGTGCAATAACGACTCATAATATTCTGCAGTTATTGCTTTTCTGTTTTCAAAGTAATGTAGCCGATATTGCATGCATCCCAAAACACCTTTGCCAACACCTCGTCGGCCGATTTCACTACTCCGTCTTCTTTGGAGCTCGTTCGTCTTCAAAAACTCACTGTTTTGATTGTTCGTTTGCATTTGGAGATATGTTGAGTTTCATCATGAGGACGATATGTTTTGAAAATAAAATAAAATACAAAATATTTGAGATAAAAAAAAAGTTTTTTCCTATTTCAAAGTGGAACTATTTTAAAGTCATCATCAGCATCGGCACTACAACCGGGATCCGGTCTTGGCCTTATTTAGCAAGTCTCTCCCCCGGTATCCTGTCCTTATCAGAGACTTGTTAAATTGTCCATAATAATTTGTTTTCCCGAGCAAGGTTATTAGCCGTGCACCGATTTTAAAGTCAAGCTATACTAAATACAAATGACAGCTAGTGATATTTCTACCATTTTAAATATGGCTGTCATGGCGTTTTAAAAATATATCGCACCTAGTGGGAAACCTTTTAGTTGGGTATCCTTGTTCCATCCACAGTCATTTATGAACAACGAAAGTCGTCAGGATTTGACAGAAAAGTTTCAAAATAGCCTCAGAGTCGAACGCATGATTGCGTTTATTCTCCGCTGAGAGTATATGCGGTAGCCATATTTCCGAGATTCTGTCCACACTAAATTCTTCGTGCAGCTGAGTACTGAGTTATGATAATGACTAAAAACATACCAATTTCAATATTAAGAGCGCCATCTTTTGGATATTGTAAGAACTTCTTGAACGATCCTCTCTGTTCAAATACAGCAAAGAATAGGGGACTCAATTGGTTGTGCCATACCTGGAATCTTGGATTTGGTTCCAAGATGTTGGTATATTTATTTACTTTACACACGAAATATAATTTTGAGACTCTTTCGACCGCAGTAGAACAGTTCTAGTTTTCCAACTTTCCACCGCAAATCCCTAAACATAAATTCCACACTAATCAATTTTGATTCCTTTCCAGGTTTTTATGCTGCACAATCACTTTTAGAGGAATCCGAAGATGATTTACCCAAAGTTTCCGCGCCGAACGCTGGCCCTGGTACTGTTCTGCCTGCTCATCACACTTGGAGCGGTGGGAATACTCTTTCTGATATATTTCTTCAATGAAAACAATGCTCTTATTATGGACATATCACAGAAAGCACACTACAAGCAAAACATTATCAACAAACTCGAATACAAAGACGACCTGGAATCAAAAGATCACATCGCCAAGGAGCTGCCAGAAGCAGTGAATCAGATGCGGGTCGACAACCACAAGCGTAAAGTTGTCGCAACTTCAGACGAAGACTTTCATATCCCCTCATCGTTCTCATCTCAAGAATTTGACACTAGCAACGCCAAAGGCACAGTTCCAACAAAGCAAGTCCTCGATCCCAGTGGTTCGAAGAACTCTATATCGAATTCCGATACCATATACATCGATGACTTTGATAAAACTGTCTATAACGCCAGAGGCAAGGCCGATTTGAAAAGCATCGATTACTCTGACACAATTCCGATCGACCGAAAAAATTTCAAGGACGATGAAAACATCCCTAACAATCGGAAGTTGAGGAAATCCTCTTCAGCGCGTTCAAGAAAGAAACAAAATATCCTGTTGTCCGACCCCGCGAATTTCGACCGCAGACACAATGAGAACGAGAAAAAGTCAAAAATCAACAGCAAACGCAGGTCCAACCGAAACCGCGAGAGCAAGTCCAAGTTCTACAGGTACTCAACCCTAAAACAAACGGGCTGCGATGATGATGAGGGCTACGACTTGGATATGGATCCGGCCTTCAGTGGAAGCGGCGATTTTGTCGATGACAATGATATGCTTGTCAAGCAGAGTGATCTTGAGTTGCCCAGAAAGGAAGCCAACTCAAAGAGACCCTTCAACAGGAACAATGCCAAGGGCCACTTCAGAAGGAAACACCGAATATTCTTCTTCAACGACGAGCACGCCATGGTTCCAACTCCGGTCATACAGACAACAACTCCGCCCGAGAACTTAACAGCTCCCTTGGACGGCGTAGACCAGCGCCATTCGGTGCCCTTTACAGCTTCCGGCAAGTGGCCACTGAAAAACTGGTTGTCTCCAATCCTAAATTCATATCATCAAAAATCCAACTTGAGCAAGTTGGATATCAACAACGTGAATCCCCCGATTACGCGCGCGGATAACAGTGACCAACAGCAATTTGAAGTTGGTGAAATTGAATCCACGGCAGGAACCAAGCCTGCTGATATCTCGGGCACGAACCAACGCGCCACCGACACCGCGACTAATGACAAAAAGGACGCCTGGATAGAGACGAGGACCCGGCGCATCATGGGGAACGTGAAGAAGAGCGAGGAGCGATCTAGACAGCTTTTGCTCTGTGAAGAGGCTGGTGGCGGGGAGTTGTGCAGGATGCTGTTCAAAGGCTACATTAACGACTAATCCTTGAAGACTAACCGCAACACATTGATATCACGACGAAACAGAAGTTTTTAGTAGACAAATATTAGAAAATATAAGCTTTTTATAAGAATGCAGGAGACATGATAAAGTAAAGTATTTATTTAAATTTAAAAATAAAATATAAATATAAAGATAAAATATAAAACAAAACAATAAGGGAAAGAAAGAGGAGGAAAAGAAAAAGAAAAAGAAAACGTAACATAGAAACAGAAACAGTAACAGAAACAAAAATTAAAGGAATAGGATTCTTGAAATGTATGTGTAGAAGGAATATTCATTATTAAATAAATACATATATGATGTTGTACCATTCGTAAAATATGAACAAATTAAAACCCTAAAGTAAAGTAATGAAAGTAAAGTAACGTTTAACACAAAATCAGTAAATATACAAGAACGTAAGCGAATACGAATAATGATAATAATAATGATAAATATAAATATAAAAATTAAGCAAATCCCAACTGAGAGGTTTGCATTGTTGCAAATGACCCCCTTAACAAACTATAACATTTTTAACATAATATTTATATTAAGAATTCGAACAAACTCCATATTTTTAGGAAAAGCTAAACCAAATTAACCCGAGAGACAACCGCAGCTGGGAGGAGTAACATAAGAACTACGTATTTCGAATTTTCAGTTGTCCCTCGACACCAAACTCAAGCCTGTCCCTCGTTCAATCTCCTGATTTGAATGCTATTTGAACCTATGCGGGCCGAGAGCTCCGTTTCCCTTAGATGTATGCGCTCTAGACTTGAAATGTATATTTCTACAATAGATGCGATATGTAAAAACACCGACGAAGCAAATCATTAGTCTCTCTCAGTCGAATACGCGGTATCAAACTATTAATAGTAATTGTAACAATCCTTACGGTCAAATGTGCTCTTGTATCATTGTACTACTCGTATTATTATGATTATGATTGTAATAAAATTATGAAACAATAAATTAAATCCATTCCCAAGGAGTTCCATTTTATTATAGTATACCTAACAGCATACATACATCACTCACATAGCACACTTGACTTTGTTCTACTAGTATATAAATTTGTTGTTAAAACTAGATAGTGTTGGGAGGATTGGTGATGCGATTGTTTTCTTTAGTGGAGAGTTTTGTGAACACAGGTATTAAGTTTGTATATTAAACACTTTGCGCGTGCTTCCTTCACGGTCGGTGCGTTCAAAGTGTTGCATTTGCGAACCAACGTCGCCTTCGTTTTCCCACTTCCAATGCATACTTTCATACCTCCATATTCTGTTAAAATACAAGAGTCTCTTACATTTTCGAATTACGGTTTATTAATATTGGATTAATTATTTAAAATAAATAAGAGCCGTTAAATCGATTTTGAATTAATGTAACACTTTATTAGTCCGTTAATAACAACCGTTACTTTTTACCGTACACTTAACGATTTCTTGACTTATCGCTTTCGTACTTATTGCGTATTTCACTGCTTACTTCTTACTTATCGCTTGCTTCACTTTCTACTTCTTACTCGTCTCCATGATCTGTGTGCGACGTATTTATACGGTTTCCTTATTCTGATTCGGCGTTTCGTTTCCGTCCGTTCCATAGTCTTGAATGTTCTACTGTTCACGGTCTCCAGTTTTCCATTACTTTATAGAATAGTCTAGTACTCTGTTTCGGACTCTCTAGAATATTCTAGTACTGATTGTCATATGCGTCACAATATATTATGTGGAATTTATTTCGTCGCTGGTGACAGTGACCTCAGAACCGCCAATCATCATCATCATCGGTATCCGGTCCTGGCCCTATATAGCAAGTCTCTCCACCGGTATCCGGTTCGTATCCGAAATTTGTTAAGTTGTCCATAATAATTTGATTTTCCGGGCAAGGTTATTAGCCTTGCGCCAACTTTTCTCAGGATGTCGTTGCGTGCATTGGTTCACTACTTGGCGGGTCCAAAAGTAGCTATCCAGGGGTGTCTCGTGGAGACTGCATCTCAACTTGGATTGAACAGGGTCAAGGATCGTCCTGGCCTTCGCCGGGTTGAAAGCAGAGACTCTGCCTTGTTAATACTACCCTTTGAACTCACGGCATTCACCACAATTCTGAATAGTAATCAAAACAGACCACAAAGAGGCATGCGACGACTATATGAGCTGGATAGAATAAACAACAGAAAATTCAGGATACGCCGTGATTGACAACGATGTCCTACACTCAAAGGGCCACGAATTCAACCATATGACGCAAAATCATTTCCAGGTAAATCTAATCCCTGAATAGGCAATGTTGTCTTCGCATGGTTACATTTACGATTACAGGCGCGCCCCTTGGTTGAATGGTCCAGCAACCAGGGCGATAAGATCAGAATTAGACCTCCATATTTGGAATTCACAGAATGTTCTCTTACTGTATCGTTGAATCGAACCCGCGAAGCACTAACTCATCAGACCAACAGCCGTCTGCAAGACTAATAGTTATTCTCAACTACTCTGGAAATGCTGTGTTAATTGCTATGGTAAACGGCTCTGATAGTTTATTTCATCGTTTTTTCCTTTGGTGCCGATCTTCACTATAGTTTGTATATCGAATTTACCGAGCTGCAAACATATAGCGTTTGCGACGATAGTGAATAACGTGTGATTCGGACCGACGCTATGACGGTTAGAATCACCAAAAAACACTGAACCAATGCTCAACACATCAGGACACGGGCGCGTGTATGAATTCGATTTCTAAACTCAAGTACACTCAGCTGATGTGGAAATGCTATGTTATTGCTTGGTATACGGCTGATGCTTTTGCTTATTCGATTTTCTTCCTGTGTTGTTCTTCACTATTTGCTTGTGTACTGTGTGTGGATCTGTTAGAAACGCCACAAACATCACACTCTTTACTTTTTTAAACTCGATTATCTCATATTATGACCTACTGGTCATACGCGGACGCTCTAAGCTAAACGTAATATGACTATTGTCGTACAGTTTGCCTTTCGGCGACAAAACGTTGTTTCTCTATTTAATTATATTTCTTTTTATGACAGAGAAAAACTAAAGAAAAACTTTGTGCCAATTTTTGTGTTTTTTAACTTAAGATTTGGCTTACATCAAACTTTTTGTACTCATATAAAACTTAACTGAATCCTTATTCAACTTATCCTAGAAAAGCTAAGTCTGTGTAAGCTAGCTGATAATGCAGTTATTCTACCAACAGTGGTACACACTTCTCTCAGGATAGGCGAACCTATAGCGCCGACACAGCGCCCGAGATGCCATCAAATTTCTGTTGCAGTTCCTTTTGAACAGTTGCAGGTTGTAACGCTCCGGGAACGGAACGAATTCAGATGCAGGGTTGTTCACGCCGTCGGGAGATTAACCGCAAATTGGTGCGATCCGTCGGATTATCTTGTGGAGCGCATATAAACCGAATTGCGCGGAACAATACCACGAATCTCCGAAGAACAGTACCCGTAATAATATCGCCTTCGATGTGATAGTAGTTCCGGATCGCTGCAGTCCGGATCGCTCGTCTCTGAATGCTCTTAAATAGGTTGAGGGTATGTCTAGGAGCGGAGCTCCATACATGAGAACAATATTCGAGCGCGGGTCTAATTTGGGATTTATACAGGAGAAAAAGTTGGGCCAGAGTAAAATATTTCTTGTCTCTAAAAAGATAACTCCGTTTCCCTGAGGCTGCCCTAGCGATACTCGACACGTGTTTATGCCATGATACATTCCCACAGACCGTGACGCCGAGCAATTTCAAGCTTTCCCCAGATTCGAGGGCCTGGCTTTTCATCATCAGCTGTGGAACCGGTGATGCACTTTTCTTTGTGAATGTTGTATGTGTCTTCGCTGCATTGAACTCGACGAGATTGGCCCTTCCCCACTGCAGGACCCTATCTAGATCCTGATTCAGAGAGTCAATCTGTCTACATCTCAGCTGATGCGACGCAGATGCACCAATCGGCCGAACACTCGAAAAGGAGGAAACAAGCGTACTATCATCCTCAAAACTGAACACTTTATTATCCGTTGTCTCCAACAAATCATTTATGTGAACAAGAACAAGGTTGGAGCCAAAATAGAACCTTGGAGCACCCCCGAATTAACAGGATACAGATCCGAACACACGCCGTCCACAACAACCCGGATCGATCGATTCTCGAGGAAGGTCCTCGTCCAGTCGCAAAGCTGTTGGGAAAGTCCATACGAACGAAGTTTGCTCAGCAATGCCCCGTGCTAGACACGGTCAAAAGCCTTGGAGATATCCAATGCGACCGCCCTTGTCTCACGATGCCGTTCAATCGCGGATGTCCATATATCGGTTATAAGTGTCAAAAGGTCTCCCGTGGACCGTCTGCCACGGAATCCGTATTGACGATCATTCAGAAGTCCGTTGCACTCCAAATACTTAACTAACTCTGTATTGATGACTTTCTCCATTACCTTAGATAAAATAGACAGTAATATAAGAGATAGCTTGGCTGAACTCGAGCGATTTTCCAGTTGGTGGGAAAGATCCTCCCTGGATAAGATAAGCGAAAGAGTCTACCAAGAGTCGGCGATAGTTCTGGAGTACAGTTTTTTAGGACTATTGCTGGTATTCCGTCCGGGCCGGTTGCCTTCCTAAAGTCCAGTCCACATAGAATGCGTTGAATAGTACGTGGGCGAAACCTCACATCCCACATTGAAGACCGTACCAACGCGATCACAGGTGGTTCCACAAGACCGACATCGAGGTTTGAATTCCCGAGCACATTAGCTTTATCATTTAAATGTGTGACTTACGTCTTGCTACCCGTCACTAACGGAGGAAAAGAGGAGAAAGCGTAATTACTGCTGACAGCCCGTGCCATTGACCAGAAGGGACGCGAACCAGTTGGGCACTCAAGGAGTTTATTGGTCACTCTGTCGTTGTAGGCCTTCCTCATGGTATCAATCGCTTGATTGCACGCGTTTCTGATTCTAGCAAAATTCGTTCTGTTAACATCAGTGGGATTGGAGCGCCATTGCTTAAAAGCTCAATTTTGGCCGCTGTAATCTCCTCGCAGATTTTTTATCAAACCAAGGGTTATCAGATGAACTTCGTTTGATGGAATGTAAATCTCCATCCCGAAAAGAATAATATTTGTGATCGATTCCGCACATGCGTTTACATCGGAGTCTCCAAGGCACACCTCCGACCACGGAAAAAATGTGAAGAAATCTCGCAAATCGTCCCAGTTGGCAGCCCCATGTCTCCAAACATGGCGAAGCTGTTTAGGTTGGTTCGCTGGAAATGGAAGTGCTTGCGGGACCGATGTCAAGCAGTGATCTGAATTTCCCAGTGGCGCAGCAACCTCCATGCTATAAATGCTCGGCTCGGATGTTAAAAACAGATCCAGGGTGTTCGCATAATCACCTCGTGTATCTGGCATTCGCGTAGGTTCCTCCACGAGTTGAGTCAAATTGCGGCTAACAGCGAAGATCTCCGACAGCCTCCCAGCCTCGTCGGTTCTGTTAGAATGTACCAATCAGCCGGAATTGTGTACTTTAAAATCGCCAAGGACGACAATTTCAGAATCCGGGTGGTTGCTCTATATCCAGTCGACAGTACGTGACGGATGTTAGAAAAGTGTCACCGGTGGATCATCATTCGGGGAGCAATAAAGACAACAAAGAAATTTCCTCATCACGAACCTCAACCACATGATGTCCATGTTATTGGGCTCCACACCTCCATCCTCTGGCAAGCTAGATCGGACCGCGTGAAAACACAGACTCCACCCTTAAAACGGAATCTCGAATGCAAGTCGTATCCTGAGCAACGATGATATGTCAAATCAGATGACGAATCGACCTGGGTCTCAGTTAGGGCAAGGATATTAAGTTTCGCCGTTTGCAAATATTGGTGGGCGGCGTTTACATTCGTATTACCGAAGCCGATGCCCCTGCTGTTACAAAATGCCGTTACCAGTCGAGCGTGGACAGAGCCTCGAGCACGAACCGGATAACGCGATGGCAAATTTCTTAGAGTTCGGTTATTAATCAGAATATTTGCATGATGTTCCCCCTGACATAGTCCCCCCGTAGATCCGAATGGGAAACTAGTTTACCTCCGGAATTCTTTATCTCAGAAGGTATCATCATGACTTATCTCCGTGGCAATCCGGGCTATCCGAAACATGGTCGACGATTTCTTCCGACGATATCGCGGAATGTACAGCGTGACGGTGTGGTATCTCACCTAGGGACCGACTACCACCAAAATCAAACTTTTCTCCAACCATTCCATCAGCCAAACTCCGAAAGATGGCCAGGGATTTTTCTCGACCATTTCACGTAGCCTATAGCTTGATGGGGTGGTATTTCACCGGGCGGCAGGGCGTTGGAACCCCACATACCACTCGGCCTTTAGTCTCCTCTTACGGCAAACCGGCGTAGATGTGAGTATATTCTAACGCCCTCCTGTAGCTTACAATAATTTTGGAGCCAAGCTCGCGTCTGCTACCCTCTGAAAATGTCACCTCACCTTTGCATTCTCTGCATACCACAACTTGAAAAATAGCACAAAAACCAGCCAATTGATGGAACGGTGGCCATAAGATTCATCCACTTCTTTATCACACTTTTCATCGTTTATTTTGAGTTTTTTTTGCCAACGGGCTAACGTACTCCGAATCGTGCCTGAAAGAATGACGGTTGGGTGGATTCTCTTTAGTGCCTTTCCGGCGATCATATACTTTGTCACTCATAGTTCAGAACGTTTAAATAAATTATAAAGGCAAAATAACGGTAAACACGTAACTACGACTCGAACTGCAGCGTACAGGTGATTGACGAAACACGTGCTCTTACAATAGTAAGCACGTACTATATAGTCTGGCGCAAGGCTGTTCCATATTTTATTAGTTTCGGGGTGCAGCCCCATATTTTGTGAGTTTTGAGGTGCAGCCCCAGCACTACATTATACACCCAAAACTCCCTCTTTGCATTCGAGAATCTAACTAACTAAATAAAACTAATCTAACACTCCTTAGATGACGCAAGGCTAATAACCTTGCCCGGAAAAACAAATTATTATGGAAAATTTAACAAGCCTCGGACTTGTTAAACAAGGCCAAGACCGGATGCCGGTTGTAGTGCCGATGATGATGATGATGATGACTACATACTCTATGATAATGCATGTGTAGTACACAACAAAGTCTATAACATAGGTTTGAAGTATATTCTCGGCGGTCGATAAGTTATAGGCATATATATTTGGGGTCCTGATCCCCAAACGGTCTTGAGCGTCAATGCCCTTGGCGTTGGCGTCAAGGAAGGCAACAGGCGGTTGCGGCTGATGTCGGGGCTCCCAAAGGTGTCCGGCCTCGGCGGCGAATGATCTGCAAGTGAGTGATATTCGCGCCAATTATTCCCACATACGGTGTGTGTCACACGAAATTGGCGGAAAAAATCCGTCGGCGGTTCCCGTTCTACGTGTGAGCGTGACCCACGTAGTGCTGCACCGACTCCACGCCAATTCACCCATGACTTTCCTTAGCGTGCGAGGGTGGCCGAGAGTGCCCCTGACTTAATTAGACGAAAGCCACTCTCGGTGTGAGTCTTTGCTTGCGGCGACTGTGTGGAGGTTGTGGTTTGTGCTGACCCGCCAAATATATGAGCGCGAGATTCAAAAAGGCAACGTCGAAATTTGCTTTTTTCTACATTTCAGAGTTGCTCTAAAAAAATTGATTTTGAGAAAATTTTTGAGTCTTTTTCATGCTTGGAGCTTATTGATTGTAAATCTAGGAACGTTTTGGCGGAATTTGAGCCAATAAAAAATATGGAAAAATAGTTCAAACAGATATAACCCACTAGGTTGCTCAACTTATGTTTTTCTTTAAATGCCCGCGTAGGACAGAAAAACAGGGAATTGTTCTTAGCCGAACCGAATTTGAAATGCTCCGCTTGTTCGCGGGAGTTACAAGAAATAAATGAAACGCGCCGTTGCCGGTGGGTCTCAGTTAAGGGGGTATCCTGGTGTAGAAGGCCCCAATCACGTCGGCCACCTTCACTCTGGACCCCCTCCTCGTCCGCCCGTAATAAAGCCCCCCGTAATAATAGCAAACCTGCTCGCACTACACCACCCTCGTCCCCCATCTCAAATTTCGCCCCGCCTTTCGACCTCAAAACAGGCGCGAAGTATTCCAACTTCCACAGGTCACACGCTCTCAATCCACCCCCCTCCCACCTGGACGGGCCTCACTCATCCACAGAACCTAACTCGAGGCCGCCCCTCGCACCACTACATGCCGCACCTGGTTCTCGCTCCCGTCCACCTCGCCCCCCCTCTAGACCTTTGGTGGACCCACTAATACCCCCATCTGTCAAACTCACTCAGCAAACCATTAATTCTTCTGACAACCGGTATGCCTTGTCTAAATTTAGGAACAAAACAACCTACTAGAATGTCCGCCTCTATTTTTCATACCTCCATGACAAATCTGACTCTGTCTGTTATGAAGGTAAAATGAAAACCAGCATAATGGCCCCCATCCAACAGGAAGATCTACCCACCGACTTTCCTAGCCTTCGCAGCCTGTTCGTTAAGTTCCATAAAAATCTCGATATGCTGCCTAATAAGGTGTTAAAAGATCTCTCGGCATTTCGCCAATATATCGACAACAAAATGACCTATCCCAATAATGACAAGCACCATTGACCCTAATCAGTCGCCCTCTTGTCCCCCCTATTATCTCAATACCTCCAATACACTCCCCCTAACCGTCTACTATCAGAATGTTAGAGGTCTCCGCTCCAAAACACATTCAAATCTAGAAAAGGCACATTCCCTCTCCTTCGACATATACGCTCTGACTGAGAGCAACCTTATCCCTAGTATGAATAGTCTTGAACTAACCCCCCCCCCCCCCCTTCAATGTTTTTCGCGATGATAACGCCCATCGAGAAGGTCCCAATTCCCCATGCCGTCGAGTGCTGCCTGCCACTCATAACAGACTCGCTTCGTCTCTAATTGCCATCTCTTCTTCTCCGGATCTTGACTACGTCGCAAAAAAAAAAATCGACAAGCGCCCTAAGTCTCTTTTCAATATCTGCTTCTATATATCTCCTTCGCGACCCAGCGTGTCATACGAACTCGCAATAGAAGCGGTAGATAACCTAACCAAGTTAAGCACCTCCATAGACCATATCGTCGTTCTTGGCGATTTTAACCTTCCCCATCTCGAATGGTAAATATGACGAGGAGGCAGGACAATGGAGGAGACTCCATAACCACGAATTGGAAGAGCTATATCGCAAACCTACAATAGTGAGAGTAATCAAGTCGCGAAGATTAAGATGGGCCGGACACGTGGCGCGAATGGGGAACGATAGGACCGTGCATAGAATTCTTGACGGTAGACCAACGGGAAAGAGACCGGTAGGACGGCCGCGACGGAGATGGGAGGACAATGTTAGGTTTGACCTTGAGGAGATCGGATCGAATAGTCAAGCGTGGAAGGAGAGTGCCCAGGACAGGGAACGATGGCGAAGCCGAGTCGGTGAGGTCATGAACTTCCGGGTTCTTACAGGCCAATAAATAATAAAATAATAATAATCTCCAATGGATATTGGCTCACGAACAAGCCTTCTACGTCTCAAACCCCACTAGCTCCAAGGAACGTATTTTTATAAACGGTCTCACCGACTTATGCCTCCATCAAGTAAGCAATGTCCCAAATCAGAGGGGAGACAACTGGACCTCGTGTTCACAACAGACCCACACAAGTCCTCAGTTGCCCCTAGTCCAAACGCCCTTTCCACCATTGATAATTACCACCCCCCGCTGCTCTTATCCATATATCTTGATTATGAAACCCAGCCTTCTCTACCTCATGACAGCTTTTCCTACAACTTCCACAAAGCTAACTTCCGCCTTCTAAATGAGCATCTTAGCAAAACAGCGTTTCTCTTTGATCATTTGGGGGTAGAAGAAGCTACTGCCACTCTCTATAAGGAGATCTACTATGTCGTCGCCTTATATGACCCCTATTATCGTCACAGGTCATCGGTTTCATCGCCGCCATGGTACAACCGCACACTCCGCGCTCTTAGAAACAAGAGAAATAACTTGTGGAACATTTTCCTCAAAACGCGTTCCTTCCAAAACTACCCCAACTATCTCGGTTCCTTTTATAAATTTTCCGAGCTCTATAACTCCCTCTACACCAACTACCTCACAAAAACACAATCCAACTTGATCAATGACCCCAAATCTTTTTTCCACTTCATAAATTACAAACGTAAATCCGACGCCTATCCTAACTCCCTTTCTTATGGCGCGACTACTTCAACCGACCCCCTAACTATTGCCAATCTATTCGTTTCGTTTTTCAATAAATCCTTCACAGACATCTCCTTCGAACCCAATCCGTCTCACTTCAAAGACTTGTCCGAATTCTCCCTCGGCCCCTTCACCCCTCAATTTATTCAGCGTCACGTAATTGAGGAGAAATTAAACTTACTCAAGGACGAGTTCAGCCCTGGGCCGGATGGACTCTCGGCTGTTTTTTTATAGAAATGTTCCACTTCTTTTTCCCTCCCGATATCGAAGATATTCAATCTATCCCATTTACAAGGGATCATCCCTAGTATTTGGAAATCCTCTTATGACACCCCCATACATAAAAGAGGACCTAAAAACGATATCTGCAACTACCGTCCCATCGCCAAACTGTCTCATATCTCTAAACTGTTCGAAGGAATTCTTTACAATGCGCTATCTTTCCGTTGTAAATCCATCATCTCATCCAACCAGCATGGTTTCCTATCGGGTAGGTCGACCACAACGAATCTGATCGAGTTCTCCTCCCATACTCTCCGTGCCTTAGAGAATGGCAACGAAGTCGATGTAATCACCACCGCTTTCAGCAAGGCCTTTAACAAAATCTCACATAATCTCATCCTTTTTAAGCTGTCCTCCATAGGTTTCGAACCCCTATTGATCAAGTGGTTATCTTCTTATCTGAAAGATCGATCCTACCGTGTCAAATTCAGATCCTCCCTGTCCAATACTTTTCTTCCCACGTCAGGGGTTCCGCAAGGCAGCCATTTCGGTCCCCTCCTATTTATCCTTACCATCAATGCTGTTGACTGCATTATTAAATACTCATCCATCTTCCTCTATGCGGACGACGCCAAACTACAAAACGATCATCTCTCCTCTCGAGTCCTCACTTCTCCAAACGAACTTCCACAGCTTCTCAATTTGGTGCCGTAATAACTGCCTTGAACTCAACGTTGTCAAATGTCACTCCATCACCTTCTCCCGCAAACGTCCCCCTGTCCCCCTGCCCCCCCCCCCCCCCCCCACGTTCCAACTTCCTGCTAAACCAGCAGATATCATCTGTACCCTCGATACGTCACCTCGGGAACATATTTGCCAGGCAGTTTAGCTTCATCCCGCATATTGATGATATTATTCTTAAGGCCAACTCTGCCCTTGGGTTTGTGAAACGCTGGACTAAAGAATTCTCTAATCCTTACGTTTCCCGTTCTGTCTACATAGCCTTCGTCCGCCCCCTTCTTGAATACGCCAGTCAGGTCTGGTCTCCACACTACTCGTCCCATATTCGCAGGATCGAAAGCGCGCAACGTCGTTTTCTTCGTTTTGCCCTCCGCGGACTGAACTGGGAGAATCCTCGGATCTCCCCCCATATACTAGCCGGCTCCATCTGATCAATTTCAATACACTTGAGGAGCGCAGAACTCATGCCGATATCGTTTTCGGCCACCGTCTCCTTTCAGGCACAATCAACTGCCCAAGCTTGCTCTTCATCATTGCACTTTTATCAAAGGTAATGGAAAAAGTCATCAAGTCATCAATACAGAGTTGGTTAAGTATTTAGAGTGCAACGGTCTTCTGAATGATCGTCAATACGGATTCCGTGGCAGGCGGTCCACAGGAGACCTTTTGACACTTATAACCGATATATGGACATCTGCGATTGAACGGCATGGTGAGTCAAGGGCGATCGCATTAGATATCTCCAAGGCTTTTGACCGCGTCTGGCACGGGGCATTGCTGAGCAAACTTCGTTCATATGGACTTTCCGACCAGCTTTGCGACTGGACGAGGAGCTTCCTCGAGAATCGATCGATCCGGGTTGTTGTGGACGGGGAGTGTTCGGATCTGTATCCTGTTAATTCGGGGGTGCCCCAGGGTTCTATTTTGGCTCCAACCTTGTTCTTGCTTCACATAAATGATTTGTTGGAGACAACGGATAACAACGTGTTCAGTTTTGCGGATGATAGTACGCTTGTTTCCTCCTTTTCGAGTGATCGGCCAATTGGTGCATCAACGTCGCACCAGCTGAGATGTAGACAGATTGACTCTCTGAACCAGGATCTAGATAAAGTCCTGCAGTGGGGAAAGGCCAATCTTGTATACAACATTCACAAAGAAAGTATACAACATTCACAAAGAAAACTGGATCATCGGTTCCACAGCTGATGATGAGTGGCCGGGCCCTCGAGGCTGGGGAAAGTTTGAAATTGCTCGGCGTTACGGTCTGTGGGAATGTATCATGGCATAAACACGTATCGGGTATCGCCAGATCAGCCTCAGGAAAACTGAGTTATCTTTTTAGAGCCAAGAAATACTTTACTCCGGCCCAACTTCTTCTCCTATATAAATCTCAAATTAGACCCGCGCTCGAATATTGCTCTCATGTTTGGAGCTCGGCTCCTAAACATACCCTCGACCTACTTGAAAGCGTACAAAGACGAGCGATCCGCCTGATCGGGGACTCGGTGCTGACGTCGGGACTACAGTCGCTATCACATCGAAGGCGCATGGCCGACCTCTGTCTGTTTTACAGATATTATCACGGGTGCTGTTCTTCGGAGATTCTTGGCATTGTTCCACGCAATTCGGTCTATATGCGCTCCACAAGACAATCCGACGGATCGCACCCGTTTGTGGTTCATCTCCCGACGGCGCGAACATCCCTGTATCAGAACTCGTTCCGTTACAGAGCGGGGAACCTGTGGAACTCCCTTCCCACGCGAGTGTTCCCGGAGCGTTACAACCTGCAACTGTTCAAAAAGAACTGCAACAGCTATTTGGTGGCATCTCGGGGCGCCCACTCGACGCTATAGGTTCGCCTTTCCCGAGAGAAGTCTAATAAAAAAAAAAAAAAAAAAAAAAAAAAAAAACTTAACACTAACCTCCGTAACCTGCGAAACCCTCATCTCTTCTATCAGCCCACCCACTACACTTCTTACGGCTCTAATGAACCCATTTCGCGAATGCTGCGGCGGGCAAACTCCTACCCCACCTCCTTCGATGTCAACTTTACCTCTACTGCTCTCAAACTTCATCTCCTCTTTTTCCCCTCCTGGCCACGCCCACTCCACGTCTACACTGTTACATCCTGTACTAACAGAAATAAATGAATGAGTAATAATTGATAGATAAACCCAGTAACCAACTCGCCAAACATACCCCCCCCCCCCTTTTTTTTCTTTTTAACCATAGTCTATATTCTTATATATCGTTTTAAGTTCTATCGCTTGTACTAAGCTAAATATATGAGGGTTCTACCCTCACTAAACAAAAAAAAGTTTTTGTCGATTTTTTGTTTAGAAAAAACCATTTAATATTTAATATATATCTTTGCAAAGTTGGACATTTATTGTGCATGCTTGGAAGTGTTTAAATTAATTTTATAATTAAATTTTTGGGATAAGCAAACAAGTTATAAGTAAAAGACATTAGCGCCAAAAAAGCCACTACACTAGTACACTCAATTTTTATTTTCATGCGCATTTCTTAAAATTAGTGAGGGTCAACGCATTCAGTATCCGATGCCCTTCGGGCAGCAGCAGGCCATTGACACCGGACGTTATTTATTTAAAATACTGCAAAAGTAATTTTGTTGATCTGCATTTGCGTAACAAGAAAATCATCGACTCCGGAATGCTACTGAACACCTCCCCATTGTTTGCGAAACAACACAAATGTACCGTCAGCAAGTTTGCTGGCCTGAATTCGTGTAACTTGCGTAATCTCCAGACATTAAACATTAATATCTACGAGAGCAGGTCAATAAGTCTTTAGAAAAAGAGGGCGATTTTCTTTTTTTTTCTCATTGAGCTGACCTTATAATGACGCATAATCATCATCATCGGCACTACAACCGGGAGCCGGTCTTGGCCTTATTTAGCAAGTCCTGAGGCTTGTTAAATTTTCCATAATGATTTGTTTTTCCCGCGAAGTTCATTAGTCTTGCGCCAGAGGCTCCCCGACGGGGAATCGAACCCCGGTCTCCCGCGTGACAGGCGGGTATACAGGCGGATATAATGACGCATAATACTGCCCAGTTATCGTCTGTCCCTTTTCCAAATAGTCAATGATGATAATACCACGTGCATCCCAAAACACAGTAGCCATCACCTTTCCACCTGATTTCAACGTCTTTGTTTTCTTTGGAGCCCGTTCGCTTTTAACAATCCACCGTTTTGACTAATATTTCGTCTCGGGATTGTAGTGGTGCATCCATCCATTCATCCATCATCTACAGTTAGTAATCTGTTCAGAAACTCATCTGGGTTGCGACGCATGCGCTCCAAAAAAGAGAGCAACTGCGGCACCCATCTCGCAGATATTTTTTCATACCCAATTTATCATGCAATATTGAAACATGAAACATGAAACAAACTGAAAATTGACAGATACCTATTCAGGAATGATGGTTACTAAAAACAGACCATTAGCGATGCTACGAGCGCCATCGTAGTCGTTTCTAAGGACTTGTTGACCTAACCTCGTTTTGATATTTTCTTTTTATCATCTCCCTCTTCTTCCGTTGACCGTGCGTTTCGACGTCTAAGGGCTGTGTGCCAAGGGCATTCCATCCTTTCGATGGTGTCCCAGGGGAATGTTGAAGGAAGGAAAGTTGGCTTCATACTTGTATGAGATAGGACCAACCCACAGGAGTGTGATCGCCTGAAGGGCATCAGATATATCAATGCTATCAAGTCCTTGACGGCGGGTAAAAATAAAATTGAGTACACTACGCTGGACAGGACTCCTAACTCACGTGAGCGAAGAGGAATCATCCTAGAAATATCTTTGTGGTAGGATTTATGATAAACAATAGCAGGGAAGTTGGCGTTCACCAGAGCATTGGATAATCATTTACTGAAAGCCAAAACTACATTTATTGTAGATCCACTTATTTCGATCGAATATCGTATCAGCGAAGTCCGATAAGCAAGTTACTGTCATAGGTTCCTCTTTAAATTGATTTTTGTGACATGTCAGGTGTTTAATTTTCTTGTTAGCTGGTGAGAAAAATTCCATTAGAGCCATCAAAGGAACTTGGGCTATATTCATTGACTAGAGAACAACCCTTCGCCATGGAATGGATGGCGGGATGTTGTTGTAAACTCCGTTACTAAGAGTGCGCTAATAAAAAAAGGGCAATAATAATCTTTTCTTCCTGTTATTGTAAAACCACAATTATGATGCGTCCTAAAACATTGTCGTGAAAAACATCGACGAGATGAGCGCGTCATAATTTAGTATAGAGACCGGACATGGTTGATTAAGCCCCGTACTTGTGGTTAGATGATAAATCATTGCTGGTTGGGGTTACAAATTTTCTTTCCGTTTCTCTAGATTTTTTTCAACCGTTTTATAACCACAACAAGTAGATGGACGATGGTCAGCTCGGATGTATAGACGGATAGATGAGCGCACGTCGCTATACGGCAGCATCTGTAGGTCCCAAAATGTCTGATGATGCGCTCCACTGAAAATAAATAAATCAAATTAAATAACTGAATCTGGGAACAGCCAGAGCTGGGGTTGCTCTCAAATCCACAGAAGAGAAATGCGTGTAATGCATTCTAAATTCTGCTTAATTTAATAGTAGGAAACACTGATACATGTACATGCGGTTGCTGGGTCGATTGTGGCTTCTTTAAATCCATGTTCGACCACATTGCACCAAACCGGGGTGATGTGTCACTTGATCATACTGAACTAGCCGAGGGAGTATTGTAGTGCCCACATACAGCTTTACTTTTTAGTCTTTAGTGCTGCATTTTACTTTATTATTATTATTGTTATTATTATTCTATTTTCTATGATTTGTTGTTATGGTTGTTGCTGCTTGTTCGTGCATTTGTGGTTGAAGATCCTCTTTAAAGCCAACCACCGCTGCCACCCTGTCACCCTTTCACCCTGCCGACTGCCATCTGCTCCAATGTACATCCATCTTCTCCCACCCTACGATCAACTAACCACCCACACAACGCAATAACAAGCGACGTTTATAGTCGTATCTCTTTATTGTTATAGCTATTATTATTATAGTTTACTTTACATTACTTTACTTTAGTTTAGTTAAGGTTTAGTTTAGTTTATGCCATACATATATATAAATATATTTACTAATTGGGTAGAAAATTTTGATTATATTTTAGTGAGTTTCGTGGCATATGTCCCTTTAGTTCGCAGCGAGATTTCATAACGTTTAAAGGTCTGTGTCTGGACGATCTCAGCTTAAGTATATATTTGTCCGTTAAATAATTAAATGCATGTTTTGAGTATTGACTGTTCTAAAATAGAATGCAACAGGCTAATAAGGACGAATTCTGTTCAACAGCGCGGATAATATTTTCGGATATTGTGACCATACAGTTGACCGCCTGTTTTTAATTTGAAATTCACTTTTCTGTGCTCACAGTCACGATATTCGGTGAAAGTTACTTCGAAAAGTGCGTTCCCAAGTGTTTTGATCACAAGGCGATTTATTTTTTGTCTTATTTGTTTTTCTGTCGGTTGACTTTTATTCATTCATCTGCATCGATGTTTATGATGTTACTTTAAAACGTTACTTTTAAAAAAAGTATATTTAAAAAAAATTGTGCGATCTGTGCAAGGAATTCAAGTATCCTTGAATACCGTAGCGTCTCGCGTGGCCGAAACGAAAATTAGTTAATATCATAGATTAAGGTGACGGTGTATGTTAATGTTTGTTTGTATTTTAATAGAAATCAATGTTGTATGATCCTTTGTGAAGAAATACTCCTAGTGGACATTCATCTCTCACCTTCTGTCTTAAGTTGTTCCCTTGAAACTGTAGAATAGATTAAATCCCCGGGGCTGTTGGTAACAAAGGACTCCTCCCATTTCCAGTTTAACCAACTTAACCAAGTTAAAAAATAAATCTAATCATGATTACAGTGAATTTATAATCCCGATAAAAAGGGGGGAAGTTGTTTAAGTGACGTTAGGGAGAGTAGAAGAGTTTCGCAACAGTTTAACCAATTTACCCCAGTTAAAAAATAAATCTAATCATGATCACAGTGAATTTATATTTCCGATAAAAGGGTGGAAAGTTGTTTAGGCGACGTTAGGGAGAGTAGAAGAGTTGCGCAGGAGTTTAACCAACTTATCCAAGTTAAAAAATAAATCTAATCACGATTACAATGAATTTATATTTCCGATAAAGGAGAGAAAGTTGTTTAAACGCCGTTGTCGAGAGTAGAAGAGTTTCGCAACAGTTTATCCAACTTACCCAAGTTAAAAAATAAATCTAATCATGATTACAGTAAATTTATATTTCCGGTAAAAGGGGGGAAGTTGTTTAAACACCCTTGGCGAGAGTAGAAGAGTTGCGCAACAGTTTAACCAACTTAACCAAGTTAAAAAATAAATCTAATCATGATTACAGTGAATTTATATTTCCGATAAAAGGAGAGAAAGTTGTTTAAACGACGTTCGCGAGAGTAGAAGAGTTTCGCAACAGTTTAACCAACTTACCCAAGTTAAAAAATAAATCTAATCATGATTACGGTGAATTTATATTTCCGGTAAAAGGGTGGAAAGTTGTTTAAGCGATGTTAGGGGGAGTAGAAAAGTTGCGCAAGAGTTTAACCAACTTATCCAAGTTAAAAATAAATCTAATTACGACTACAGTGAATTTATATTTCCGATGAAAGGAGCGAACGTCGTTTAAACGACGTTAGCGAGAGTAGAAGAGTTGCGCAACACTTTAATCAACTTAACCAAGTTAAAAAATTATTCTAATCACGATTACAATGAATTTATATTTTCGCTAAAAAGAGAGCGAAGGGTTTAAGCTACCTTAGCGAAAGTAGAGGAGTTGCGCAACAATTTAACCAACTTAAAAAATAAATCTAATCACGATTACAGTGAATTTATATTTCTAATGAAAGGAGAAAAAGTCGTTTAAGCGACCTTAGCGAGAGTAGAGGAGTTTCGTAACGGAAACAGACTGCCGTCTCTTGAAGGAGTCGGAAACGCATAGCTAAATTCAATACGAAATCTAAGCAACAAGTTGTACAGTTGCTGAGTTTCACAGAAGGAAGAACTTCTCTTATTTTGGCAACTTTAGCGAACACAGTTTCTTACAAAGCACTACACAGTAGAACTTATGTAGAAAGAAATTGTTCTCTCCGTAAACTCCGTTCACAACCGTACGAAAGTTGAAAAAGAGGTTTTTGGCGTCCTGGAAGCATGTTAGAAAAAATGATACTAAAAAGAAAGCATATATCTCTTTTCTAACTGAAAAAGGATTCTACCAGAAGTGACAAAAGCGGAAATCTGCAGTAGGAAATACCCACGAAAAAATACCAATAACCTATTCAGTTTGAAAATGAATCCATCCAATCGAGTGGATTGGGAAGCGTGCCATTTAAACCTGTAAAGAGAACCATGTCGATTAAAAAAAAAATGAAATTACGTTTATTTAGAAAACATAGGTCAGCAGGTAGCTCCTTACATCTCAGGATATTGCGTCATAGTTCGGCCTCGAGCTACATAAAGAAAGAATTGTGAAAAGGGGGGAATTATGTGTATAAATTCATCATCATCATCGGCACTACAACCGGGAACCGGCCTTATTTAGCAAGTCCTGAGGCTTGTTAAATTTTCCATGATAATTTGTTTTTCCGGGTAAGGTCATTAGTCTTGCGCCAGAGGCTCCCCGACGGGGAATCGAACACCGGTCTCCCGCGTGACAGGCGGGGATACTAACCACTATACTCGAGGAGCCCAATGTGCATAAATTATCGATGGGAAAAAACAGTCAATAAATCTAATGTATTACCAAGTCTATCGAATAGTTTGGACCTTATAAAGGTCCACTAATCGCTTTGGAGACTATTCATGGCCCAAAGCTTCCTTATATTCATCCGCTTTAGGCTTCTCAACTCGCCACAAATTTACATTTACTCATCCTTTTTTCACTTTTTTTTCCATTTTTGCAACATTTTTTATTTTCTTTTTATATTCTTAGTTTCTAAATTATATGCTAGACAAAATTACAATTACTCATAGTAAGCTAATTATTCAACACACGGAGGAAAAAAAATATGCAGAGGAATTTTTTCCATAGCAAAGAATAATACCGCATCCAAGTCAGTAAAACCTTTGATAGCCTAGTCTGAAGAGATCGCCGGGCAAAAATGCACTTCACAGTTTGGAGTCTAAAGATATCAATGGCATTACAGAGTATGCATTGTTCCGTCGGGGAGCCTCTCGCGCAAGACTAATGACCTTGCCCGGAAAAAACAGATCATTATGGAAAATTTAACAAGCCTCCAGGACTTGTTAAATAAGGCCAAGACCGGTTCCCGGTTGTAGTGCCGATTATGATGATTGTTAATTCTAATCGAACTAGACAACTCTTCACAGTTATACAGTTACAAGTCGTAAGCTTAAATCCTAGAAAAGTATAATTACATACCAAGATTATCTATGGCAACAAAAAACGCTGTAGGTATATTTTTAAGACCTTTGATATTCCGACCTTAGACGAGATTAGAAGACAGATAAAGTGTATAAAGGAATGGAACAGTTTGGAGCCTAAAATAGCCAACAGCATTTAAGGTTACGGTGGCCCAAAATTTCCCGATTTCATTAGTTTAGACATTACAGCTCGTCAGAATATTACATTTTAAATTTTGTCATTAGAACATTAGCGCAACGTATCCTGTCGGTATATTTTCTATAGGTATTATCACGATAGTTGCTCGACTGAGCATGTTGAATACTTTCCAGCTCTATACATATTTTCTCGTGATGCCGAGAAGGAGCCAAATCCTTCTTCTGTTCCGGCTAAGCTATACATATTGCCTCTTGGACTTCTAAAAATGTTTCCATCGTTTGTCTAAGAAAAAAAAAATCGAATATTCTATTGATTTGCTTTCGATGAAGACAAATTGACAGGAAAGATCCCAACAACATGGGGTGTTCCTAAACGGTCCCTTCTCAAAGTAGAAAACTACGCCCGAAGGTCCTTACTTTCAATAGTCGTTAGGCGGTGTAATTTCACGAATTGCTGTCATAGCGAGAAAAACGTAGCTTAGCATAGTGGCAAAAACAACAGCGGCAAGATATCGATTCGATGCTCTCAATATACTAAATGTAACGATCAACTTGTGGTACGTTGAGTATTCATCATTATCGGCACTACAACCGGGATCCGGTCTTGGCCTAATTTAACAAGTCTCTCCACCGGTTTCCTGTCCTTATCCGGGACTTGTTAAAATGTCCATAATAATTTGTTTTTCCGGGCAAGATTATTAGGTTATTAGAGTATTACTCTAACAATATTTTCATGAGATATTGACTCAATGTTCAAACAATAGCGGGAACACACGTGTCAGCGGTTTTTAAAACACTGGAAGCACTTCTCGCTTTCAATTTTTGGAAGCCTTCAACGATTTTGTATTTATCTCATCAATGGTGACGATACGTCGCCATTTCATGGCTCTATCAGCCTAGGGAACAGAAATAAGTTACAGAGGTTATATTTGACAAATGCGATGGCAAAATAACGATTTTGTTTTTTAGCAACAAATTACGAACAAACAGTGAGGTGCGAATGAACATGACAAATCGCCGAGCACACCAAACCACATATGACATTTCCAACTGTTAAAAATGAACTAAACATTCAATATGGCTCTAGAATATTCAAAAATCGATCAGGAACATCTGTACCAATTTTTCCGGAAATAATTAGAACCAAAGCACATGGAATTTAAAAATGTCCCATATTTTTTGAACACTCATCGTGACCATAATTGAAAACGCTCTTTGTAAAACCTCATTCCTTTTAGTAACCAAGAGTCAGAGATCAATCTTGAATCTCCTACCATTCGCTCTTTGTAAAACCTCGTTCCTTTTAGTAACCAAAAGTCAGAGATGAATCTTGAATCTCCTACCATTCGCTCTGCGGGACTGCCTTTGATATTTCCTTCGCGGGGTGGTTAGCTCGTTATGTTGGTCTTCTATTGCTTTCTGTGACCTCCCATCTTGCTCTTTCGAATTCGCATAGCCAATTTTACACTGCTATAATTTCCAAAGAGTTGATAACTCTACCTCCACATTTTGCCTAGTGACTGATAATTTTATGGTTTACAGGCGTGTCAAGCGATTTGCACCTCAGTTGTTTCCAAAGAGTTGATAACTCTACCTCCACATTTTGCCTAGTGACTGATAATTTTATGGTTTACAGGCGTGTCAAGCGATTTGCACCTCAGTTGTGTGAAAAAAAAATTATCCATCGTGGAATTTAAACGTGACAACAAACTACCAAGTTTTCGAAGACCATCAAGATGAGTCTCAAGAACTAATAGATAGTCTCACAGGAGGCAACATTACCGAGCGATTTGTCATTGACACCTCCTAGGATCTTCCACAGAATGACAAAGCTACAGAAATATATAATCTGAAATGCATGAAATGGAAACAGAATATTCCACAGAAATGCAAATCGAAATATTGAAAGTCATCAATCTTTAAAAATGTTACGACGTTCTTAAAAAATACTTTTCCCAGTCTGTTTAAAAGATTCTAACTGACAATTCGAGAGCTGAAGAAAAAAATCAGGACTAGATTTAGTGTCAGAGTGATATCAACCAGTCTTAGTGGAAGAACTGGAAACCAACTTGAAGTTTGGAAAATGTAGAATGTTAGCATCTGAATAGGGTTTTCAAAAACACTCACAGTTAAACGAGTCTGTAAACGCAAACCAACGATTCAATGGCCATTGCTACAAAAATACCGTGGCCGACGCCTTCTGTTGCCTTTGTTTGGCTATCGCTCGTGTAACTTGCTGTTTCATACGACAGATTTAAACTTCATGTATGATAGTTAAGATAAAACGAACATTTGTTTGTTTAGTCATTGTGTGCCTGTTACCATTTGTGTTTGAAAAAAATACAGCGAAAATTGTACTACTGCTTCGCGTAAACTAGTCGCCTACTTCAAGAGGTCAAAATTAAGCCCCGCTTATAATAATAACTAGCTTAGCAACGTGCCTAGGTACTTCGTCGTTCAGCATTTTCCTGCCGCTCGTCTTCCTTGACTTTTTGTATTATTGCTTCGAACATTGATACCGTGGGAATGTAAATATGATGTACTCTCGTGTTATACGTTTCTCGTGTTATACATTTCTTCCGCCAATGCACAATTTCCGCCAATGCACCAAAATCGCTATCTAAGCTGTGTGATTGCAACGTTAACGACATTGATGATCATTTTCGATTCCTTTTGTTGCGTGCGCGCATGTGATTGTTGGAATCCCAACAATAACGTTAAAATGTTGGCTCTGCAGGTAATTCGATATGAAGCGAATCGTGCCTTACAGAATCGACATTACGACATATGGGGTGTGGACAAAAAGTTAGGAGACAATTTTTTTTTTGTTTTTTGAAAACCTGGCAACGTTGTAGTCAGTGGCTGCTATTACATTTGGTGTAACACACTACCGACCCATTTAGTTAAGTGATTTCTTTGTTTGTATATAATTACTGATATACGCCACACTCCTCAATAGTATAGTGGTTAGTATACCCGCCTGTCACGTGGGAGACCGGGGTTCGATTCCCCGTCGGGGAGCCTCTGGCGCAAGACTATTGACCTTGCCCGGAAAAAACAAATCATTGTGGAAAATTTAACAAGTCTCAGGACTTGCTTAATAAGGCCCAAGACCGGTTCCAGGTTGTAGTGCCGATGATGATGATACGCCACACTATTGTAAATACAGTAATACACACTTTGACTTTATAATTTATCGTTCTTTTTAATTTTTTTTTTCTGGGAACGTGGTAATGCTGTGACTGCTATTAGATTTGGTGTACCACACCACCAAACACCTTAGTTAAATGATGTACTACACACTTAATTTAAATGACTTGCTTATTTATATATAATTATTGTTACACATCACACTATTGTAAATACAATAATAGACACACACTTTGATTTTTGGTCGTTTTTAATTATCTCCGATTCTTTTACAAATCTGAGTTACAATTGTATTTAGATTACCATAAAATAAAAGTCTATTCGCGCATATCTTCGAAAAAATATGACGATCGTCTTTATTGACGGTTTAATTTCGACTTTTCTACTTTTCTAATTAATTTATTAATTACCACTATCTCAGTTGTTTGTTTATGATCGACCCCCTCTATGCAGTGACTTGAAAATTACCAAATAAAGACCTATACGTGCATATCTTGGAAAATATATGACGACTGTCTTTACTGACGGTTTAATTTCGGTTCTTCTACTTTTCTAATTAATCTACTATTTACCACTGTCTCGGTTGTTTGTTTATGATCGATCCCCTCTATGCAGCGACTTGAAAATTGACAAATAAAGACCCATACGCGCATGTCTTGGAACATATATGACGGCCGTCTTTACTGACGGTTTAATCCCGAGTCTTCAACTTTTCTAATTAATTTATTAATTACGGTTGTTTATTTATGCGCAACCCCCTCTATGCAGCGACTTGAAAATTACCAAATAAAGACCTATACGTGAATATCTTGGAAAATATATGACGACCGTCTTTACTGACGGTTTAATCTCGACTCTTTTACTTTTCTAATTTATTTATTAATTACCACTGTCTCGGTTGTTTGTTTATGATCAACCCCGTCTATGCAGCTACTTGAAAATTCTGTGATCTTCAGTTGAGAAAAATGTCATAATTACCCGGAAACTCGCATCAGGTTTTCGAATGACTTTTGACAGATGAATTCGGAAAACGTCGGCACATCATTTCTATTGTTACGATACGTGGAAATCTCATAAACACTTGGTAAGGTTTTCAAGGCCCGAATACCACAACTCGACGTATAAGAGAGTGGAAGTTGACAAAGGATGCGTCAATCAATTTTTTTTTCACACAAAGCGCGCACAAAAGGGGATTTTGAAGTACCCTTAAATGTCAGAGCACAGCGCGATGGGAAGGAGAGGAAGTGGATAAGGAAGGGAGGAGTCTATGTACATTGGTCTTAAATGCGTAGACATTACAGCGACAAGGAAACAAATGATCAGTTTTTGAATTCATATTATCTGCGCACAGTGTCTTCCGGTCACAGAATGCAAATCCTCAGGACTCCTCGGTATGGAGCATTTTGCCAAAGTTAGCACTAAATATTACCACAGTTCCAAAAAAAGATACCTTGCTCGATACACTCAGGGCTATAGTCCACGCCAAAGTAGACCATATCAAAATTACGAAATAGATTCTTAAATTTCGTATATTTCTTGAAATTTTTTGGTTTTGTTCAATAAACTGTGTTAAGAAATAAAAAATTTGCAGTCTTTGAAAAGTCGCAGTTCAGTTGGTCCACATTGTACATGTACTTAAGACTTCTTACCTGATTAGATTTTCTTAAGAACAAATAGCAACCTTTTGAACTCTTGTATTGTCACCTTTCAAATCTATAAGAAATTGTTCTGTTAAACCATATTTTGAACACACATATTGTTATATTACTAATCAGTCAAAAAGTATTCTCTATAACGAAGTTTGATTCGACTACAAATGGCCATCTCTTGAACCCTCGTATTGTTGTTTTGCTAAGTGCATACACATATTACTTTAAGATGATCTGTGATTAGAATGTACTCATTGTTTTTACAGTATATGCAATATGGCTTAAATAAACTAATGTGGCAGATTCGAATGTGAAGTATAATAGTTTGTGTTATCGGCGTTATTTGAATTTCCAATTGTGAATCTCTATTACTGATGCTTTGATTCCTTGATCAGATTTTCATCTAAGTTTTCTCTTTTTCATTTGTGATCTCGCTTTTATTTTATATTCCTGTGAGCTTAAGGAATTATTTGTATGCGGCACAATGCGTAAATTGGTCAGGATGTACGTGGAGAAAGGGGCAACTTAAGTATTAAGTATTAAGGTCTCAGTGCCAACGCACAAATGGAAATATGCGACAACAATATATTCCAGGTATATTCAATTCCACATTTGTATCTCCTAAATGTTTTCATCTCAACCCACAGACGGAAGCATGCGATGACGGTGTCTGCTCGCTTTATCCAAAATTCTGGACATTAAAGTGGTCACCACTATTTCAAATTGTTATACACGGTTTTATAACGGAAATTTCACATCTGTATCCTGTAAAGTCTTCGCGGCAACGAATAAATGGGAACATGAGACGACAGTGTATTGTTATCCTCAGTTCAGAATTTCCAGGTGGCTATTACAAACTGTTATACACAACTCCACTCCATTCCACATGTGTACCTTCTCAATGTCACAGTGTTAGGTTTTAAATTGCTTACATTTACTTAAAGCCCTACCATACAGCACGAATTCACACTAGGCATGGACACTAAGTCTCCAGAAAACTGAAGTGTTATACATGGCTGTAACGTCCTGTAACATAACCTTGCGCAACTTGTGCAAATTTTTAAGGAATAAAACGGGAACTCTGGCTGTATGAGCTGATACGTTTACTTCTCTACCAGACCTTTACCTTACTGACCCCACATTGTTAGTGTTTGTAGTATCTTCATCAAATTGATAACAGTGATTTTCTATATCAGATGCTACCGACAGCTTTAAATTGCAGCGTCGTTAAAAATACAATTGTTATACAATTTTGTGCCACCATTAAATTGCTTTCCTGAACGGAGCCAGAGAGAGATGACACACTGGGCGTTTTTGTTTTTTCAATAACTTATGCACCATTTCTCTCCAACTACCCACCTCTCTTTAGAAGGCTGCAGTTCAAAATCTTGAGAGCCTTTCTTGAAAGTTTAGTATATCTTGAAGGTGTAGCCTATCCAGATGAGTTTTCCAAAAAAGTTTTCCAATTGCAGCAATGATTCCCATGATTTGGATTCGAAACCTGCCGCCATTTTGATAAATGAAGTTTTGGGAAAACCGCATAATCGTGTGATTATCCGGAAATGGCGATTTTCCAGGTTTTATTAAAAGAAAAATATTAGATCATTATAAATCAATTACCTGGCGCAAGACTAATGACCTTGCCCGGAAGAAACAAATCATTATGGAAAATTTAACAAGCCTCAGCACTTGCTAAATAAGGCCAAGACCGGTTCCCGGTTGTAGTGCCGATGATGATGATAATAAATCAATTATTCGTATTGTATATCAAGCTTGTTTTTGAATCCAGCTTTATGCAGATGGCTCAAAATGGCTTTGTAGTCTTTAGCTCCTGGACGATGCTACGAGGGTAGGTCAATAAGTCCTTAGAAACGCCTACGATGGCGCTCGTAGCATCGCTAATGGTCTGTTTTAGTAAGCATCATTCCTCACTAGGTATCTGTCAATTTTCAATTTGTTTCATGTTTCAATTTTGCATGATAAATTGGGTATGAAAAAAATATCTGCGCGATGGATGCCGCATTTGCTCTCTTTTTTGGAGCGCATCCGACGCAACCCAGATGAGTTTCAACGCAGATTAGTAACTGTAGATGAAATATGAATACACCACTACACTCCCGAGGCGAAAGATCAGTCAAAACGGTGGATTGTTAAAGGCGAACGGGCTCCAAAGAACGCAAAGACGGCGAAATCAGTTGGAAAGGTGATGGCTACTGTGTTTTGGGATGCACATGGTATTATCTTCATTGACTATTTGGAAAAGGGACAGACGATAAGTGAACAGCATTATGCGTCACTATTATGTCAGCTAAATGAGAAAATAAAAGAAAATCTCCCTTTTTTTCTAAAGACTTATTGACCTGCTCTCGTAGATATTAATTTTTAATGTCTGGAGATTACGTGAGTCACACGAATTCAGGCCAGCAAACTTTATGACGGTACATTTGTGTTGTTTCGCAACTAATAGGGAGGTGTCCAATAGCATTCTGGGGTCGATGGGTTTCATCCAGGGACAGACGCTAACTGAACAGTATTATGCGTCATTATTAGGTCAGCTAAATTAGAGAATAATAAAAAATCGTCCTCATTTTCTAAAGACATGCCGTCGTACTACTGCTTACATCTCGGCCTAATTCTATCATCCTCCTGATTTTATCGACATTTCCGACGTGTGAAGTGCATCGAAAATACTGGAACGTAACGACGAAACCAAGACTGCACCTAATTGGCTGTTGCAGTATCGGGATCATATACCGCACTCACAACTTTAACTAAGTCAAATTTGTCACCCTTATTCAAGCAAAAAGTATACCCGCCTGTCACGTGGGAGACGGGGTTCGATTCCCCGTCGGGGAGCCTCTGGCGCAAGACTAATGACCGGAAAAAACAAATCATTATGGAAAATTTAACAAGTCTCAGGACTTGATAAATAAAGCCAAGACCGGTTCCCGGTTGTAGTGCCGATGATGATGAGGATTCAAGCAAAATAGTAAAATTGTCTGAATACTTTGTGGCAATACTCTAACAAAAACCTGTGAGGGCGTATTTCGAACCAGTTAATTCAGATACCGAGTGTCCTTTCGAGTGGTGCATTAAAATCTTACCAAGAATCTTCAAAATAAACAACCTCCTAAGCGTAACACTTGGGACAATTACTATTTGGCAAACTCAATGGGATCTTCACCTTTCGTTTTACGTAGTGGAGTCAAGCTTGTCCTCTCCCTTGTAACGATTGTACACTCCCAATGGATATGAGAGAAACCGCTTTGATAATACACAACAGAATTCAGACTTAATTTGTTCGCTTTCTTTTACTATTCCCTATACTCTAGCACTTCCCTTTTAAACGAGTGATGAAGAATTCTTGGAAATTGGGGAATACGTGTTAAACTCTACCAGCCAATATTTCCGTGAGGTCACTATTATACCTGTCAAACTTTCTGACAGAACACGACTTGTGGTTGACCACTCTGAAATATCGCTTTGCTTATTTGTGCTTTAAAAAATGGATATTCCCTTGCTGCTATGTTATAACAACAAAAACACCATTAAGCGATCCATTACATACGATTACATCCAAATTCAGTCATTCACAATCATCGAGTCCGTCATATGTGTCAAATCGCAAGAAGAATACCAAGTCAAGTTGTCGTTATTATCTATTTGTATGCCCGCCTGCCACGCGGGAGACCGGGGTTCGTTTCCCCGTCGGGGAGCCTCTGGCGCAAGACTGATGACCTTGCCCGGAAAAACAAATTATCATGGAAAATTAAACAAGCCTCAGGATTTGCCAAATAAGGCCAAGATCGGCCCCGGTTGTAGTGCCGATGATGATGATGGGATTGACCTGTTAATATACAATTCATACAAAGTTCTGGTGTTAGACTAGAGCACGGCCGCTCTTAAGCTACGATTTCACAAGCTGAGAACATGTTGAGCAAATTGTTCATGTCTTCCAAGAATTATCCTAACTGTATTTTATAAATATTCCAGCTCTGTCCTCCAGGACCTATTATATTCCTACTCGTGATATATTAAGGATATAGAGTTTAGCAATGACAGTGAAGAACCTGAAGACTGGAATAAGTTAGTACCAAAACACATCAGACCACGCCCACATGTACACGAGGATGTATTTTCTCGCTACTTACGTTTTTGACTGCCTTGTTAATTTCTCTGGCTTACGAATCTAATGATTTGGTTTTGCGATTCTCTTTTGTGCTGCTTCTTTGGTTTGCGAGTATCTGTTGAAGGCATCACAAAGCTGCCCATAAGAAATCAACCAAAGATATAATATCTCATTAATTAAGTATTAACCGCGGTTGTGTAGTTTCGATTTGGAGCACGATCATTATTCAGCACATGCTCTAAAGTATTTGAGATAAGCGCTCGCTTGTACGAAGGCCGAACTGACGATTTTGTGGCAGTGAAGAGTATGGGAAATGCAACTATTTCCGTAAAATGTCAAAATATAAACACAAAATCCGTCGACACTCAAATGCCCACTTCATTTAACTATTTCATGTAGTTTTGGGAGGTACATTTCCCATCCTGGCCTCTTTATAAATATATCACTTTTTCTGCTAACCCGTGTATTTTTGAGCGCTAGATTCTGACTCTCTATAAGAAGTCCGAGTTTTCTGTTATCTCGTGTGTTTTAAGGGGCTACATTTTCCATCCTCGGCTCTCTACAAACAGCAATTTTTTCTACTATCCTGTATATTTTTGAAAGCTACGTCTCCCATCCTCGACTCCCTACAAAAAAACCATTTTTTTTTACTATTTCGTGTATTTTTGGGAGGTACTTTTCCCATCCGTGCCTCTCTATAAAAAGACCATATTTTCTACTATCTTGTATATTTTTGACAGCTACAAATTCCATCCTCGACGCTTTATGAAAAGACCACGGTTACTTTTACCTCGTGTATTTTTGAGAGAGACATTATCTATCCTCGATTATGTAGAAAATGTCCAATTTTTCGTTCACTTGCGTATTTTTCCATTCTCGACCGTCTTTTTGATGAAGTGCTTTCCAAAAATTACCCCGAGAAATGATCGACAATCTAATGACGTATCCCTGCGGCAAAAAATATCCTTTACAACTCACCCAATGAGCTAAGTACTGTCAAGAGCAATATCTCGAGCAAAGCATAACTCAACTTATTGGTTTTATTGTTATTGACTTCTGTCAAAGATATATATTTTTTGAAAACTTCCTTTATTGGATAGGTGGCGTTTCTAACAGATGCACGCACACTATAACAACCCAATAGTGAAGAATACCGAAAGAAATCCGAACAAGCAAAACATCAAAGCCTATACCATAGCGATAAAATAATAGTTCCACATCAGTTGAGCTTAGAAATCGAATTCGTACAAGCGGCAGTGGCCTGGTGTGTTGAGCATTGGTTCAAGTTTTAGTGATTCTAACCTTCATAGCGTCTGTTCTAATCACACGTTGTTCACTATCGACGCAAACGCTATAGATATACTTATTATTTGATACTATTTTCCAGTATTTAAGTGAAGAAGAACGTAAAATCGTGTACGGGTTTACTGAACCAGTGTCCAGGTCCCGAACTGAGCTTGGGATCAATTTCATGCCAGAACGAATAGTTCCCGTGTGAAATATGATCCGATTTCCTCAGCCTCACGCCTGACATTAGCCTTCCGTATCCATCGCCTTCTTCCCAGCGTTGGACTTCCGTCAAGAATTCTATGGACGGTTCTGTCGCTACCTGAATAAAAATTCCCGTGTCTTACACTGTTCGGTAAAATGAGTTGCTCTACCAAGTTAATAATCGTTTGTCTGTAATTTGCTGTCCTCCTTGTACAACTGTCAGTCCGCTTTTAACTGAATGTCATAAAGATGCTGGAAAGATTTATCAACCTGTTCGGGGATCCGATTCTGGTGATGAGGCTGCGTCCACGAAAGAATAACCGATTAGGTGATGGCGATACGTCCAAGGAGGAAACCGATGAGGTTGGTCAAGGCAAGAAAGAATCCAAGAAAGAATACTTTGAGATGTGGCGGGAATGATTGAAGCGTCCACCAGAAAAGCTGGATCGAGAGAGCCGTTAAGATAATTTTGAAAAAACACGACGCTTAAGTATCGTTCTCTCTCTTTGTCACCGACGCATTCTCAGCTGGTGGATAACAGCTGGCAAATGCGAACGTACTAAAATTCTTCAATAGGTATAATTGCGAATCCGTAACACAACCAATGGACGGATTTTCCACCTCCCATGTGTTTCTAGCAAATGACTCTCTGGGTGGGTTTACTATTTGCCGTTAAACAGAAACCACTCGGAGTTCGCAAAAGCAAAGCTTGCACTGTTTTCGATCCCTGCTGCCTACATTACGCTGGATGACTTTGCAAAACAAGGTTGTTTTAGATTTACATTATAAACAAACATCAGATCTACGGTAGGATGCAGAGAATCATTCTTCAGAGAAAACACACGAACGTGAAATACTCTCTCTTTTTTTGTTTCATTATAATTTTCAAACATTAAAGTCATCCTCTAACTCTTCTTTCGTCCGTATCGTACTTTGTCATATAAGGGTGGCTCAAAATTACCTTTAAGCTCGCCTTTCGTATAAAAAAAAAAAAACTCGCATGGTCGTCAAATACATCTGTTTTCATACATCACCTCTCTAAAGCAGGGGTCGCCAACCTTTTTGAAAACAAAGTTGCAATTAAACATTTTCATGAACGTTGGGGGCGCAACAATATGTAATGACGTTATATATATATATATATATATATATAACTATATTTTTTTGAAATTCATTTTCATGTGATTTTTGTAATTCTTAATTTTGATTCCCTTTGATTTTGATTACTGTGCCAGTGGGTGCGAAGTTGGCCAACCCTGCTCCAAAGGGATTATTAACATTTTCATATATTATAATAATTCAGAAAATATAGCAAAAGAGCACAAAAAACAAAGAGATGATTTTCCAACCAACCTTTGAAAAGTTAGGCCACCCCTGTTCTTTCTTCAGGTCTCGAATGAAAATAGCCTTTGATAGTTTGTTACGAATAAAATGTTCACGTTGATCCTGAAAAATCCTACAGTAATAACAAATAGCTACACTAAACACGATCTCAACACCACTAAGTCAAGTCAAAGGTGAAGCTCCCATACAATTATATTTCTTCTCTTTCTGAGCATTTTATTCAGGACGTACTTGATGGCGTCACATCATCGTTTATTAAGAATAATGTTGTCCCAAACAATTATTTTTCTTCTTTTTCTGAGCGTTATATTTAAGTCGTACTTGATGGCGTCAAACCTTCGTTTGTAGAGAATAACGTTTGTATTTCCGTGGGTTCCGTACTCTCGTCCATCTCATAAGAGGGAGACAGATGATTTTGAATCGGAACATTAGTGTAAGGAAAACGTCTCGGATTGCTACCCGCAAATGCCTGTGTTCAAGTCGCGCATGTGAGATTGTGGTCTAGTTAAAAAGATGATTTGCTTTTGGTGAGAACTCGTCAAGCCCGTTGGTCACCAATTCTAGATGATCATTGAATAATAGCACCGATTTAAAGGAGTTGTTAAATTCTATACGGACTTGCAGTCCATATCCATTTTAAATACCGGAAATTAAAAGTTCGACGAATATTGGAGCCAAGCCAGAGGTGTAGGGTATAACACCTTTAACTCAAAAAGGCGCCTCGGAACTCGATCGCTTTTGAAGCACAACTCGAAGCATACCACGTCTGGAACTGGAAATAGTTTCAGACAGCCATGGACAACCGTACGCTGAATGTATGTTAACTAGAACCGCAGGAAATGTCAGCGGTTATTTGTAAATAATTAGTGAAGTTCTAGGTTTTAAGTTCCATCTTGAATTTACAAGTCCCCATTGAGAGTCATAGAGATACGACTACGGAGGCTCAGTGACCATTTATCCACTAGAGGCCCTTAAGCCATGAGTATGCATTCAATTCAGTGGATAATCGCAATCATAAAGATCGATTTAGAGCTGCGTCAACTGCAATTTTTAAGCAAAAACGGATAATTGAATTGATCCATCAGTCGTACCAACTAATAATCACGAATGATCAATTATTTCTTGTTTGATTAATGTACGCAAAACAGTAAGGACGATATAGTGGTGAAATAACCCACCAAAGGGTTTCAATGATGTCAAACTAAAACAACCGTGTCACGGATTTTAGGATCGATTTTCTGGCCACTTGAAGACTTACGTTAATGTATTAAAAAAACTTTCGAAAAATCGACCAAATTGAAACCAAGACTTTAAAACGAAGCTAGTTCCCTTGAATGGCATATAATTTTGGCGAAGTCACAATCCTCATTTATTTAGCTTAATACAAGCGATATTGGATAAAAAAAATATATATACATATCTGGTATCAGTTTAAAACAAAAATCGATCTCAATCGTATCTTAATATCATCAGGTACTCGTTTTCAATGATATTCATTGTGGTACTATCCAATGTATGTATGTCTAAGTTTGGAATATGACTATAAAAACTCAGTGATCATTTACCATCGGCGCAAGGCTAATACTTATTAAAAATAAATTATTATGGAAAATTTTACAAGCCTTAAGACTTGCTAAATAAGGCCAAGACCGGATCCCGGTTGTAGTGTCGATGATGATGATGATGATGATGATGAACATTTATCATAACTTGTTTCTTACTATATTGGCATTTAATCTAATGCATAGTACTAATCCTAGTGATCCATCGTATTGGGTACTTAAAAACTGTCGAGTGTTGGTTTTCAGGAATATTTATTGTACAAGATGTCCCAAAAGTCATTCTCAATTTGTTTTGCTCCTTTCAGGAATGCAACGTATGAGAGAGACGCGAGGCATATAACCATTGCTAGTCCCTTCGTCGGAAAATCTGAGTAGAGCGTTACTAATACTAATTCTGCTGTTATTTTCTGGTAAACATTTTGCAGTTTATACCGAATTCATCACATTAGAGAAGCATCGAGTACTCCAATTAGATAGACTTTGTTTTTACGCTAAGACGCTAACAAAAGGTGACTTTGAAGTACCCTTAAATATCAGTGTGAGCGGTGAAAGAGGTAGAGGATACAGAAGTTTGAGGAAACTAGGTATCTATATCTAGGTCGTCAGGAAACGAGGAAAACATGCGTCAGGCAGTTAGCGATAATCCCCATCTCCCTATCCGCAGAAGGGCAAGAGTCTTGTCTCGACGACAAACAAATTATTTTTTACTCAAGCTCTAGATGACTTTCTTGGTAGAAATCATAGCCCGTATTTCTAGGAGGATGGTGCAATATCTCAACTTTACGGTAAAATTTTCCCTCGAAAATTGATATCCTGCTGAATTTTTTTTTACACTAACGCGCGCACAAAAGAGAAGTTTGAAGTACCCCTTAAATGTCAGAGCACTGTGCGAGCGGACGGAGAGGAAGTGGATAAGGTAAGGAAGTTTCGATGTATATTGGTCTTAAATACCTGGACATACAACGATGAGGAAAGGTGATATAAACTGGCGTGTACGTGGCTCGACTTGGCACCAAATACACTCTCTTTTGAGGGACTATTTATAATCTAATCATGTGGCCCTACTTATGCGACAATTTGCCACCACTTAACGGAAATTTTCCAATCGCTACAATAGCACGGTTGCGTCTATTGAACCGGTGAGGTTTTTAAGAATCTCTATATAAGGTTAGTAAACCAATAGATCCGTCATTCGGCAAAGGGCCTGGACCAGTATCTCGCGACACTTAATTGTCGTTAAGGTTAGAAAACCAGTAGATCCGTCATTCAGCAAAGGGCCTGGACCGGTATCTCGCCACACCTAATTGCCGCTAAGGTTAGAAAACCAATAGATCTGTCATTCAGCAAAGGGCCTGGGCCACTATCTCGCGACACTTAATTGCCTCTAAGGTTAGGAAATCAATACATCCGTCAACGCCTGGACCGCTATCTCGCGACACTTACATGTAATTGTAAAAGTAAAACTGATCCAAATGCTGGGTATAAACAATTGATCAAGTGCAACACCCCCACATGCTGACAACCTTCAAAGAATCCCACAGGCACAATCGCACGGTTGCCGACACCTCAGCTAAATTATTGATGCAGCTCATTATTTCTTCGCGCAAGGTTAAATGAAATATATCTAATAGTTAATTTTCTGAAATCAAAATGACGGAATCCCATATGATTAAGTCAGTCCTTTGAACATTAGATTGTCAGCTTCGTTTTTATTTTCTGGTAAATTTGGTGATAACCTTTGTTTTTAATTATAGGGATACAAACAGTAATACCATCTAATGAGGGATTCGGATAGGACTAATAGATAATATAGATAGGGCCATTTAAACCTTTGGGATCTTTTTTGGTAATATGTGAAAGAAAAACACACATTTTTGGCTGTGAAATAATTGTTCGTTTATAGGGAACCTTGAAAACTTGCTCTACTCGTTTTTTAAATACCGAAATAATAATTTGCGATTGTTTTTTTCAAGAATAGTCGCTGGTCTGCCTTTAAAAACATTTGACTGTAGAATTACGTAAATTACCTGCAAACAGAGTTAAATGAAATGTGTAAATGGTTTAATCCTTGACGAAACAAAATTTATGAGTCTTGCGTAAGAATTTAGCAGATGGTAGCAATATTTTCGGGAAACTACGACCTTAGTCCGGCCTTACTTCCAACGTTTGAATTTTGCTTAAAGCGTGTTACCTAAGTTAAGATTTTTCGCACAGGGGGACGAACAAACGAACAATAATCATTTTGTGATTTTGAAGGTAAAGGGTGCATTTTTATTTGAACGCCCATTTTATAATAGGCTTCAATGACTATAATCTATTGATTGTTAATCTTTCCATAGTAGAAATTGCCAACGACTGAACATCTCAAATGGAAAAACAAGTGCCAAAAATCTTTTGTCGCTTAAACCCCGTTCACAGTTACCATATTTCTCTGTAATCGGAACACCCTTGATAATCTATATTAGCATAATTCTCGCTTTAGAAAAAGAATTTAATAATTTGTATGTGCTGAATTGTTGTAAAGTGAACCATTTATAAGTATATATTTCTAAGTTAACTTTTGTCAATTGATAACGCTTAGAATTTTCGACAGCTGCATGATATATTACGTGGTCAATTTCAAAAGCTGACTTGGATCAGTCTATACCGACGACGCGCAAGTTACTTTTTAATCGATTGAAAGCGGTCTAAGGAGTGCATTGTTACCCAGAATTAGTTAGAATTAGTTAGATTCTCGAATGCAAAGAAGGAGTTTTTGGTGTAGAATGTAGTGCTGTGGGAGTAACAAAATATGGAGCTGCGCCTGAAAACTCACAAAATATGGGGCTGCACCCCGAAACTAATAAAATATGGAGCTGCTCCTCAAAACTCACAAAGTATAGGGTTAGACTTCAAAGCCAACAAAATATGGGGTTGCACCTCAAAACTCACAAAATACGGGGCTGCACTTCAAAGCTAAAGCACTAAACATGGGCTCTCACAAAACAGGAAAAAAAAAAAATTCCATGTATTTGAGAATAAAGTTTTAAGGGGTATCTTTAGCGGTAAATATGACGAGGAGGCAGGACAGTGAAGGAAACTCCATAACCACGAATTGGAAGAGCTATACCTCAAACCTACAATAGTGAGAGTGATCAAGTGGCGAAGATTAAGATGGGCCTGTGGGGGTTCTTAAAGCTCACCTGAAGAACCCCCCAGATTCGCAACCCATTTTTGCATTACCAGCACCAGCACACCTGTAAACCTTTCCTTTCCGTAAAAAATTAATGCACCTAGGGTATTGCATTTAACTCCCTATAAGAATTCCTCATCCATGCATCCAATGTATTTCATAAATTCCCTGAAAGAATTTATCAAGTATTTATCCATCATAACTATCTTCTGAAAGCAATTCACCAAGGCCAAACACAATATCCCTGAAAAGAAAACTTATCGGTATAATGTAACCGCATAATCAGGGAATCTTAACCTTGAGTTGGCTATTCCCAGCCTTACATGTGTACAACAATGTCTTACATACACATTGGCTGGCGATTCCATTGTCCAACGGCCAAAGTAGTGTCGGGCAGCTTGTTTGTTCATTTGGAATATACCCGACCACGAACCCTCGTCTAAACGAATAAACAATCACCAATTTCGTTCTTTGCCACAAACGAATTACCTTGCATATACAAATGCAAGCAAGGAATCCGTTTCGGCTACCCACCCAAGATACGATATACAATTTTCATTGTATAGAGTATTGTAATCCATTAGCACCTTTCTCTAATAGCTATTCGTCTATTTACACAAGGGCATCACACATCTAAGACTTTTATGATGCCCTCGTCCCATTTTTTCTTTTAGCACATTTCCTCAATGCATTGCCGTCTATTTATTTAGCCGCGGTGCACACCACGTCCCTTTTGTCTTTACCGTTTTCCTGCTTTGTTTTTCCATCGACTTCGCGCATGAGTTGAACAATATGATCTTCACGATCACTCATACACACATACTACCATGATCTTCATTACGAGATCTGGTTTTCTATTCCACAAAGGGAGACTTTACGTCTCTTGTGGTAAGTAAAAATATATCCTTAGCTGAGAGGAGATCCACCACCACCGAATCAAGGGTGAATCAGGAGCCAGATTTCAACCCTTGATGGAGTCTTATTACGACCGTCGGGTCAAGCACACAAAGTCGCGATCATCCCCCGTAACGTACGTACGGGGAAGGCTCACACCATTGAGTCCATCTTAAACTCCCTTAAGCGAGTCGAGTTTCTTTTGTTTTTCTGGCTAAATGTTTTTCCTTATTGTTGTACGTGTTCGTCAATGTTAATTAAAATTGCAATATATTAGTCGATTGTGAAATAACTTGAAGAGTGGCCCACCACATGTGAATTTATTAAAACAAAGTAAAATCAAATTGACAATAGTGATTTCGCTAAATATTAAGATCCAATTGTGTCCACCTCAGCGGTTCGTTAAATTTGCAATAAGAACAAGCTGTTATAAGAACTTAATAGCCGAACAATAAAAATCGTATCAATAGCCGTGTGTTTTACTTTCTGCGTTGGTGTTCCCTCTTCTTCAGCATAATCGTTTAGTGTTCGGCGGAACGATCAGTACATGATGTGGAAGAAGTGAACCAGCGCCGTACGCCGGTGCAACCTACTTCTCATCCCCACAGGCCGGACACGTGGCGCAAATGGGCAACGATAGGACCGTGTATAAAATTCTTGACGATAAACCAACGGGAAAGAGACCTACAGGACGGTGACGACGGAGATGGGAGGACAATGTTAGGTATGACCTCGAGGAGATCGGATCGGATGGTTGAACGTGGAAGGAGAGAGCACAGGACAGGGAACAATGGCCGAGTCGAATCGGCGAGGTCATGAACTTCCGGGTTCCTTTCGCTGTGGATGTGAACTTTCATCTATTTATGTGTGACACTGTTGTGGACTAACTCGATATCGTGAATTCAATTGGACCATATAAATCTCCAGCATTTGGGATCCCTTTCCTGTCTGTTTTCAGATCGGCTTTCAACAGTCCGCGTATATTTAATAATATTGTTCCCACAATAAATATATAATATAATATAAAGGTACTCACTGTTTTGCCCCAGGGCTTGGCTCGACGGGGGTGTGATTACCCTGGTTAGAGTTTAAGCTCGTCAAATGCGGCCGTGGTGGAGCGAAAACAATGTACCTAATATTCTGATAATAGTTTTCCCAAATAATCCATCCGTCAATGAGTACACATTTATTTTCAACAGGCACTACTAAAATCGTCAATCGTTTTGTTTTTGGTATAAATTATTTTATTTACGCTTCGTTATTCTAGTCACATAAATTTTTAAAATAACACCAGACTAAAATGTCAAGCCCACGAGCGCACGACCTAAGCTTTCTCTTTTTGTATTAATTTTTTATTTTTCATTTAATTTTCAGTTAATTTTAAATTTAAATTTGCAGACTTCGAAATGAACAAAAAATTCTTTCACAGCAAGTAATTTATGTTTTTCCTTTAATTATTACCCAAAAACATCCCGATGGTTTACATGACCTAGCCTTTATAACGCCAACTAGGGGTACGCCTAGAACCATCCAAACAACGGAGAGGATAATAAAAATGTCAGGAAAATTGGTTTTTCTTCTTAACGTCATCATCATCATTGGCACTACAACCGAGATCCGGTCTTGGCCTTATTTAACAAGTATGAGGCTTGTTAAATTTTCCATAATAATTTGTTTCTCTGGGCAAGGTTATTAGCCTTGCGCTCCTTAACGTGGTCTCCCTTTAATTCGATATACTTTTCTGCGACGTTCGACCAATTCGACGCCCTGTTTTTAGAGAGAACCATTAAGCTCTTCAAAATCGCCATCAACCACGGACTTTAAACTTTGTCCGCTTTCCGGCTCAGCTTTTTTTTTTTGGTTTAAAAAATAGGAGGTCGGGTAAGGTAGGAAAATGTATGAAATTATCAACTCAGACTGGGGACACAAATTTCAAACAATAGAGTCATGACCCGAACATGTTGCCTGACATAACAGATATAAGACATTTTGCAGGATAAACCACAATGACATCATTAAATGTCAGCTTCCGAGAGCAAAATAAAGAAAAAATCCCAAAAAAAAAACGAGGACGTCAAGGAACTTTTTCTATTATTAATACTATAATATTACCTAAACTTCTTTAATACAACGTCGTTCAAATGTCCGCCACGCTTGTACGAGTCATTCGTCTTGAGGTAATTTTCGATGACCTTTCCGCACATTTCGGCTGGTACCTCTGGCATGATCTGGCGATGTTGATGTTCAGTTACTTAAAAGTTTGACCATTTTCCGCGTAAATGAGATCTTTCCCATGGCCCCACAAAAATGTCCAACGGTGTTAAATCGCAATCTCGACCAATCAACTCGACTCGAAATCACAGAGCCTTTCGCGAAGGTCAAAATCGTGTCGTGTTGTGTGATTTGTGGCGCCATTTTGTTGGAACGAATATATCGCATGGATCGAAATCTTCAATTTTTGGCAAAAAAAAGCAAAGTATTGACATTTAATCATCATCATCTTCATCGGCATTACAACCGGGAACCGGTCTTGGCCTTATTTAGCAAGTCCTGAGGCTTGTTAAATTTTTCATAATGATTTGATTTTTTCCGGGCAAGGTCATTAGTCTTGCGCCAGAGGCTCCCCGACGGGGAATCGAACCCCGGTCTCCCGCGTGACAGGCGGGTATACTAACCACTATACTATCGAGGAGCTCATTTAATGGCACTCCGAAATCCCCTTTTGTGCGCGTTAGTGTTAAAAAAAGGACTTCTCCACAATCGCTTGTGGCTTTTCATACTCGTAGATGCGGCACTTTGGTTAATCATATATGCGTCGAATAAGAAATGAGTCTGATCGTCTTTTTCTTTTAAATTGGTTGTGCGGGACATTCCATGGTGAGCTTGTGGTGTTTCTAACAGATACACACACAAAACACAAGCAAATAGTGGAGAACACCGAACGAAAATCGAATAAGAAAATGCACCAGAGCCGTATACCATAGCGATAACATAACAATTCACATCAGTTGAACATATTTGAGTTTAAAAATCGAATTCTAAACACGGCCAGTAGCCTGATGTGTTACGCATTGGTTCAATTTTTGGTGATTCTAACTGTCATAGCATCAGTTCGAATCACACGTTCTTCACTATCATCCCAAACGCTATAAGCTTCTTACGTGAGTTGAATGATGATACGACTCCAAGTGCAAAATACTGAATAACGTGTGGTGAGATAAACCCCATGTCTAAGAAATAAATCTGAGTCTTCAGTCATGTTCTCACAGGTAGCAGAGATATTTTTCATTAAACGAGCGCTCCAACGATGCCTATACCTTACCACATCCGTGACAATCCTTGACTGAATTCAGTGACTTCTGGAAAATGTGTGCTCAGAAGGGCGATTATGCTGACCATGATCTGCTCGTGAAGCGTGTAACATGGCTACGGGCGAATCGCCCTTTTCATAAAAAACAACTTTTACAATTCTGACATGTTGTTCGATAGTTAAACGATCCGTACTGAAAAAATCACAAGATGGATGGCATTCAAGTTTGATATTTGCAGATTGGCGCAACGCTAATAACCTTGCCGCTAAAAATAAATTATTAAGGAAAATTTAACAAGCCTCGAGACTTGCTAAATAAGGCCAAGACCGGATCCCGGTTGTAGTGCCGATGATGACGATGAAACTTCCAGAGCCATATTTTCCATAGCACGAAATGGATAATTCATTATACTGCAGAATGGCGTATTAGAGGCGATCTCTGAAAACATCATTGACCGTGATGAATTTTTATTATTGGAAACTCTGCAGCAGAAAGCGAACGATTTTGGTGCCGGGTTTAGAGCCCTGCACAGACAGGCAAATCTGTTAATTTCAACAAAAATTTGGAAAACGGATTTATTTATAGCTTGTTATTGAGTTATAGCGTTCGCCGCGATTATGGAGAACGTCTGATTCGAAGCAACGCTATGATGGTTAGAGTCACTAAAAGAACCAATGCTCAACAAATCTGCCGCGTTTACGGATTCGATTTCGAAACTCAAGTACACCCAACTGATGTGGAATCGCTGTTTTACTGCTTGGTATACGGCTAATGCTTTTTCTTATTCGAGTTTCTTTCTGTGTTGTTCTTCACTATTTGCTTGTGTACTGTGTATGTATCTGTTACAAAGTTATATAAATGCGGGTTCTGCCTTCACCAGAATAAAATTAAACACTATAAAATTACATTTGGATTGTCAACAGTGTTTTGGAAACCCAAACTATACTGCTGTTTGAACTTCTCCCACATTGTTAGGGAATCGAGACGACAGCCTGGTCGTACCAAGGATGAACTCCTGATCAACGTTAATTCACCTTAAAATAAGAAGTTTTCTTGACGAACGAAACACTGTGACGATGGGCACTCTTCTTCAGCCGAACGACACGATCGTGGGATATGTCTATGCCTGATTGCGTCTTGTCATTACCTTGTTTAGACATTCAAACCGGATTTACTTCAATATCAGTTCACCTATCCTCCCTCCCTTTTTTCACCCGGAATGTGCTTTGACTTCTAAGGGTTCCACTGTAACTCTTTTATGCGCGCGTTAATATAGAACACGCTAGAACCAGCCAACGTGTATTCAGTTCAGTTTAACAATGCACAACTTTCGAACGCTTGAAAAATGGTTGTTGTTCAGTCCCTTCTAAAAAGAGGAATGGTCCAGCCTGTCTTAGTAACATTAATATATAGGGTGGAACAAAAGTAAAAGTAGGTGATGTCATAACGCGAATGTGCATTAATGTTTCCATGTTGTGTCCGATGTGGTTGCGCTTTGACTTTTAGGTTGCAGACAAATAGAGAATTATTATTAGATAGAGAAATATTATTATTTAGACATATATACTCTAAGGGAACAGAGTAACATTATTTTATTTTTAACAAAATGGCAGACATTTCACGCGCTGTGCTTTGGCATTCTCCATTTGTGCGTTAGTGGCAATCACCTTTTGTGCGTTAGTGTAAAAATAAACCTTTGCCCCACCCTGTACTTCCGAACTTCAGTAAGTTGTTCCAAAAAGTAATAAATAAATAATTATTAAACTGTGTAAAGTAGAATGATCCCGGATAAATATCCACTGGGGATTGAGAGCCAACGATAATATGAGTATCTATTCAAAGTTGCAACTAGTACCCGGCATAAGGGGGAGAAAAAGAAGAGAGCAGTAGAGTAGGACATGCTTGGGTGATTTCGAAAACGCTTTCGACAGAGTTTTGTCTGAGATTTACGGTGTATGTAAAGGCTTGTATTGAGTTTTATAACAAATAAATAATAAATAAATAAATATACATGATAGATTTACTATAAAAAAAAAACTTGAGACAGGGCGCAGTCGATTGTCCTGTTCATTTTAACGTTTACCACAGGTGCAATAAATAAATAATAAATAAATAAATAATAAATAAATAAATAATAAATATACAAATAATAAATATACAAATAAATATATAATAAATAACTAAACAATAAATAAATAAACAATAAATAAATAAACAATAAATAAATAAATACATAAACAATAATTAAATAAGTAATAAATAAATAAATAATAAATAAATAAATATTAAATAAATAAATGATAAATAAATAAATAAATGATAAATATATAAATAAATTATAAATAAATAAATTATAAATAAATAAATAATAAACAAATAAATAAATAATAAAAAATAAATATATTATACCTGATATGATTTTATTATATCTGATAATTTTTTTTTATGTGTAAATAAATACATAAAAAGCAATAAATATATTATATCTGATAAATTTATAGAAAAAAGCACTAACCCCAGTCAGTTCTCCTGTTCCATTTAACATCAGCCCCAGGTTTTCTCGCCCTTACTATTGTGAAGGCCGACGACATATTTGTCTAGAAAACAGCTGCAAAGTTTGAGTTTATCAACAGGCATTTCCGAGATGATCTTAACAGATGTATGACGGCTGGAAGCTAAAAAAAAATACTTTCATAAAGCTAAAACCGTTTTAGTTAGGTTGCTAAATGGTAGAAAGAGTTTTCCATTGTCGGCCAAAATTGTCTGGCTTGCGCCGCAACAGTGTAGTTAATGGTTTGGTTAATATAAGTTTTTGTATTTTGATAAACACATATCAGCTGCTTTTTTTGCGTCAAAATTTCCAGGATCTCTTGATGTGGGAGTTAATATTACTTGGCATTTACAGGACCCATTACATTAGTGTATTCCTTTGACATCAGATGTCAAGAAAAATCGGAAAAGCCAAATTCACACTTACCGCATCTTTATTGATTTAAAAGACTTACACGAACGGCACAATATTCTATAATTCGATGGAAGTATTTGACCCTATTAGCGCAACACAACAAAGTGCCATCGACGCTCTTGAAAATGTTGTGACAGAGATTGCAAATAACACGTCACTCAATCAGTTACCGATCTACCTACATCTTTTTTTTTTAAATTTGACTTTATTCATCAACAAACTCTCCTTCAAGAGTGATAAATTCATTCCAACGCTCCTCCAACTTGTCGATGCCTTTTTCTTGCAACGATTTGCCTTTATTCGTCAGTTTGGTCAGTCACTTCTTCTTCTGAGCAAAGTTTCTTTCCCAGAAGCACTTTTTTGAGGTCAGCAAACAGATAGTAATCAAGGTTTTGGAAATAGCAAATATTGTTTCAGTAAAACTATTACAATTTGAGAAATAAACGTCAAATTGGCATGAAAATTTGACACATCGTTTGAAGGTTATGACTACCTGGAAGCCTTATTGGTCTGTCAACAGTAGTGCCATCTACGTGTCAGACCAGAAATTTATTGAGTGACCGGATAGAGGCTTTGCAATGAGTAAAAAGGAGACGAAGTACCTGCTGTCGCTCGCACTGTTCTCTGATATTTAAGGGTACTCCAAAATCGCCTTTTGTGCGCGCGTTATTGTAAAAAAAAAAACACCCTAAACCAGGAAAAATCTTACAGAAAACAGTTGTGACTTCGATGTAGTAACATAAAGTGCTTGGTCAACCTCCGCTCTGCTGTCAATTCCAAAAATAACATCACGTTCATTATACGAAGAATCACCAAACGCTACTACCCTGGCTTTAGAGACACAACCAGTGGCACTTTCGAAATATTGTTCTTTTCGAAAAGATGTTCTTTTAAGAACAAGATACTAAAACTGGCTTTAGGCGCACAACTAGTGCAACATTTCAGAAAAATCGTTTTTCTTTCTCATCCTTTGATCCTCTTTATCCTCGAGAATAACATACTAAAATTTTAAGGATGGATCTTTAAACGTTACTGAACGGGAACCATCAGCAAATCAGCAGCCAGATGGCGGATTATGGGTTGGATGGAGGGAGAGGGCCCATAAGCCGCTGAAAATTGCTTATTTCTACACTGAAAAATTGCTACACATGGAGCATTTATACTCAAATATCATCATCATCATGATCGGCACTACAACCGCCAACCGGTCTTGGCCTTATTTAGCAAGTCCTGAGCCTTGTTAAATTTTCCATAATGATTTGTTTTTTTTCGGGCAAGGTCATTAGTCTTGCGCCAGAGGCTCCGCGACGGGGAATCGATCCCCGGTCTGCCGCGTGACAGGCGGGTATACTAACCACTATACTATCAAGGAGGCCTATACACAAATATATCCTCACAATTTCAAGACGTTCGATGCATTGCTTTTCTTTTAAAAACAGTCGAAAGCTACCTTTTTGAGACAGTCACCCGAATACTAGGTATTTGCATACGTTTTTTCCGGTTTCTTTGGAAAAAAAAAATTCGCAATTTTCTAGGGAAATTAATTTCTTTTTATTCAAAATATTGGCCATCAGCTTCTACACATTTCGCCCATCTTTCAGGTAATTTATGAATAGCATTCCAGAAAAACTGCTTGTCTTTCGCGGCAAACCATTCGGCGAGCCATTTTCCAACTTCCTCGAAATCGCTGACGTGCTACTCTGCGAGTGTGTGTTCCAATGATGCGAAGAGGTGATAGTCAGATGGCGCCAAGTCTGGGGAGTACGGCGGGTGCAAAAGGATGTCACATCTAAGCGATTTCAAGGTGTCTTTCACTAGTTTTGCTGTGTGCTGCATGCTTTTCGCTGGCGCCATCTCCTAGTTAAACCGGAAAAAAACGTACGCATACACCTATAGTAAGACCTTCTCAAAAAGCAATTCAGTATCCCTGGAAAAACTTTTTTTAACAATAGTGATTGTAATAATTTTAATTATTATTTAAATTTTATTATTTTAATTATTAATTTTAATTATTCCCACATCGGGATAGTTAAAACCTTGTTATTTATCCCGATTTGAACCCAAACATTTTTCGATTCTCTTTGAGCCAATCAAGAGAAGAATATTAAATGTGTTCCAATAAGAAGGAAAGATGTTAAAAGGAAATAAAGCAAAGTATATGTGATAAATACTATAAAAATAAAAAGACTAAATACTATTTTGCAGCAATTTTTGCAATTGCACTCTCAGTTGTTCAATTGTGTAGACGAAAAAAATTGCGAACTGCGCGAAATGCATTTTCATTTGAACGCTTATTTTTGTAAAAGGCCTAAATTAGTAATCTTTTTAGAATTGAAATTGCAAAAGACTACACTTTTCAAATAAACAAATAAGTATCAAAAATCGTTTGACATTTAAGCTACAGTCAAATTTAGCATATTGGCTTCTAATTGAAGCACCTGTTATATCAGCAAACCTTACTATAAAATGACATTGACTTACCCAACAAAATGCGAATCGTTCCCTTAAGAATGCTCTGTCACATATAGCGACTGTACACTGGGACTATATTTTAGGGAATTTGCGACTCATGGTAGAGGAAGGTAATGCGCACAAATGGAGTATGGTCTGTTTGGCCAAGTCGAGGGAGTTTTTAGCTGAGTCTCAGGTTTCGCCCCAGGCTTAACAGATACACAAATGTTCTGGTACAAACTTTCATATGTTCTGTCTTAAAAATTTCAGAACGCCGGAGTCGTAATCTACGAAATACTATCCAAACAAATACCTCTACAACAAGGAAGGTCTGAACAAGGTAAATAAGTTCAGTTTTAAGATTACCCAATCCCACATTAGAAGGTCAACGAGTAAAGATGATAATCTGATCTCAAGAGTTTATTTGAAGACAACTATTTGAAAGTAAGGTGAAAGACGAACAGTTTTTCAAACACAAATTGGTGCGGGTGTTAACTCTTCACTACAAATAGTTTACCAGTTGGTTCTCTTCATCCATCTATTGGTGGGCAGAGTCCGCTTAAATATAAGATAAAATTGAACTGACTTTAGATAAATAAAACAACGTTGTTGTGGGTGTTCGACTCTTGGTTTTCGAGAGATTAACGCCAATTAACTCAACTGTTCGGAAAGTTGCTCAAGGATTTTCCCAACCATATAACGAAGTCTATAGCTTAATGGGGTGGTATTTCACCGGGTGGCTAGGCTTTGCGACCCTACCTACCACTCAGTAATTGTGCCGCACTGCAAAACAGCAAGAATCATCAGTTGAACCTAGGTTTGCACAATCAAACGCAAGACACAACCTACTTTGTTTTTGACAGTCGAAAATGTTGTGTGTTGGTGTACTCAGACATTTCTTAGTTTCAAAAGCGACGAAACAGAGAATTTGTATTTAATTTGACTTGAGAAATGAGTCGAATGTAACACCGACAGCGACTTTTGACAAGAGTTTACGAGTGGTACACACATGTATACTACTAGAGTTTACGAGTACAAGCGGTAGAACACGACAACGGTTTGACCGTGAGGATGTTGAGGGTCATTACCGCCTTGGACGTCCAAGCACCCCAATAACAGAGGTGGAATAATTGAAGCAAATGATTCTAAAGATCGTCGCATTATTGTCAGAAAGGTTGCTCGACATATCAATTGGCTCATTTTTCGAATATTTGGGCATGAAACTTCCGGCCCTAAAGTTTGCTCCGAAATTGCAGATTTTCGACCAAAAACAACAACCACAACTTCTTTAAACGATCTTAACAGTCGAAGAAACAAGGATATACGGGTATAACATCGAAAGTCAATCTTACGAAAAGAAATCTACGTAAAAAGTCAAGACCGAAAAAAAAATAAAGAAATCTGATAAGTTTGATCAAACCTGACATTTCTTCTCACTATCGGTTCCGATTTGCGCCGTGTATCATGAGTTTGTTTCATACGGTCGGATGGTCGATGAGGACTACTACCTGGAAGTTATGGGCCGTTTGCGTGAAACAATCTGTCGAAAACGCCCAGAATTGTCGATAAAGCCAGAAATTGTATTACAATCACACTGCCGCTCACAATTCGCTGTTTGTTCGTATATTTTTCCTAAAAAAACAACAACAAAATATTACTTCACCTTGGTCAGCATATTCACCGGACAAGAATCCTGTGATTCCATCTATTCACGAGGTTGGTGGTATTACAAAAGCTTTTTATATGAAGTCAGAATTCTCATTTATTTAGCTTCATAAAAGCGACATTGGAGAAAAAAAAATCTTAACGTTTTGCTACCAAGCAAACGATTTCAGAATCGCTGTCAAGATTGGAAAAAGAATCTTGGGTGCTGTGGGTTCATCATCATCATCATCGGCACTACAACCGAAATCCGGTCTTGGCCTTATTTAACAAATCTCTACACCGGTCCCGATTTCGAGCCGATGTCATCCAGTTTCGCACTCCCAGGCTCTGGGCGTCCTGGTCTACACCATCCCTCCATCGCAGACAAGGTCTGCCACGCTGTCTCCTTCCATACATCCTGCCATAAAGGACTTTCCGGGCAGGCTCCTCTTCGCTCATTCGAGCTGGGTGTCGCGCCCACCGGAGTCTACCGAGCTTGATTTTTCTTACAACATTAGCTTCAAGGTAGATTGCGTACAACTCATGGTTGTAGCGTCTCCGGAATCTCCGTGTGCTGCGGATTAATAAGAAAAAATTCTTTAAGAAAATCGACAGCATCTGATATTTTTTGATCCTACCTTTTATTCTATTCTCTTACTACACATGGATAGGATAGATGTCTATATATGTCAAAGCTCTTCTATATTGCGAAATAAATTACAATTTCACTTGACAACTTAATGTGTATATTTGAATACAAATGGTGTCCTAAATGTCATTTGTAATTTGTTTTTCTCCCTCTACGAATGTGACCGCTTGAAGAGGCATAGGGCAACTGCCGGTAGTTAGAGTCCAGTCGATCGAAGCGTTCGCGGAGTACTTTACAAAAATAATAATTTCACTGCTATTACACAGCGAGTATTTTGCAATTTGAGCCAAGCTTGTCATATTAGAGAAACACCGGATACTCAACTTATAGAGGACTACAATTGTATTCTAGCGATCCCAATAGGTACACGCGTAACCGCAAGCGCAGTAAAGAACACAACACCCAAAGAGAATCGAAAACATCATCAGCGCCATATACCAGACTATTAACGTAGCAATATCTGCCTATGTAGCGAGTTGAAATATCCTCGTATACATGCGGCCGTAGTCTGATGTGTCTCTGCTTTGGTTCCTATCTTTTTAGAACTTTTTAATGGTTAGGCTACAGTAGTTTGATTGCCTATAATTGCGACAATTTGTATTAATAAGGAGTTGCCTAAAATAAAACGATACACAACTCAACTTTTTTGACGGACTCGAAAATCGAAATTCGATCCTTTTTGAATTGTATTTTATATACTTCTCTCAGGAAAGGCAAACTTATGATGTTGAAGTTTCAGCAAACTTTGCGATCGACTTTCCACCTATACCTATACCAACATTTTTTGCGAAGCGATCTATCAACCAAGCTCCGAGATGGCCAAGAATTTCTCCCGATCATTTCGTGAATGTTTGATGGGGTGGTATTTCACCCGGCAGCAGGGCGTTGGGATCCCATCTACCACTCGGCTTTTAGTCGCCTTTTACGACAAGCCGGCCAGGTTTGAGTACATTCTAAGGCCCTACTCACAGGACTAATGCCTTTCAGTGGTGTCATGTCCAGGACAATACGTACGTTTTTTTTTTTATTACACTTCTCTCGGGAGAGGCGAACCCATGGCGCCCCGAGATGCCACCAAATACCTGTTGCAGTTCTTTTTGAACAGTTGCAGGTTGTAACACCCCGGAAAAACTCGGGCGCGTAATTCCACAGCGTTTACCCTCTATAACGAAACGTTATATCTCTATGTTATATAGTTTAGCAGTTGCGATAATATGTGACGGGATATTCACATTCAGCTTTACTTGGCCACATTGAATTTATGTTTCAAGTAAATGTCCTTTCTAATAATGATGATAAACATCTCTGTACACGTCTCACTATATAGACATCACCTTCCCTCTTCGCGACGGAATGGGAGAGCACAGAAGTGATGTAATACTAAATTGTTTCATTGATTTTCTTTTTTTTTCTTTATCCTTCAAGATTATGCAAGCATTAAAGACGAACTTTTCGCGTGCTCATTACAAAAAACAAGGATTTGTCATTTATGGGAGTATAACATCTAATATGCGATGCCAATTGTTGCTTATTCACGCATACTAACAAATAAAAGAAATTAAATTTACTTGTTCATTGAACTTTATCTCGTGGTTAAACATTCATAGGGTAAAATCAATTCATCCAATCATATCCAATGACATATGAGGCGTGATTATACGTTACGGTAACATAAGGATACTTTAAACATAAGCAAAACACAGGCGGATTATAGTAACCAGGACGATGAATAAACTAGCATTTACGTGGTTTTTGTCTAAGTAGTGAATCAAATATTAAAAAATTAGATGGTTGTAAAATAGAAATGTAAAAATAATAAGGAATAAGCAAAGACCGCTGTTTCCCGTCCTTGATATAACAATATGTTGTATATAGCTCCGTAGTTAAATAAATTACATTACATTTAATAATTTAATAATACTTCTCCCTTTTGATCCTTAGCAGGGCGAACGTGGGGATATCTCCCGTTCTCTTGAGGTACCTGAGGTTTTCGAATGCTATTCTGATTATCGACCAACCTGACGACACGATCAACAACGTCCTAGATCTTAAGGAACACATCGACATTCTATACTTCCGTTTACTACGATTTCGTAGTACCAGTACACTTAAATAATATACGAAGGCGCAAGGGAAAAAGGCAAACGCAAAACCCATCAAACAAACATGTCTACCGGAGTTGAGGGAGACCTCGAAGACACTATAAACATACGAAGTAAACGCTGCGATGAGAGTATTGAGTTACCGGCACTAAAAGGTGCCGGAGATGGGAAGTGTAACCCCACGTCATCAGCGATAGCCACTACCTCGCAACAGGTAAGAGACCATGACATTTGTTTTGACTAATATACAGAATCGTCTCGCCCTAAACCACACTTGCTAATGGTAAAGTTAAATACTCTTCAAATTTGTATACTGTCTTGTCATGCTTCTTACGAAATTGTTATACACTTTAAAACGGTATTTTATACAAAATTTTTAGAGTTTGTATATTGTAATAATTCCTTGTAAAGGGCGGCGCAAAATTAATCATCCAATTTTGTTTTTGAATCACTTTTTTACTAAACAAAGAAAAAGTGATTTTGAGTGATGGAAATCTTTATTTGGACCTTCACAATTTTTTCTAGTTCACAAATGTCAAATATGATTGACGTGCGACGCCATTTGCAAAAATTATAACATCTTACGATAGGGAGATTAATTTTGCGTCACCCTATACTTTTTAATGTGCCATACATTTTAAACTAAACGTGTCATACATTTTGAACTGTTGTACGCCGCTGTACTTATTCCGAATTGTTGTACTTAATTGTATTTCTACTCTGTGCTGTGCTTCTTACGAAATCGTATGCTCTCGAAAACGGTTATACCCCGTTCAACGTTTTTACTAAATTGTTGTAGTTTTCGTATTGTAATCCTTGTTGTACTTCTTACAATCGTGTAAAAGGTTAGTTTTCTTTATTTATTCTAATAATGTTAACAACGGGTTTTATATTTCTATTAATAACCCAGATGCTCCACACCGGAAAAAGAGAGACCGAGTGCCCGCGATGCGTTCTTTTTATACTGCATACTCAACGAACAGTGAAGTTAGGGTTCTTTCAGTACCCGAGAACACAAGCAGACGTCAGCTGCGCCAGAGTCGGGGTTAGACTGAACAGAATTGTTCTTCACCATCTAAGATTACGGCTATTGGTGGGAAAGGTGTATTACAATCGTATTATGCTTTTCAAAACCATTATTCGCCGCTTACTTTTTCCAAAATTTCTATTCCCTTTCATATTTGCACTTTGTTTTACTACTTCTCATGACATCGTTATACTTGCGAAACTGTTATATCGCGCTGTATTTTTTTACAAAATTGTTATACTTTGTAATACTCCCCTGTACATTTCATAGACTTTTTATGCTCTTAAAACCCGCTATACGTCAGTGCCGCAATTTTACAAAAATGTTATACTCCGAAACTGTTATACGGCGATTTTGTGCTCTCAAATTTGATATAGTTTTTACATGCCAATAGTTTCTTGAATTTTTCTTACAAGTTGTCAAATTTTATATACCACTACTGTACCTTTTACAGATTTGTTTAACTTTTTAAATCGCTGTACTCTTATTTATGTGATTTAAGTATTTTTACAATTGGTTTCATGTCCAATTTTTCTTGCAGATAACAAAAGCAGAATTTGTTCCCGATCGAGGCTCCTGGTCTTCGAAGCTTGATTTTATACTATCAGTTGTAGGTTTAGCTATTGGATTAGGTAACGTGTGGCGCTTTCCATATTTGTGCTATAAAAATGGAGGTGGCGCATTTCTGGTGCCGTACTTTTTAACACTCATCCTCGCCGGAATCCCCATGTTCTTCATGGAGCTTGCCCTTGGCCAAATGCTGACTATTGGTGGCTTAGGGGTATTTAAGATAGCCCCGATCTTTAAAGGTAATGTATTGAAAATATGATCGGCAAATTAACGGAGCATGTCTGTTTGAGGGTCCTCTACAATTTTCTTTTTGACTTAATATTGTGCTATAACGTTTACTGTATTTTATTATGATAACAATATACTTACACGGTTAATGTTTACACCACCCATATCTATTGTTTATAACTGTTTTATAATTGTTGTGTTTTTGACTTAATATTGTGTTATAATATTTAGCGTCTTTTATTATGTTAACAATATACTTACACGATTAATATTTATACCACGCATATGTATTGGTTATAATCGTTGTATAGCAGTTTTCTTTTGGACCTGATAATGTGTTATAATATTTAGTGTCTTTAATTATGATAATACAATATACTTACGCGGTTAATTATTACACCACGGATATGTATTGGTTATAACCGTTTTCTTTTTGATTTAATATTGTGTTCTAATATTTAGTGTCTTTTGTTATGATAACAATACGCATACACGATTAATGTTTACACCACGCATATGTATTGGTTATAACCGTTTTATAACCGTTTTCTTTTTTAATTAATATTGTGTTATAATATTTAGTGTCTTTTACTATGATAACAATATACTTACAAGGTTAATGTTTACACCACGCATATGTATTGGTTATAACCGTTTTCTTTTTGATTTAATATTGTGTTATAATAATTAGTGTCCTCTAATATGATAACAATATACTTACGGGGTTACTGTTTACACCACTCATACGTATTAGTTATAATAATTTTATAACCGTTTTCTTTTTGACTCAATATTGTATTATAATATTTAATATCTTTTATTATAACAATGTACTTACACGGTTAATGTTTACACCACTCCTAGGTATTGGTTATGCGGCGGCAGTAATGTCTTGCTGGATGAATGTCTACTATATTGTAATTCTGGCCTGGGCAACGTTCTATTTCTTCATGTCAATGAGAGCGGGTAAGTAAAATGCTAGAATTTGCCCTTCGTCTTTTTTGCATGAATTCGCCAGCAGCCATATGCCATACCAACATGATTAAGAAGTTCCCAGAATTTATTCAGAAAATGTGAAATAGAACTTGACTTCGATTGACTCTGATCAAATATTGGAACATTGTGACAGTAGATAAAACTGCAGACACCGTGCCCCTTTGCGATTTTTTGTATCCCCACTCCCGCAACCCCTCAAAAACTTGGAGGCGGCAAAGGGTTCCATCTTTTTCAGAGTTTTTTTTTTTAACCTTACATCAAATTTCAGGACAGTACGAGTGGTACGAATCAAGGAAACACCAAAACTTTGCGCGAAGCCGTTTATAATCTTTGTTTGCGGTAGGAAGGGGGAATTCTTCAAGAAATACTTTTGGACGTATCCAAACCATGTCCGATTTTTACCAACTAATTCCACCTATGGCAAACACACATTCACCGCAGAAATGTTTGTCTGGATATTCCATTGCGGGTCGTTTATAGTGCAGTCGATGATCTAAGGTGTAGCCTTTAGTTCTTCGAATGGAGCACACAAATTTAGGACAAATATAATAAAAGTTATCACTGTCACTCTCACGATCACTGTCAGGGTGGCTGTCAGTGTGACTGTCCCCGGTACTACCACTGTCACTTTCTCCGTCACGATGACTGTTATTGTCACTGTCAGTGTCTCGGTCTCTGGTACTTCCACTGTCACTGTCTCCATCACGGCGACTGTCATTGCCACTGTCAGTGTCTCTGCCTCTGTCTCTGCCTCTATCACTGCCACTGTCACTGTCACTGTCACGATCATTGTCATCATTACTGTCAGTCACTGTCACAAACAATTGAGGGTCAATCATTTTTACTGCTTACAAACAATTTCACAGAAATATGACATTTCCGGAGATTATTTATAAAAAAAAGCAACCCTCTTCGTTCTCTAAAAAGTGAGTCGAAGTCACTAGTCGGCCTTTGAATTTTAGTTTCTTTCTACGGACCTTATATTTTAATCCTATAAGGGTACTTGACGATCGTTTTTTGTTTGACTCAGAGTTATTTGTTGTTTGTTTTTGTTTTTTTATTACTCCATTAGATGTTCCATGGCGCACCTGTAGCAACGTGTGGAACACAGTAAATTGTGTGAATCCTTACGAAAGAAAGGATCTAATTTGTTGGGAACAACTCAATAAGGTAAACGGATCGGTTAAAAAAATCTGCTCTTTGGCTGCGAATAACATTTCGGCATCGGAACTGACGGATCCTGTTAAGGAATTCTGGGAGTAAGTAAATTGTGTGAACGGGCGATGGGAGTCACCTTCAGTGTCATTTATATATTTCCAGACGTCGGACTCTACAAATATCACAAGGTATTGAACACATTGGTGACATAAGATGGGAGTTAGCTGGAACGCTATTGATTGTCTGGATATTGTGTTACTTCTGTATATGGAAAGGTGTCAAATGGACAGGAAAAGTAGTTTATTTCACCGCTTTGTTTCCCTATGTTTTGCTTACAATTCTACTTATTCGTGGTATAACACTACCTGGAGCCTTGGAGGGAATCAAGTTCTACGTTATACCGAATTTCTCCAAGCTAACGGAATCTGAGGTAAGTGCGAGTGCTAAGCACTCCAATAATTGTGTAACTAGAGCCCGGTGATGGGTTAGGGACCTTAGGCTTGGATCTTACGTCCAATCTAGCGCATTATAACTAAAGTATTATTAGAAAAGCTGATATTCCAAGTATCTGGGTCAGTTGCCAAAGAATACACCACTTCTACTTATCTGAGAGACTTATAAACAGGTGATGATTTTGTAGCATCCTGAGAAAGGTTGGCGCAAGGCTAATAACCTTGCCCGGAAGAACAAATTATTATGGACAACGAGTCTCGAATATGGATCGGATGCCGGTGGAGAGACTTGCTAAATAAGGCTAAGACCGGATCCCGGTTGTAGTGCCGATGATGATGATGATTTTGTAGATGGGGCAATAAGAGGTCTTTTGATTTCCTCGATGTCATCTTCGATCAGTGAGAAACTAACATTGGTTTCAAGGTATTTCGGTACATCTTTAATTACTGACCCAACGTTAGATACGGTTGGTGTGGCTTTGAGATCAATGGAGGAAAAAGTGTAGTTAATGGTACTGGTAAGCAATTTACACATAAGCAGGACATGCAGGCTCAAAATATTCGATAAGACTCTTGATGCGCGCAGCAGTTCGATCCGGTTCAATTTCACTGTTCTAGTAGGACTGAGCATCCACATTTTCAAACCTAGGGAGCCACATAAACTTTGTAATAAAGCATTTTGAGCTCCAGCAGTTGATATATCTTTGCCAAGTATGGTTGTTTCCCTCGTCGGGTTCTTTGTCGTCATTTTTTGTGGATTTTTTAGCGTAGAGACTTGTTACGGTTTCTTTTGCTTTCTACTGGAACAATCTTCATAAACGCACCAGACCTTGTGCCTGGGTGAACTCAGGGGCCGCCTCATGGGAGGCCCTCCAACAATCATTATTCACTGACACCGTTGCAATATATGTGACAGTTTACATGCCTTGACGGACGTAGTTCGTGCAAGGTTTTGAGAAAGCCTTGCCTTCAAATCCTAAATGGCGCTCTTCTTTTCATTTTCCTGATGCGTTCTTCCTCTGCTGGTCTCTATTGGTTTACTCATGAAACGTCCTAAGCATGGTGACAATCTTTTCTACCGACATCGTCCTCTGTAGTAGATTACGGACGCGCAACTGTATTGAAGAACACAGCACTATGAAAGAAATGAAAAAGTCATCAGGACCATATACCAGAGCATTAACGTAGCAATCATAACTTATGTAGCGAACTGAGGTACTCTCGCATATAAGTGATCATGGTCTGATGTGTCGATGCTTTGGTTCTAACCTTTTCATGGCATGGGCTCAAATCACGCTCTTCATTACTTCGTGAAATGCAATGAGATTATTTGCCGAGAGCTGTGAGTTCACTTGTGGAACTAGGCCGGTCTTATATAGGCATGTCTCTGTCCTGCGATGGGTTGCATATGTGTTTCGTTTTCAATTTGTATCAAGTTCATGATGATTTGTAGCTAAGAAACAAAATGTGGACTAAAATCCCTCAATTCGTTCTGACAATCCTACAATGTATAACAAATACAAGGTGTTCCAAAAGTCCCTTTCAATTTGTTTTGCTCGTTGTATGAATGTATCCACCGGTATCGACTGAATTTTCAAGAGCAGAGTACGCACCTGCCGAGCATTATTTCACTAAAACAGTTAATCTGCTGTGATCGCGCATATTTTACCGCGTATTCCAAATCCGTCAGTCAGTAAAATAACAGAACACATTTATACTACATAATTTTTATGAATAAATCCCCAAGGACCGTGCTTTAATAAAATTTAAATCCTGATCCATTAAGCGAATTCACAATTTTGTTAACCCTGTATAATACAGATGAATGTTTTGGGACACCCTGTATAATCTAGATGAGTGTAATAGAACACCCGCAGCAACAGTAACCATTACATCTTTTCTATCCTAGGTATGGATCGACGCGGTTACTCAAATATTCTTCTCATATGGCCTAGGATTGGGAACCCTAGTCGCGTTAGGAAGCTACAACAAATTCACCAACAATGTTTACAAGTAAGTCTTTCCGGAAGTTGTAGCTACATGAACAGGACTTGTTAATGAGTATATCCTTTTATTTGCTGGCAGAGATGCGCTCATAGTCTGTTCAGTCAACTCGAGCACAAGTATGTTCGCTGGATTCGTTATATTCTCTGTTATAGGATTCATGGCACATGAACAACAACGACCTGTAGCCGAAGTAGCCGCATCGGGTAAGCGATTGTCAAAAACTGTTCTACAAAAACATTGCTCTTATTTATTCTGTTTCAATGAAACCTTAGGTCCTGGATTAGCCTTCCTCGTGTATCCGTCAGCGGTACTACAGTTGCCAGGTGCACCTTTGTGGTCGTGCCTATTCTTCTTTATGCTGCTGCTGATTGGCCTGGACTCGCAGTTCTGTACAATGGAAGGATTTATCACAGCCATCATCGATGAGTGGCCACAGTTACTGCGGAAGCGTAAGGAATTGTTTATCGCTATAGTTTGTGCACTGAGCTATTTGGTGGGGTTATCCTGCATCTCACAGGTACTGAAAGGGCGGGTTTTTTAATTGAGTGAAGTAATGAAGTGAATTGTAATGGTATTTGTTTTAGGGAGGAATGTACATCTTCCAAATCTTGGATTCTTACGCAGTAAGCGGATTCTGTCTCCTGTGGTTAATTTTCTTTGAGTGTATTTCGATATCCTGGGCATACGGTGTCGATCGATTCTATGATGGTATCAAGGACATGATTGGGTACTATCCCATGGCCTGGTGGAAGTTCTGCTGGTGTTTTACAACACCAATGATATGCTTGGTAAGTTAGTTTACACCACCATCAAATCTGCTAATTACGCGGACTATTGTCATAGTTCCAAGTCTTAACATGGGTTCAACTCTTTTCGTTTAACGCCTTTTTTTACGCGAAGTCTTGTCTTTTGTTTCTTTCCGCCCCGTTTAGAACAGGGCTACTCCTATTAATTAAAGGCATTATTTTACACTGCTACTAAAGTTCCCTCTACACCAGTGGATGTCTTTATTACGCCGAAAGGTACAACATTATGCTGCGAGAGCCAATGGTTTCTATACCAAAATATATTAGTTTTTAGATTGACCCTGTTTGAGGTTTCGTTTCGCCGAACTAACTGAAATGGCAAATTTCGGCGATGTTTGTTTAACCAATTTCTTTGTTGGACTAATTTTAAGAACTTTGCTAAAGCTGGGGCTATTTGGGTTTGGAAAACTCGGTTGGAACTTTTAATGTTCAATATTTCAGTATGGCGTTGAATTCGTATCTTACGTTTCTAATATTTAGGAACTTTTACGCTCGCCCTCGGGATGTAAAGGTTTGTTTCAACTTAGAAACATTCGATCCCAACTATTTGAATATCATTTGGAAGAAAATCGTTATATGAGGTTTCTCCGAGTCAATAGCAAAGGCTATTAGCAATAACTTCAGTTCCTCTCCTTAGGTGGCGGGCAACAGGACACTACGGGCAACGGAACAACAAAGCACACTAATGCAATCAGTTCCAAGCATAATTGCCTTTCAGCAAAGAAGCGATGTGAGTCATCTCGAAGTGAAGACGGTCATAAAATGTCTTCATTTCCTAAATGTCCTTGTCTTCTTTTCAATCACTTCAGATAAAGAGTAAAGCCAAACTGCGTTTGTTGCGGTAGTATGAAAATATAAAGAGTAAAGGCTGTTCTGTATGTTCAAACAGAAAAGTGAAAGGTGGAAGACCCAAAACTAAGTATTTTCGCGAAACATGTAATCGAAAACCAGGACTTCATGTTGGACATCTGCAATTGAGAAAGCGTCGACGAAGTCAGGAGAATCAAGGAACCCCGGATTTCGTCAGCACCATCGGCATAGTCCACCAACATACTCCCAGTTCCAGTACGGACCGGAAAAAAGTCGCACCAGGCTTCGACGTTTCAAAGATTGTGGCACCGTGTTCTTAGAATATAGTAAAAGGTAACCGAATATCAAATACATCTTAAGAAGTGGCGTATGACTCGCCGACACGTTCTGTGCCATCAGGCTGCAGTCCACGCTGAAGTCCAATCCATGGCGTCGTAGATCTCCATTATGTCCCACAACTTCTTCGTGGAAGACAAGCAACACTTTGAGTCGTTCTTCTCGTTCAGCATGCGTTTCTCTTACTTTATCGCACCGCCGGTCAGCAGTTTGAAGAACTTGCCTCCGTTTACGAGCTGTTGCATCAAAAACTCAGAGTGTTTAACACTCTTTCTGCAGCCTATGACCGAAATTCATAGTTTATAATACAATGTAGCGTCATGCATGTCTCGCTTAATGTGCTTTAGTGAAGATTTTTCGTGTGCTCGGCGTTTCCCGTCAAAACAGGGCATTGGATACACCCAAGGCTTTTAACCGTGTCTAGCATAGAGCCACACCGAGTAAGCTTCGTTCATATGGTCTCTCCCAACGTTGCGGTTTGATGAAGAGTTTCTTGGAAAATCGATAGATTTGGACTGTTGTAGATGGTGTGTCTTCGAATTTCTTTTCTATTAGCTCCGCAGTGCCTCAGGGTTCTATTTTGGCACGGACCTTGTTTAATGATTTGCTGATATCAACGGGTAATAAATATTCAGATTTGCCGACGAAGGTACGCCGATTTCTTTCTTTTCGAATGATCGGAAGCCATACTGCTTGTTTTTTCAAACCGGGACAGATTGGTTGTGTAACTAAGCAGGAAAGAGACATGTATCCCTCTTCTTTCGAGCCTAAAGAGTACATGACAACAAGGTGCATCGATGGAGTGCTTTGTTGTGCTACGTTGTTCCTTCGGCATTTCATCTTTTTCTTCGAATACCTTCATTTTGTACCTAAACGCCTTGTGTCTCTTCCAACCTTTTCTTTTCCTTATTCTTAGGGTGTGTTTATCTTTAACTTGGTCCAATGGACACCGATCAAGTATCTCGACTACAATTATCCAGTTTGGGCTCACGCTTTCGGCTGGTTCACCGCATTGTCTTCCATGCTCTACATTCCAGCTTACATGGTGTGGCTATGGAATAAAACACCCGGAGATAACAAAACGGTGAGTGCCTCCACCAGCTCAATGCTCCACAACCTATACCGTCCATCTTTGTTACAGAAAATTGGTCTTATTGTGAGGATAGAGGAAGACATACAAGCCCTGCGAGTGAAAATGCAGCAGGAGAACGTACAACAAATGGAAAACTCTTATGCTCTTTAGGTTAACACTACACTTTTTTTTTTATTATTTTTAATTTTTTGTTATTAAATTATTTGTTATTTAAAATCAAGTTGTAACTTTTCGCCAGTAGGGGATCGCAAGTTATGACCGTAAAAGTTCAAGTTTTCGATGTTAATGCTATAAATAACAAGTATACACATATACATATATTATATACCCTGTCATCGACTATATTCTATGTACACCTTCATTCGACTATATGTAGATTATTATTTATTCTTACGTTTTATTTGTATTTAATGTTGTTGTTGAAACGTTGAACACGCACAACACATGGGACCAATGGATAACAACACATTCTACTTAATATCTCTACTAATAAACAATTTATAAATATGTTAGAAGCAAACTAAAAGAAAATTCAATGGCAATTAACATATCGACCTACTAAACAGTTATTATTCTGTTTTATTATTTTATTGCTTTGTTTTTTTTTTATTATTATTAATAACTATTATTATTTCTTAACGTTTTGTTCACAAAATATTAATTACGAAATTGAATAAACCACGACAACACTGATGGGACTGAATGCATTTTTCATTTCGAAAACACAAGTGCTGCCGCTTAATGGATGTTGTCTTCTTTCCCAGTAGGCCTAACGAGAGGGAAGCACGATTCACGAATCTGGAAGAATCCGAGTTTCGCGTTATTGTTAAAACTCACCCGACCAGACTGATAGCACTGAATGAACTTTTCATTTCGAAAACACAAGTATTCTTGCGTGACAAGACGTTGGTTTTTTTTTCTTAGAGGATGTAGTCTTTCGAAAATACCGGTAAGTAAGTAAACCTGATAACAGGTAAGCACAACTTTTTTTTTTAAACTGTATTTATTAACCATAACTTTCATTTGTACATTTAAGTAATACAGTGACTTAAAATTAATTTTGCAACAACTGTTTACATGTTATTATTATAATAATACATACATTTTCCAAACAATGGTTCAAGAGTTACAGGATAGATGTGTGCTTATATATTTAGTAGTGTTTCGTCTTCCTGGAAAAGGTCAGAAAACCAGGAATTTCTTATTTCTACTTTACTTAATCTAAACCTAACCCTAATTATAAATATAACTAACTTAGTCTTAAATTCACCAACCCACTACCCTCACCACGTTGTGAGTTGTCTTTGTTTGAAGAACTCAATAACGCGACCGCATCCCCCTCCCTTCCTACTTCACCTCAGTCACCAGCGCTACCCCTTCCATTTTCTGCGACGGTCCAGGATGTCTACGCGCCAATTGTTCACTTTGGTGCTTCTTGGACCCGCGAAGAATGGCTGGCCCGTATTAATAAACTTAACCGTTCTAATAGCCCAACTACCTCTTATCTGCTAAAGGGTGCTACCAAATCCGCGAGCTACGAATGGATTTCGGAATACTTTCGTAACAAATACAAGATCTCCATAACAGACTGCATCGTGCTTACTCCCTTCGATATTGGATCCAGTTTCCGCGTATCTCTTCCCTCCAGGTACGACTGGATTTTCCACCCCAACAAAAACGGTCGCTGCAGGATTGGTAGGCTATCGATGAGTAACTTGAACCCCATCCCATCAACCAATCTCCATTCTCCCCACCCCATACTCCAGTACACAGTTCCAGCCGACAGCCTCCTATATCGATCACCACCAGTAACCCACCTGCACGTCCCCCCGTGCCTCTCCCCACCCTAACAACAAATCGTCCCCTGCCAATGCGCCCCCGCCCCCCTCGCTAACCACGCCTACCCCGACCCAATCAAGGGATGGGCCGTTCCAAGAAATATCTTGTGCCCAACCATACCCTAGCTCCTGTCCCTAGACCCAACCACGTTGGCCACCCTCACTCTGTACCCCCTCCTCGCCCGCCCGTAATATAAACCGACTCGCCCCACACCACCCCCGACCCATGTCACCAACTCCACCCCCTTCTTCGACCTCAAAACAGGCGCGAAATATTCAAACTTCCACAGGTCACACATTCTTAATGCTCCCTCCTCCCACCACTCACCCACTGGTCCTAGCACGAGGCCCCCTTTTGCCCCACTCCTTCCCGCACCTAGTCCTCGCTCCCATCCATATTGCCCCCCCCCCCCCTCCCTAGACGCTTAATTGACCCTGTACTCCCACCATCTGTCAAACTCACTCAGCAAGCCATTAATTCTTCGGACAACCGGTATGCCCTGTCTAAATTTAGGAACAGAGTGACCTATGAGAATGTACGCCTGTATCTTGCTTTCCTCCACGACAAAACCGACTCTGTCTGTTACGAAGGTAAAACGAAAACCAGCGTAATGGCCTCCATCCAGCAGGAAGGTCTACCTACTGACGTTCCTAGCCTCCGCAGTCTGTTCATAAACTTCCATCAAAATCTCGATATGCCCCCTAATAAGGTGCTAAGAGACCCCTCGGTATTTCGCCATTATATTGACAACAAAATTACCTTTCCCAATAATCAAAAGTACTTTTGACCCTATTCAACCACCCGTTGGTCCCTCGTATCATATTGTAGCGAGCTTAGGGTTCGCTGGATTAATTATTTTAAAATAAATAAGAGCCGTTAAATCGATTTTGAATTACTGTAACACTTTATTAGTCCGTTAATAACAACCGTTACTTTTTTACCGTACACTTAACGTTTTCTTTATTATCGCTTCCGTAATTATCGCGTATTTTACTTCTTACTTCTCACTCGAGACGTATCGCTTGCTTCACTGTCTTACTTATCTCTCTAACTTCTTACTCATCACTATGCTCTGTGTGCGGCGTATTTATACCGTTTCAGCGTTTCGTTTCCGTCCGTTCCATTGCCTTGAATGTTCTACTGTTCCTAGTCTCCAGTTTTCCATTACTTTATAGAATATTCTAGTACTCTGTTTCGGACTCTCTAGAATATTCTAGTACGGATTGTCATATGCGTCACAATATCAATACGCTCCCCATAACCGTCTACTATCAGAATGTTAGAGGTCTCCGCTCCAAAACTCATTCGACTCTGGAAAAGGCGCACTCCCTCTCCTTCGACATATACGCTCTGACGAAGACCAACCTTATCCCTAGTATCAGTAGTCTTGAATTATTCCCCCCCTCCTTCAATGTTTTTCGCGATGACGACGCTCATCAAGAAGGTTCCAACTCCCCATGCCGTGGAGTGCTGCTCGCCACTCATAACAGATTCACTTCGTCTCTAATTGCCATCTCTTCATCTCCGGATCTTGACTATGTCGCTATTAAAATCGACAAGCGCCCTAAGTCTCTATTTATTATCTGTTTCTATATTCCTCCCTCTCGACCTATCGCGTCATACGAACTCGCAATTGAGGCGGTAGATAACCTTACTGAGTTAAGCACCGCAATTGACGATATCATCGTTCTTGGCGATTTTAACCTCCCCCACCTACAATGGACATCGGCTGACGACCAAGCCTTTTTCGTCTCTAAACCCACTAGTTCTAATGAACGTATTTTTATAAACGGCCTCACCGACTCATGCCTCCATCAAATTAGCAATGTCCCAAATCATATGGGGAGACAGCCGGACCTCGTGTTCACAACCGATCCGCTCATGTCCTCAGTTGCCCCCAACCCACACGCCCTCTCTACCATCGATCATTATCACCCCCCACTGCTCTTATCCTTATATCTCGATCACGAAACCCAGCCCTCTCTATCTCCTGACTGCCTTTCTTACAACTTCCACAAGGCTAATTTCCGCCTCCTAAATGAGCATCTTAGCAAAACAGCATTACGTTTTGATCATTTGGGTGTAGAAGATGCCACGGCCCCTCTCTATAAGGAGATTTAATATGCCGTCGCCCTATATGCCCCCTATTCTCGCCGCATGTCATCGGTTTCTTCGCCGCCTTGGTACAACCGCAATCTCCGCAATCTTCGGAACAAAAGGAATAACTTATGGAACATTTTCCTCAAAATGCGATCTATTGTAAACTACTCCAACTATCTCGGTTCCTTTTATAAATTTTCCGAACTCTACAACTCCCTCTAATCCAAATACCTTATTAAAACACAATCCAATCTGATCAATGACCCTAAATTCTTTTTCCACTTTAAAAATTATAAACGTAAATCCGAGGCCTATCCTAACTTATGTTATTATGTCTTATGGCGCGACTACGTCAAAGGACAACCTAACTATTGCCAACCTGTTCGCGTCGTTTTTCAATAAATCCTTCACAGACGTCTCCGTCGAAACCAATCCGTCGTATTTCAATGACTTGCCCGAATTCTCCCTTGGTCCCTTCACCCCTCAACTTATTCAGCGTCTCGTAGTTTAGGAGAAACTAAACTTACTCAAAGACGAGTTCAGCCCTGGAACTGAAGGACTCCCGGCTGTATTTTTAAAGAACTGTTCCACTTCTCTTTCTCTCCCGATATCAACGATTTTTAACCTATCCCTTTCTCAAGGGACCTTCCCTAGTATCTGGAAATCCTCCTATGTCACCCCCATACATAAAAAGGGACCTAAGAATGATATCAGCAACTACCGACCCATCGCCAAACTGTCTCATATCTCTAAACTGTTCGAAGGAATTCTTTACAACGCGTTATCTTTTAGTTGTAAATCCATCATCTCACCCAACCAGCATGGTTTCCTTTCGGGTAGGTCGACCACAACGAATCTGATCGAGTTCTCTTCCCATACTCTCCGTGCCTTAGAGAATGGCAACGAAGTCGATGTTATCACCACTGATTTTCACAAGGCCTTTGACAAAATCTCCCATAATCTCATCCTTTTCAAGCTGTCCTCCCTAGGTTTCGAACCCCTATTGATCAAATGGTTATCTTCTTATCTGAAAGACCGGTTCTACCGTGCCAAATTCAGATCCTCCCTATCCGATCCTTTTTTCCCACGTCAGGGGTTCCGCAAGGTAGTCATCTAGGCCCCCTCCTTTTTATCCTTACCATCAATGATGTGGACTCCGTTATTAAACACTCATCCATCTCCCTCTCTCATGGGACGAGTAGTGTGGAGACCAGACCTGACTGGCGTATTCAAGAAGGGGGCGGACGAAGGCTATGTAGAGAAAACGGGAAACGTAAAGATTAGAGAATCCTTTAGACTAGCGTTTCACAAACCCAAGGACAGAGTTGGTGTTAAGAATAATATCATCAATATGCGGGATGAAGCTAAGCCCCCTGTCAAATAAGATCCCGAGGTCACGTATCGAGGGTACAGATGACAACTGCTGGTTTAGCAGGAAGTAGGAACGTGGGGGGGGGGGGGGGGGACGTTTGCGGGAGAAAGTGATGGAGTGACATTTAACAACGTTGAGTTCAAGGCAGTTATTACGGCACCACGTTGAGAAGATGTCGACGTCTGTTTGGAGAAGTGAGATGATCGATTTGTAGAGTTTGGCGTCGTCCGCATAGAGGGAGATGGATGAGTATTTAATAATGGAGTCAACATCATTGATGGTAAGGATAAATAGGAAGGGACCTAGATGGCTGCCTTGCGGAACCCCTGTAGTGGGAAGAAAAGGATTGGACAGGGAGGATCTGAATTTGACACGGTAGAATCGATCTTTCAGATAAGAAGATAACCACCTGATCAATAGGGGTTCGAAACCTACGGAGGACTGTAGCGTCTCTAACAGATACACACACAATTCACATGCAAAATAGTGAAGAACACCGAACGAAAATCATTTCAAACGCTATAGGACAGCTTAAAAAGGATGAGATTATGGGAGATTTTGTCAAAGGCCTTGCTGAAATCGGTGGTGATTACATCGACTTCGTTGCCATTCTCTAAGGCACGGAGAGTATGGGATGAGAACTCGATCAGATTCGTTGTGATCGACCTACCCGAAAGGAAACCATGCTGGTTGGATGAGATGATGGATTTACAACGGAAAGGTAACGCGTTGTCAAGAATTCCTTCGAACAGTTTGGAGATATGAGACAGTTTGGCGATGGGACGGTAGTTGCTTATATCGTTTTTAGGTCCCTTTTTATGTATGGGGGTGACATAGGAGGATTTCCAAATACTAGGGAAGATTCCTTGTAAATGGGATAGATTGAATATCTTTGATATCGGGAGGGAAAGAGAAGTGGAACATTTCTTTAAAAATACAGCCGGGAGTCCATCCGGCCCAGGGCTGAACTCGTTTTTGAGTAAGTTTAATTTCTCCTCAACTACGAGACGCTGAATAAATTGAGAGGTGAAGGGGCCGAGGGAGAATTCGGACAAGTCTTTGAAGTGAGACGGATTGGGTTCGAAGGAGATGTCTGTGAAGGATTTATTGAAAAACGAAGCGAATAGATTGGCAATAGTTCGGGGGTATGTGTATAATGTGTATAATGTGGGAGGGAAAAGAAAAGTTTTTAGAAAAAGTTATTCCCAGATATTTTAGGGTTTTGGAGGGTTTTATCAGAGTGTTGTTTAGTTTAATTTTAATTTTGTTGTGGCAGCGTCTAGTGTTGTTTATACAGTGCTCGTTTTGGCACTTGAACACTATGAGCTGAGTTTTATTTGGGTTAAGGTGAATTTTCTACTTATTAAAGTATGTTGATAGGTTAGGGAGGAAGTTGTTAATGCGGTTTCTTGCAGCCTTAACAAATTTGCTGCTGGAGTAAATTAATGTATCATCAACATAATTCAGCATTACAACATTAGGAGGTACGGGTTGACGAATATTTGAGGTATATAGCAGATATAAGATATTAGACCCAAAATGGAGCCTTGGGGAACACCCGTGATTATGTTGCGAGCTTCTGAGAATTTTCTGTCAGCTTCTCACAGCGAATTTTCTGTCAGAAAGAAAAGAGGCTAAGAGCGTTGTTGTGTGAGAGTTTAGACTAAATATGGAAAGCAGTTTATACAGAAGCCCTGCGATCCAGACGTAATCAAACGCCTTTGAAATATCAAGAGATATGCACACGGTAGGGCTTTGGTTTTGGAGACCGGTTGTAACATCGTGTGTAAGTTTTAGTAGAGCATGACATGTGGATTGTCGTTGACGGAATCCGAACTGAGAGTTAGGGATGAGAGCGTTCTCATTGGCAAATGAGAGAAGATTTTGATAGATCTTGCGTTCAAGTATCTTACTTAGTGTATTTAATAGGGATATTGGACGATAATTGCAGGGGTTATTACTACCACCGGGCTTCTTAATAGGAATTACTACCGCAGTTTTCCAGTTCTCTGAGAAGTGTGATGCATTAATCATACGATTAAGAAGAACGAGGATGGGAAAAGATTCGGTAGGCGTAGCTTTTTAAATAGAAGGTGTGGGATTCCATCTAATCCAGTTGACTTTTGGTTATTTCCTGATCTTACGATCTCGGATAAATCGTCCGCAGTTAGAAAAGTTGTGGTGTCTAAGGGGTGTGAAGCAATGTTTGTGTTGTTAAATTCACCGATGAAGGGAGTAAAAGATGGGAATAATCTATTTGAGATGTATTCGTTTACGGGGTCCTCGAAGCCGGAAGTTGAGAGGGAATTATTTTGCTGATGAATCTTTGAAAAGTGTTCTGCGAGGCAATTTGCTATGTCCATATCGGATTGGGCGATATTATTGCTGATTGGGTTGATGAGATGATCAATTCGGGGTTTATATTTACGACCAGTTGATGTTTTTGGAAAGATCACGATTTGGCTTGATATTTTTAAGTGTGGTGGTGTAGTTTTCAGTAAAATGATAGTAAAATCCGAAAAGCTTGGTCAAGCATGGTGGAATGAGTAGAAGAATCTATACATACTGTCATCAGCAGATGAGTAAATTGAGCTATGAGTGATGGGCAAACCGGCTCCTCGATAGTATAGTGGTTAGTATACCCGCCTGTCACCCGGGAGACCGGGGTTCGATTCCCCGTCGGGGAGCCCCTGGCGCAAGACTAATGACCTTGCCCAGACAAAATAAATCATTATGGAAAATTTAACAAGCCTCAGGACTTGCTAAATAAGGCCAAGACCGGATCCCGGTTGTAGTGCCGATGATGATGATGATGATGTAGTTTTCATCTGCGAATTTTGTCAACTGCTCATTTATCAGAGTGGATAGGAGTTGGATTTGGCTTTTAATAAAGGGGCAGTATCTTGTATGAAGTTTACGGCGGAGCTGCTTTTTAAGGCGCAATAATTTGGTTAGGATGCTGGGCAAAGGCTTTCCTAAATAGTTATGAGGAATGGTTGTCGGGGTGTTGTTGCTGACAGCCTCCTTAAGAATTTGTTCTATTCTTAAAGATGCTTGATCGATTTCAGTAGGGAGTAAGTTAGATGCTTCGGGGATATACAAGTCAGAGAAACTTATCGCTATGTCCCTATTGACTTTTCTCCAATTTGTTTTGGTGAAGTTTGGGACAGGGTTTGACGAGTAGAGTGGGTCGAGAGAGGGGATTTGGATGGTGGTGTGAACGGAACCATGATCAGAAGGAATTATAAAGGAGACTGTAGGTGGACCCGCTGAGTGAATATCATCGAACTTGAGGAAGAAGTCGATTGTTGACTTGGCTGAGCTAGTGACACGAGTTGGCTGTAATGGGGAGTCAATGTATGTATATGGATAAGACGGGCGGAGGGCTAGCAATTGGCGACCTTATTTGTTGCATTTATTATCATTGAATGCTGTATGACGAGCATTCCAATCTCCCCCGATTATAAATGGAGCGGGAACAGACTGTTGGATTATCTGAGAAATGTCAGCATATGCGAAATCTGGTTGTCGTGTAGGGTGAATATAAATGGATGCTAAGACCAGCACTTTATTGTTCTCACGAAAAAGTTTAACTGCCGTGTATTCAATGCTGAATATATCGGTGAATCTAATTTCACTGAATTGACATTTTTTGTGTACTAAGATGCCGGTACCTCCGTGAGATCCATTAGTTCTGGGGTTAGAAACAAAAGTATAATTGGGAATGGAAACACGGGAATTTGGTTTGAAAGGAAGAGAAAATATTTCAACAAACAACGGGAGGTGTTGCTTACGTATATTAGAGTAAATGGATTCTGTGTTGAGGGAGTAAGCACAACTCGCACATCTGGATATACGAAATCTGTGCCTCCTTGCTTCCCCGACCGCCTACTCCAGGCAACTTTTTCTTAAATATACAAATACAAATAGCCTTTATTTCTGATACTGATAGGTGTACAGTTAATTTTCAATAAAAGTAGTTTTTTTTATTTGTTAATCTTCGGCATCAGTAACGTCAGTATCAGGTTGCCCTCTAGCATAAGTCTCTTCTATGGTTTGCTATAATTTTCTGTTTGTGGCTTTTGCCGTGTTGTTCCAGCAATTTTTGTAATTTCGTCATCCCATCTCCTTCTTTGACGCCCTTTTCTTCTTGTCCCATCTCTGGCGTACCACATAGTGACATCATTTGACCCTTTATTATTTTTGTTTCTTATCATGTGGCCTACCCGTTTCCATTTAAGCTGTTTCACTGTATACGTGACATCCGTAACCTTTGTGCTACTTCTTATGTTTGTTAGTTTGATTTTGTCCCGTAGCTTGATGTTAAGAATGTTTCTCTCCATTCTATTTTAAGAGACTTTGAGTGCTTCACTATGTTTGTTGGTAAGGGGCCAGGTTTGTGATCCATAGGTGAAACGTGGCAATAGACAAGAGTTGAATACTGTAGCCTTGCCCGTCATGAGTATATATGGATTCTTCAGAATTTATTAAAGGGACCAAGATCTTTTCCAAGCACTCCTTATTCTGATGTCGTACCCACACATCCCTATATATTCCATACTCCCGACATAGGATATCGTTCTCATCACCCCTTTGGTATAACCGCAAACTCCGTACCCTTCGTAACAAGAGGAATAAGTTGTGGAACAAAGTATTCTCCCCTAGACTATTCCAGCTATCTTGGTTCCTTTTATCAATTCACAGAGCTATACAGCTCCCTCTACCACAATTACCTCATTAAAGCACAAAGCAAGTTGATCAACGATCCCAAATCTTTCTTCCACTTTATCAACTTCAAACGCAAATCTGATGCCTATCCCAACTCTCTCTCCGTTGGCTCGACTACTTCAACTGACTCCTAAACCATCGCCAATCTTTTCGCATCCTTCTCCAACCAAACTTTCACGGACAACTCTTTTGACCTTAACCCTTCTTACTTCACAGGCCTGCCTGAATCCCCCCCCCCCCGCCCCCCCTCCACCCCACTCCGCATTCAACAACAAGTTGTAGAAAAACTAAAACAATTGAAAGACGACTTCAGCCCCGGTCTAGAGGGACTCCTGCTATCCTCTTAAAAAATTTTTTTCTTCCCTCTCTCCCGATCGCTTTAATCTGCAATCTATCCCTTCCACAAGGTGTATTCCCAGACATTTGGAAATCCTCTCATATCACCTTTATACACAAAAAGGGACCAAAAACGATATATCCAACTATCGCCCCATTGCTAAGCTTTCGCACGTTCCAAAACTGTTTGAAGGGCTTCTATATGATACGTTACGTTTCCGTTGCAAACCATCATCTCTCCCAACCAACACGGTTTCCTCGCCAGAATCCCACTACTACCAACCTTGTGGAAGTCTCATCCCAATGAAGTCGAGTAATCACTACCGATTTCAGCAAGGCCTTCGACAAAATCCCCCACAACCTCATTCTCTTTAAGTTATCTTCCCTCGGCTTTGAACCCCTACTAATTAAGTGGATATCATCATCATCATCGGGACAACCGGGATCCGGTCTTGGCCTTATTTAGCAAGTCCCGAGGTTTGTTAAATTTTCCATAATAATTTGTTTTTCCGGGCAAGGTTATTAGCCTTGCGCCATAAGTGGATATCATCCTCTCTTAATAATTGAACCTGCCGAGTGCAAATTGGATCCACCCTTCCCAATCCTTTTTTTTTCCAATTGCAGGGGTTCCCCAGGGCAATCATCTCCGTCCTCTTCTATTTAATCTACCCATTACCGACATATGCTCCAGTATCAATATCTCCCACATCAATCCGCTCTCCCCTAGACTCCTTCACTTCTCCAATCTGACCTTGACAGCTTTTCGATTTGGTGCCAAAACAACTGCCTTGAACTGAATATCGCCAAATGTCACGCAATTACCTTTTCTGGGAAACGCTCCCCCGCCCCTTCGCGCTCCTATCTCTTACTTAACCAACCGATAGTATTAGTTAAATCGATTCATGTCCTGGGTATGCTATATGACAAGGAGTTCAATTTTACCGCACATATTGACGACATCATTCTCAAGGCCAACGCCGCCCTTGGCTTTGTGAAGCACTGGTCAAAAGAATTTCTAAATCCTTACGTCACACGCTCACCCTACATAACCTTTGTCCCTCCTCTCCTCGAATATGGTAATCAGATCTGGTCCCCGTATCATTTGTCTCACATTCGCAGGATCGAAAGCGTTCAACGTCGTTTTCTGCGTTTTTCCCCCCGAGGAGTAAATTGAGCAAATCCTCTGACTCCACCTCTATACATACTCTATACCTCCTTCTAATCAATCGTAACACACTTGAAGAGCGCAGAATCCATGCCGGCATTCTCTTCATACACCGTCTTCTCTCAGGCCCAATCAATTGCTTGCCCAGCCTGCTCCCCTCCATAACATTCCACACACACCCCTGTAACATACATAACCCGCGTCTCTTTTATTTGCCCGCCCATCACACCTCTTATGGCTCTAAAAAACCCATCTTGGTGTGCCACCAACTCTTTTCCCACCTCCTTTAACTTCAGCCCCTCCACTCCTGCTCTCAAACGCCGTCTCCTAACATACCCGTCCTAACCCATAATTTTGACGAGAGGGGGTCTCCTTGGCATACCCCCTTTTTTATAGCAAACGACAACCCTTTTCACTCAGTCTAGATTTGTGCTGTTCATTCCTTGTATATGTTTGTTAATATCCTGGTATACTTTAGGTGTATTCCTGGTGAATGTAAGGCGTGTATGCCTTGTTGTAGTCTACAAATGCCAAATAGTACGTTTTATCATACTCATTACTTTTTTGAATGACATGTTCTAACACATAGATATGATCCATTGTTGAAAAATCGCTTCGGAATCCAGCCTGTTCTTCAGGCTGATTTTCATTTAGTAATGAGCTGATTCTGTTTAATATTACCTTTGAGAATATCTTATATAAGTTAGCTATAAAGTTAATCGGTCTATAGTTATGTTATATAAATGAAATATTCAGGGGGGTGGGAGCGAACATACAGGGTAAAGCCCCTGCTTTCAACCCGGCGAAAGCCAGGACGATCCTTGTCCCTGTTCAATCCAAGTTGACATGCAGTCTCCATGTGACACCTCTGGATAGCTACTTTGGCACCCGCCAAGTAGTGAACCAATGCATGCAGCGACATCCCGAGAAAGGTTGGCGCAAGGCTAATAACCTTGCCCGGAAAAACAAATTACTATGGACAATTTAACAAGTCTCGGATAAGGACCGGATACCGGTGGAGAGACTTGCTAAATAAAGCCAAGACCGGATCCCGGTTGTAGTGCCGATGATGATGATGATGATGAAATGAAATATTCACAATGTGGTATAGAAGCATCTAGAAAGTATTAATTTGAGCTGACAACCACTCACGAATCACGAATTCCCCATCTAACGAACTGTGTTCTCATTTTCACGAGTATACTGCTCTGATTGACTGTGAATTATAGGACCAACCAAAATTCAGTTTGTCTCCATTGTCACGATGTGATTGTGAATTATAATGTTCTCTCAAATTCACCTTTGTCATTGCCAGTCCACTGTTATTTATTCAGCTTCATCACCTTTCTTATGGAGAAATATAATAGTTGAAGATGTCCATTGTTTAGGTAGTACTTCTTCAGCGATAATGTCATTAAATAAATTTGTAATAGGCCTTATGTTATGAGCATCGTTTCAAGGTGTCGTTTGCTATTCCATCATCTCCGGGAGCTGTGTTGTTTTTTTGGTTTGCGTTTCTTATTTCAGTTTCTAAAATTGGGGGAATAGTCTCTTCATTGTCCTCCGGCAGGTATTGAGTGTTAGTGTAGTATTCGTCATCATATTGCACTGTGAGGAGGGCGTTACAATATACTCACAGCTAGGCCGGCTTGTCGTAAGAGGCGACTAAAGGCCGAGTTGTAGGTGGGGTCCCAACCACCCACCCCATCAAGCTATCGGCTCCGTGAAATGGTCGTGAGAAATCCCTAGCCATCTTTCGGAGCTTGGGTGATAGATCTTTTATAGAAAAAGTTGGTTTAGGTGGTAGTCGGTCCCAGGGTAAGATACCACACCGTCACGCTGTACATTCCGTGATATCGTCGAGAGAAATGTTCGACGGTGTTTCGGATGTGTGGCGGATGGCCCGGACTGACACGGAGATAAGTCATGATGGTACAGTAAACTAGTTTCCCATTCCGATCTCCGGGGGGGACTATGTCAGGGGGAACATCATGCAAATGTTATGATAAATTCGTCAACACATAGTCGGGCTCGCTCTCGAGGCTCTGTCCACGCCCGACTGGTAACGTTTTGTAACATCAGGGGCATCTGTTTCACCAATACAAATGTAAACGCCGCCCACCAATATTTGCAAACAGCGAAACCTGATATCCTTGCCCCCACTGAGACCCGGGTCAACTGATTTGACATATCTTCGTTGCTCAGGATACGACTCACATTCGAGATTCCGTTTTAAGGGTAGAGGCTGCGTCTTCACGCGGTTCGATCTGCCTTGCCAGAGGATGGAGGCGTTGGAGCCCAATGGCATGGACATCATATGGTTGAGGGTCGTGCTGAGGAATTCTGTTAAATTTCTTTGTCGTGTTTACCGCTCCCCGAATGACGATCGACCGGTGATATTTTTCGTACATCGGTCACGTACCGTCGACTGGATACAGATCAAATTCTTCTTCTGAAATTATCGTCCTTGGCGATTTTAATGTACACAATTCCGGCTGGTTGGTACATTCTAACAGAACCGACGGAGCTGGGAGGCTGGTAGAGATGTTCCGTGTTAGCCGCAATTTGACTCAACATGTGGAGGAACCTACGCGAGTACCAAATGCGCGAGATGATTATGCGAACACCCTGAATCTGTTTTTGACATCCGAGCCGAGCATTTACGCCGTGGAGATTGCTGCGCCACTGGGAAACTCAGATCATTGATTGGTGTATGTCGCGCAACCACTTGCATTTCAAGCGAATAACCGACCTAAGCAGCTTCACCATATATGGAAGTATGGGGTTGCCAACTGGGACGATTTGCGAGATTTTTTTGCATCCTTTCCGTGGTCGGAGGTGTGCTTCGGAGACTCCGGTGTTAATGCTTGCGCGGAGTCGGTCACAGAGATTATTCTTCTCGGGATGGAGATCTACATTCCACATTCCACCAAACGAAGTTCATCTGATAAGCCTTGGCTTGATAAAAAATGCGAGCATATTACAGCGGCAAAAAATAGAGCTTTTAAGCAATGGCTCTCCAATCATGCCGATGTTAACAGAATGAATTTTGTTAGAATCAGAAACGCCTGCCACCAGGCGATTGATACTACGAAGAAGGCTTACAACGACAGAGTGACCAGTAAACTCCTCGAGTGCCCAACTGGTTCGCGTCCCTTCTGGTCAATTGCAAGAGCTGTCAGCAGTAACTTCGCTTCCTCCTCTTTTCCTCCGTTGGTAACGGACAGCGGGACGTTAGTCACAGGTTCAAACGATAAAGCTAATGTGTTCGCGAATTTGTTTTCCGCGAATTCAAACCTCGATGCCGGTCTTTTGAAGTCACCTATGATCGCCAGTACGGCCTTCGATGCGCGATGTGAGTTTCCGCTCGCAACTATTCAACGCATTCTACATGAACTAGATTGTAGGAAGGCAAACGGCCCGGACGGAATACCAGCAATAGTCCTTAAGAACTGTGCTCCAGAACTATCGCCGGTTCTTGGCAGACTCTTCCGCTTATCTTATGCACGAAGGACCTTTCCTACCTGCTGGAAAATCGCTCGAGCTCAGCCAATCCTAAAGACGGGAAAAAAGTGTCTCCCACAAAATTACCGACCGATAGCATTACTGTCTATGTTATCTAAGGTGATGGAAAAGGCCATCAAGGCCGAGTTAATTACGCATTTGGAATGCAACGGACTTCTGAATGATCGTCAATACGGATTCCCCGGCAGGCGGTCAACGGGAGACCCTTTGACACTTATAACCGATATACGGACATCTGCGATTGAGCGGCATGTTGAGTCAAGGACGGTCGCATTGGATATCTCCGACGCTTTTGACCGCGTCTGGCACGGGGCATTGCTGAGCAAACTTCATTCATATGGACTTTGCCAGCAGCTTTGCGACTGGACGTGTTGAGCATCACCCGGTCCGCCTCAGGAAAACTATTTTACTCCGGCCCAACTTCGTCTCCTGTATAAATCCCAAATTAGACCCGCGCTCGAACATTGCTGTCGTGTTTGGAACTCTGCTCCTAAGCACACCCTCGACCTACTTGAGAGCATACAGAGACGAGCGATCCGCCTGATCGGGGACACGGCGCTGAAGTCAGGACTACAGTTGCTATCACACCGAAGGCGCGTAGCCGACCTCTGTCCGTTTACAGATATTATCATGGATACTGTTCTTCAGAGATTCGTGGCATTCTGCCGTGCAATTCGGTTTATATGCGCTCTATGAGACAATCCGACGGATCGCACCACTTTGCGGTTCATCTCCCCACGGCGCGAACATCCCTGAATCGGAGCTCGTTCCGTTACAGAGCCGGAAATCTGTGGAATTCCTTCCCTGTGCCAGTGTTTCCGGAGCGTTACAACCTGAAACTGTTAAAAAAAAATTGCAACAGTTATTTGGTGGCATCTCGGGGCGCCGACTCGGTGCTATAGGTTCGCTTCTCCTGAGAGAACTGTAATTAAAAAATAAAGCATGGTCCACAGCGAATGATGTAGCAGTAGCGACGTGACGAGCGGAGTGACAGGTAAACTACATACCGCCCCGCGATGGAGTATCTAAACGAAAGTTCCGCTGGGATCAACAGGAATGTGCTAGCGGGAGGTGGTTTTAGTCGGTAAAAATCCGCCTCTGGATAGGTCAAGAGTATCTTTTGAAGATATCCACCTTCCTACCGAAACCAAAAACAAAAAAACCCCCGCCGCACACAGTCATCGCTTTAACAAGCAGCAGTCACACACCGCACGTAAATCAGTGGATATACAGGTAGTCCCCTACTTACGACCGTTCGACTTACGACTATTCGCACTTACGACCATTTTTTTTCCAACTCTTTTCATAGAAAATACTTAAAGAAGACAAATATGTAGTTGCGGGGAATCCCTAAAATATATGAGAAAAATTTAAAAAAAAAACAAAAGTAAAATTTGATTTACATACATATTTCAGTACAAATAATACGTTACATTAGCTAAGTCGGAATTTTTTTTATATGAAATTCGACTTGCGACTTAATCGACTTACGACCGATGACCAGGAACCTATCTCGGTCGTAAGTCGGGGAATACCTGTACTTGCAATTGTACATAAAATAAGCTCTTCTTTAAATATATCACCCAAAACTACCTATCTCTCACATTCTGTACTATAATAAAAATTATGGTTCTTCTGTGCTATAATAATAATTATGGATCTTTCGTAATATAATAAAAATTATGGTTCTTCTGTACTATAATAATAATTATGGATCTTTCGTAATATAATAAAAATTATGGTTCTTATGTACTACAAGTATAATAAAAATTATGGTTCTTCGTTACTATAATAAAAATTATGGTTCTGTCATAAAATGAAAATTATTTGTTGAAATTTAATTTCGCATGCCTGCTTTTTATTTAATTATTTATTTTATTAAATTCTTGTAAATGAATCACCCCCATTATCGAAAGGTACAAAGCTTGCATCTTGATAAGGATCATCAGCTATATATAAACTCAGCCCAGGCTTCTCGTCGTAGCTGCACGGCAACACAAGACGTAGAGGTTCACCCTCCTTAATCTAGTCGAAAGATACAAGGTCCACTTTAAAACAACACGCCCATTGATCTAGTTAATCGTTTATTAAAAATAAAATGTTTACAATTACATTACAAAATAATTAAGTACATGTAATATATATTTTTAAGTTTATATAGGATTAATACAATTTTTACAATTAGATTTACATCGAATTATCGAATTGCGTTGTACTCTACAAAGTTTAAGTTTAATTTGTTTTGTGGATCTCTATTAAGTGAACCAAGGTGTTCTTTAATCATATATCTTATTGTCATATAACACTATAAACAATTGTTATATACAGAAACATTTTTGTGTGTGATCTACAATATATCGTTTAACAACAGGTGATGTATCGGTTACATAAACGTTATTTATTTATTTAATTCTATTTGCAACTTTTATTTACTAGCTAAGTTTTGTGTAAATGTCTAATACAAGTTTGTGTCTCTGTTAGATACTCTTATAATCCTCGCGGTGTTTATGAAGGGTGAATTTATTTCGCTTTAATATTCAAAGGACAACGAGTACTTTTAATTGTTCTTTTGTTTATGATTTATGCAACAAAATGGTGTCGATCCGCCGTGCCAGGCTACAAAGTAAAACTAGGAAATGTAAATTAAAGAAAAACAAAATGACTAACTGTGTTGAGCACCGACCATTTAAGGATCTCACTGGACCTAGTTAGTCATATTGGGGTTAAGAGGCCAATAATTAGTTTGTGTTATGGGCGGGGGGATAGGGAAGCACTTTCTACATATATCGCAATCTATACATCTACAGGAAGGATAAGCAAATTGGTATAAAGGATGACAAATGAGCAGGACCATAATAAAGAAAAAGGTATACGGGATGGGCAAAGAACAGGTCCCCAACAAAAAATAGAAATACAGGACGAGAAATGAGCAGAACCACGCCAAAGGAGAAAGGTACACCGAATGGAAAATGTACAACAGCATACAAAGAAAAGAAAGCGATGAACAGGACGTTGCCAAATGAATGAGGAAATGAATAGGACTGCGTCCTGCACATTAGTTAAAAAGGAGGAATGCGGAAAAAGGGCCGTTCAAGAGAAAAGGTTCGAACGGCGGGTTGTACAATAAAAGAGATGATTCACAGCGTTAAGAGGAGATAGAAAAAAGATGACTTGTCAAATGCGAACTGAATGGAGCATTGTGCCATAACCGTGTCAGGAAGTTTATAAAGTTGGGTTGGGCTCACGGTTGATTGACGGCTTGATAGAATAATCCATATTTTAATATTATCCGAAGGTAATATAAGTGCATGACTAATCTTAGTAGAAGTAACTATTCGCTAACACAACCGAGCTTTATATATATATTCGAGATATGTATCTTATTGAAGTCCTTCGGGTGCACAGAACCGATCCTTGTGACATATTTTGCAATATCATTGAAGGATGGTATGAGTACGCATTCGAATTTATGTGCACAAATGAGGTGAATGTAAAACAATGAATTGCGCGTTACTTATTGGTGACGTTCGGCTGAAGAACACATGCTTTGTGACCTATGTATTGTGAAAACAATATATGTATGCTAATGGAGGGTTTTTTGTGTTTTCTTAACGGTGGCTCCTCGTGAAATTATTATGTGTGACGTTTTCTTATATTTTACTATGTGCGATTGGAGATTCGTTATAAATAGTTGTAATTTGTATAGGGCGTGACGTTTTCCATTTTCAAGGTGGTAGGAACTGCGATGGTGATTTATCTTCTGTTTATACTGACGCTGTGACATAAGATTTCCAATGCAATTGTCCTTGCAGGGGTTTGTACTGATATCTTTTCTTTTTCCTTAAAACTAATAGAAAAACTCCAGAGCACTCCACTTAGAAGGATTCTTATTTGGATGCAACGACTGCACAAAACTAATCGCGACGACCCATTAACTGTCCAAGCACAGTGGGAGCAGCGTTCTTTTTTCGAAGCATTTTCGTATTCTGTCTTCACAGCGTAAGGACATTCGGTCCTGGTGAATGAAGTTATTCATTTCGGACATCACCAATTGGAGGAGCCTATAATGAATGATCTGGCTCCTCGATAGTATAGTGGTTAGTATACCCGCCTGTCACGCGGGAGACCGGGGTTCGATTCCCTGTCGGGTAGCCTCTGGCGCAAGACTAATGACCTTGCCTGGAAAAAACAAATCATTATGGAAAATTTAACAAGCCTCAGGACTTTCTAAATAAGGCCAAGACCGGTTTCCCGGTTGTAGTGCTGATGATGATGATACTGAATGATCTTGGTTCCACGCACAATATTTTATATGCCACATTAGCTTGTTTTGAGTTTTCAGCTGTTCAAAAATCTGACGGGTGCCTGGAATGCAAAGACTGAAGCAGTTGTTAAGTGTACTTGACTAAGAAGGGTTGCACTACCACGCCTTGGTTTTGCTTATGTGTTCTTTCCAAAGCTCGACAGAAGAAGATAAATTCAATTTATAAACGGACCAACACACTTCCTACTTTAGATTTTGTGGACTTGGAAATACATATATTATTATGTTCCCAAAACTTGTTATAAGTTTTTGAGGTTGTGGCTTTATATGACCTAAAATCATCATCTTATTCTAATGAAGCCTCGCTGCTAAACTAAAGTACGCGGATGCAGTATAAGAGGCAATAAATGGCAAAAAAGTTTGAAAATGTGTAAACGTGGAAAGGGCGGAAACGGAAGTGTCTTACCAGATAAGTTAGTTAAGTACAAAAAAAATATATATATATATGTATGTATATAGAAGTATCATCCGTCTATCTAAGTTCCGTAACTTGTCACATTTTGACAGTAATAGATATTACCCTTCATCTATTCATGGGAATGGAGAGGAAAATCGTACGAGAGAGGTTTACCAAGTATTATAAAAACCATTCCAGTTTCCGTAACTTGTCACACTTTGACGGGAATAAATATTTCAGTTCATTTAGTTATTGGAATGAAGAGACGAGCCATCGGAGATAACTTTGCTAAGTTTTTAAAAAAGGCGTTGAAATCCCCGTCTTTGGAAAACATCTTGAAACTCATTCCGTAACTTGTCACACTTTGACGGGAATAAATATTTCAATTCATTTAATTATTGGAATGAAGAGACGAGCCATCGGAGATAACTTTGCTAAGTTTTAAAAAAAAGTCATGGTAATCCCCGTATCACATCTTGAAACTCATCCCGAAACTTGCCACACTTTGACAGGAAGAAATGGTTAATGTAATGTCAACTCAGCCAATAAGGTAACAAACCGCAGCTTCCGTAATTGCCGTCATATGACAACCTGTACAGTGAATTTATTATCCAATTACCTCTCTTGCTCTATTGATCATTGCACATGCTCCAAGGGTTTTGTTTAATGCAATATACCAGAAGAGTTGAGGATCTGCGCCTGGAGCTAAAGCATTTACTAGGATAACGATCCTTAAGCAGAAAACATGAGCTTTCAAGAGATTTCCAAACTGTAACATCTGAATGGTGATCGCATTAATAAGTAACTAAAAAATGCTCCGAAAGGTTTCGAAACTAAGCGTCGTAGTCCTAAGTAACTAAAAAGTGCTCCGAAAGGTTTCGAAAGAGGATCGTCAACTTGGACAAGCGATATGTTCCTAAGTAACTAAAAAGTGATCCGAAATGTTTTGAAATAGTAGTATCAACACGGAGAAGCGATCATAGTCCCAAATAACTAAAAAATGCCCCGAAACGTTTCGAATGAGATGCACCAATTTGGATTAATGATTGTAGTCCTAAGTAAATAAATTGAAAGAGTAGTATCAAGTTAGAGTGTGATCGTAGTCCTAAGTAAATAAAAAGTGTTCGAAAAGGTTTGGGGAGGCAGTAGCATCCTGTACGAGTGGCGATCATAGTCCCAACCAACTAAAAGATGTTCTGAAAGGTTTCGAAACAGGATCGTCGACTGGAACTAGCGATCGGTCCCACGTGAATTAAAAGTGCTTCGAAACGTTTTGAAACAGTAGTATCAACTCGGAGTAGCAATCATAGTCCCATGTAACCGAAAAATTCTCCGAAAGGTTCCGAAACAGAATCGTTAATTTGGATAAGTGATCATGATACTAAGTGACTAGAAAGTGCTCCGAAAAGTTCCGAAACAGGATCGTCAATTTAGATAAGTCATCGTGGTCTCAAGTAAATAACAAGTGCTCCGAAATGTTTTTAATCAGAAGCGTCAACCCGGAGTAATCGTCGTAGTCCTAAGCAACTAAAAAGCGAAATGAAATGAACGACACTCTTTTATTGACGGCAGAAAGACAATAAAGAAGACCAGGGTTTCGTTGTACGATCTTTCGCTTGTATTGGTGGACAGAAAATAGTTAGGAAAGTTTCGAAACTGCTGGCTTAACTAACCCAGGCAGCATTTTTGGACGACCGTAAACCTTGTAGATGGAATATAGTTTGGAACTATTCAAAATTGGGGCCTGATAGTATGAGCCTTACTGTTAATAAATCATCCACCTCTTTTATTAGATTACCGGCATGTGATTTGAAGATCCCCAATCAATGAAGCTGTGATCTCTGCTTTGGATGACTATCAAACAGACGAAGAGACAGAAATCGGCTTAGGCGACCCTAGATTCAAAAAGTAATGTTGAATTGGACAAACTTATATTTTTGGTAGCAGATTCATAGCAAATATCTATGAAGACTGTGACTTCAACCTGAAAGATCGGTCAACCCTTGGGCGACCTTCCGACTCTGTTGGAATAGGAATCATATATAACCACGGTGGACTGATCACATCTGCCTTGGAAGTATACCTATATCATCAATGGCGCACTGACTTCGCCAAAGCTGGTGATTAGTTGGACTAGGTTCAAAAAGTGAACCGGATGAGGGAAAGCAAATGAAGATCAATGGATGTGAAACACTAACGTCAACTCGGGGGTAGCGACCTTTAATGACTAAGAGGGGTTGGGTAGTCGACAACAAGGGGTTGAAGAGAAAGTTTGCAAATAACAAAGATGACGCAACAGGAAAATTTAGGTAAGTTCATAACTGAAAAATGTCCTCCTGAGTTGTTGAGTTCATGAAGGCAAGGAAGCACCAGTAGCGTTGGAAGAATAGGGAAGCTGTCCACATATTTCTCGAATCTCGAGTAAGAGAATCATAGGGCCACCCGAGGGAGTCGAATAACCTTAAAACCAAGACACAGGAAGTCGGATAAACCGTACAGATTGGCGAGACAGAGGGACAACGGGGATGGTCAAGCCACTTAATGGATGCCACCAATTAATAATATGTACACAACCAAACACACACACACACATGGCCAGTAAAGAGTTTACAATTTGACACACAGTTAGGCAATTATTTCATGTGCACCGTTTTAATGAATACCCTACCCCACTTACGATCTTGTAAATTGTCACGTGTAAATTTCTTTTGAATAAGGAGGCGAATCATTAGAAAACAGTTAACATCCTCGGGTTAGTCAAAAGTTCTTTGACCTGTCGTGGCAGGACGTGACCAGGAAGAAATATATACAGACTAACGGTATATGTTATTTATGTACAGAAGCCAGTGGGCGTTTTGGCTTTCTAAAGACAAACCCTCGAATCGAGATCCTTAAGTCAAATATCACATATCTCGGAGACTTGCCTCAGAGGAAGTCGCTTAGCGGATCTAGACCATTGTCACATTGCGACGCTTCTTATCACCGGTAGAGGTTAGGTTTGATTTGCACCCGCCGGGGTAATTGTAGGACAGCGATGGTTGTTGTTGTTGCTGCTGTTGTTGCTGTTGCTCAGGAGTAGGATGGACAATTGAACTATATGTGGTAAGCATTGGATCCTGGTGTTGATTAGGTGGGGCGGAATCGAACCCGTAGGGATACGGATACTGGTTGTAGATATCGGGAGCATACGGGAGGGGCGGTATGGGAGGAGGATTGCCATTCAGGGAATCCGCATCCAGGTTGTTGGTTTGTCTTTGATTGATATCGTTGCCATTCAAAGGCGATGTACGATGTTCGTGCTCCCCAAGCAACTGCGATGCAGTCCACGACTCGTAGGGACTTAGGACTGTGCGTGAACCCGTTGGCCGGGGAAGCGTTGCGTTTTCGCTGTGGGCAGATATTACACTTAGTCCGCCTAGACCGCAGTTGGTAGTGTAGTATCCCGGCATTGGAGTGGGGTTCATGTCATCGACAAGATAGTCGTGCGATGAGACGTGAGTGATACCGTTAAAGGAGCCAGACGTGGATAACCTGGGTTTCTGGAAGTCGTTCTGATTGTTGTACATGGGAATGCCAAGTGTTCGGTGATCAGGTGTGTCCAATGTGGCATAGTTGTGGATTATAGTCGTTGTGGTTGCGTGCATAGTTGACGATTCATTTGCTGGCGGGTGAGTTGGTGATGCTGAAGGTGTGTCTTTTGGGGAAGAGTGGTTTGAATTGTACGAAGTGTTCGGTTTCTCGTTGCGTATTTCACTTAAGTTGCCGTCTAATTTGGTGCTGTTCTGCCGCGATTGTTGGCCTTTTCTATGTCCTCGACGACGGTATCGACTGATCAGATAGAAAATTCCAACTACGGAGAGAACGCACAACGTTCCAAGGATGATGGGAATGGAATACATCACTTTGGAGTGAGCGTCGTTGGCATCTAGTGTATTGTTCCGTGTGCTGTGCGAATCATAGTCGGCAGCGTTTTCATTCGGAAGGTATCCGGACGTCGTAGACCCGAACTGTGGCGGTGGAGTGGGATGGGCTTTCGTTGGAATGTATGTGCGGACGGCATTCGAGACTGGGCCGGCGATTGCGTTATTTGCAAGCTTCGCATACGGACGAATGGCAAAGAAAACGGCTTGCCCGAAAAGCCGTGGTTCCAAGTTGATATCCAAAATAAAGCTGTACATGTCCCCGATATCGTTGGGGTACGGTGTGTCATGGTTCCACATAATGGCCGCGGTGTCGTATCTGTCGATAATGTCTTCAATTGAAAAGGCAAATTTGATCTCGTAGCGCGCGACACCTTCGCCACCCATATCCGGTGTCGTCCACGCCAAACGAACCTTACCCTCATCTAAATAGGACACAACTAGGTCTCCGATGCGACCCAGCGGCACGAATGCCATCGAATCTATGTCTTCGCGCGTCAAATGTATCGTCATCGAGGGTAGGTATCGTTGGAATGGAAGAATTTGTCGAGTGTGCTTCGTGGGGATCGAGCTACCACAGCACTGGATGTTTTGAACAGATGCGTTGTCCTGCAGAGAGTGGGCAGTGTTTCCGTTGTCGTCGACGAATATGTCGATCTTGTACATTCCCGGTCCAGAATTGATATTGAGGTACCTGGAGTAGATTCCGTCTCCCTTAGTTATGTCAGGGTCACCAGCACCTGTGTCATGTAGTTTGTATGTACTTTCGCAGTTTGTATAGTTGCATGGTACGTCTGGGCGAGTTACAGTCACCTTAACGTAGGCCGAATGAATCGGGTAGTCGCCACGCTTCACTTCACAGTAGATGATGAACGGGCCAGCGGGTTGCAGAGGTACGATCCAAGCTCTCGCCCGGACAACATTAACCGCATCCAGTTGAGGAGTTGCCAGCACCTGTACAATATGGGGCTGGGGATTGCCATTGAAACGTTCAACCATGTACGACCAGGCTCCTGTCTCATTGATGTTCGCCAGCAGAGTCAACTGCTTCACTGGCATTCTCTGATCACTTCGGGTGTTGTAAATGATGCCCGAAGGGCTGGTAAGTCTGACATTTTGTATCAGTGGTGTCTCAGCGTTGTGGGTGTAAATGAAAAAACCAGAAGGGTTCTCCATGTTGCCATCCAGAAAGAAAGTACCCTGAATAACTCTACTTGCTCTTTTCGATTGCTTTGTGTAATCACTAGATATGTCGAGCAGCTGCTTCCGGTGGATCTCAAGCGTCCGGTGATTAATGGGGCCTTCGTAGTACTCCTGACTAATATAGAACAAGGCTTGTGCTAATTCAAAGTATGTGTCCAAGAAGGTCTTCTCGCTGTTGTACTTCTTCTCGACGATTGTAAACGGCGTTCCACCCGAGTACCAAGCCAGCTTATCCAAGGGCTGTCTTCTAACGGTGGACGGATAGTTTATAGTGACAATCCGGGCTGATGCGGCCACAGCGGCGCTTGCTAGTTCATACGAATCCGTGGCGAAGTTCATACCTGGGGCTATAACCAGTATAACATGGCTTGCATTGCCCTCTCTCTTGCGGTGGCTGTCGAGCATCTCGAGGGATGTCCGTAACGCACAGCTTAGACAAGTTGTCTGCCGGGTCTCACTTGGCGCATAAGGGATAAAAGACGCCACCAAATCACGATTCTTTTGCATGTCCAGCTTGGTGATTTGTAGCACCTTATTGGTGACTGTACTGCCAGCTAAAACGATTCCTACTTCAGTGTTTGGACGTAGGTCGTGCACCACCCACTTCCGGATTGCGTTCCGAAGGAAGTTCCAGGACTCTCGCAGCAAAATCTCTTGTGTTTCATCAATAACCAAAATGTATCGGGTCAACACACGTCTCCTATATGAGAATACTGGATTCGTGTTGGTGATTGTTGTGCTGCTCACCGTCGCCAAGTTGGATGGCACGAAGTCGGCATGTCGAAGAATTACTTCCAATGTGCTCTTTCGTTCACACAGCAAATTATGTTTCGTTGGAGCATAGCGGTCGTGCGTACCCTCATCACAGAACATTGTCACTCCTGCTGCTTGTGGAACGTACATTAAACTACTGCGAGCCGTCTTGTTCACTGTCTTTACCATGTCGATGTGTGGATTAGGATTCGCGCACAACCTAAAATAGTGGAAATACATTAGAAAGGTGTGTCCCATGGGAAACATGACATGACTTACCCAACGTCTTTGATGGGGCCGTCGGAACAGCCCGTAATATGCATTGTGTCCGTAAAGTAGCACTGAGGATAGATCTTGTCGTTATAGAAGCCGACCTCGTCGAAGATGCCGTAACGATACTTGGCCCATTCCTTCAGTAGGTCTTTCCCAACTTCCTTTCCCTCCAAGGCCCTGTAGGATACAAACATCTGGTCGCCAGGTAGACCACATACTCCATATTGTTGAGTCCAGGCTTTGTCACCAAACAGTAGGTTCGTTGTGGTTATTGTCAGGTCGCTTCTGCTTCCCTGGGACGCTGTCGGCGAAGAGCTATTGTTCGGGACACATGAATTTGGCCAGTTGTTGGGTAAGTTCACGATAACACTGCCGAAATACGCCCGTCCATCGAGAGCGGTATACAAGTACTCGGAAGTCCTCTTCAATGTCAACTGAAATAGGTTAAGAAGAAAGTTTTAGCAAACGGCTCGATGTTGGTGGGATGAAAGCTTCCGTTTACTCGCTAGGAGGACTTAAAGCTTAAAACATAAGAAAGAGGGGGGCTGCCGGGGACTGTTAGGGATAAGGTCGAAAAAGGCAATATATTGAGCTAACTTCACCAAGTTTGGAGTAAGAAAATACTTTGGAAAGAGTTGGGGTTGTCAACAAAGAGAAAGGGGAAGGACTATGACAAATGACGCTGTCAAGATCGTTTATGGTTGATATCAAGAAATAGGAACGTAGAGGTTCAATGATCATGCCAAGATTATTTATGAGCAATATGAAGAGAAGAGGACCACTGTATGGTGTTCTTAACTATTTGCTTGTATATTGTGTGTGGGTATATGTTATAAACGCGACCCTACTCCCTCCCCAGTAACTTTGTTACGACCAACTTCGTGTGCGAACGATGGCGCGAGAAGCAGGGGCGAGGAGTGAGAGAACGTCGGGGCAGGCGAGTGGGGCGGTGCTCTGTACAGAAGTCGGGATTGTAGTAGTAAGGTCGTGTTTCGCTATGAGAGATTGAGTCTTGTGTGTACAGATCCATCAGGTTGGTAGTGTTTAGCAAGGAGAGTTTTTTTTTTTTTTTTTTTCATTAGGAAGGTGGAAATCTTCAAAAGATACCTCTGACCGATCGAGAGGCATGCCGGATTTTTACGGACTAAAATCACCTCCCACCAGGCACATATTCCCGCTTTCTTTTAGATATTCCATCGCGGGGCAGGATGTAGTTTACCTGTTACTCTGCTCATCAGGTCGCAACTGCTGCATCATGTAACATAGAATATCAAACCAAACCAAAATTAAAGGCGGCAAAAAAAAATCAAAGAGGACGAAATAAATAACAAAATGATGACTCGGAACAAAGCCGCAGATCTTATGCCAGTACAACAGCAAATGGCGGCGGAGAATACATTCCCCTCTACCAACAACTATGGCGGGCATTTTTCTAACAACACATTCGCTTGTCTGGCTTCTTCTGAATCTGAGGACGACGAAGAAGAAATAAATGAGTTAGAAGCGAAACTAGTTATAGTAAAAGTGCGACAACAGGAAAGAAGAAGGAAAAAAATTGAAGCGATTTTTTTTTTTTTTTTTTTTTATTAGACTTCTCTCGGGAGAGGCGAACCTATAGCGCCGAGTGGACGCCCCGAGATGCCATCAAATAACTGTTCTTTTTGAATAGTTGCAGGTTGTAACACTCCGGGAACACTCGCGTGGGAAGGGAGTTCCACAGCTTCCCCGCTCTGTAACGGAACGAGTTCTGATGCAGGGATGTTCGCGCCGTCGGGAGATGAACCACAAACGGGTGCGATCCGTCGGATTGTCTTGTGGAGCGCATATAAGCCGAATTGCGCGGAACAATACCAAGAATCTCCGAAGAACAAAACAATAAACAAGTAAATCCGAAGCTTCAATCCGTCCGCTGCCAAAGGTTTGGGCATTCAGCGGCGAACTGTCAAATGCAGTATCGTTGCGTGAAATGCGGTCAGGATCATAATGCAGAGGAGTGCCCTTTGGGTAAAGAAAGGGTCGACGACAAAACCCTTTTAAAATGTGCAGTATGTCGGAATGAAAGACACCCCACTAACTGCAGAGGTTGTCCTAAATATCGAGAAATAACGTCGAAGGGTGTGACTCAGCAAGGAAAAACTGAGACAAATCGCACAAGATCAATGACTGTTACCCCTCAGCGGTCTTACGCACAAATAGCGAGAGGCGAGGAACGCCAACACAGGCTCCAACACTGATACTCACAAATACTTCGCAATCAGAGAATCTCAATCAGTGGGAATAGGTGGAGTACCAAATATCGTATTCAAGTATCTACAACCATTAGCAATGGACATATACACAGTTCTATTTAACAAAGCGTTAAATAATCACACGCGCTGGAAAACAGCAATCATTCAGTCTATACCAAAAAATGGCAAGGACTGTACAAACCCAATGAACATGCGTTCGATAAGTTAACTTCCAAGTATCAGTAAAGTATTCGAGAAAGTCATAAACAAAGCTTTGCTTAAATGGGTTGATGACGACAATATTATTCCAAATAACCAGTTTGGCATTACGGCGGGTCATGAAACTACACATGCCGCAGCTAAACTGGTTTCCGACATACAATGGAATAAATGCAAGAACCAATGCATGGGGGCCTGTCTGATTGACTTGGAAAAAGCCTTCGACACTGTTTGGCTTGAACGATTAAACTACAAGATAAGACAACGCATGTATAAACCTTTACTCTATATACTTTATGATATGTTAAATAACAGGAGGTTCGTGGTCAAAAGTGGCAAAGTGACCTGCAGTATAACGAATAATATCAAGAATGGTTTACAACAAGAAGCGGTACTTTCTCCTATTCAACATTTAGGTTAGCGACATATGAAGCGCACTTCCCGAGGCAATTGCGTACGCAGACGATCTTATAATTTATAAAACAGCCCCGAAAATTGAAATCATAACCAGTTTATTCCAGCGCAATTTCAATAAAGTGCAGCGATATTGCGACGACTGGAAACTTAAGATAAACATCCAGAAATGCGAAGCTATTCTATTTAGAACCCTGTTGCATAAAGCCACAAATGACACAAGAAAAAACCTGCGAAAGTTAGTTATCATGAGACCGTACGAACACAAACCGGAAACCAAGAGTGAGATTTAATACTTTGAAATCTGGCTAGATCAGTACCTGTATTTTAAGAGACATGTGGAGGCAGCTTTGCTCAAGGCTAAGAAAACATTTGCTATGACAAGGAGGCTATTTCATTGTAGCCAACTTGATAGCAGGGTAAAAGTTGTATGCCATATAGCCCTAATTAGGCCCATGATTATATATGGATGCCCAGTGTGGTTCAATATAGGTCGAAATATGATGGAAAAGATTAGAGTGCTCGAAAGAAAATGTCGTAGAGCTTGTCTCAGATTATATCGAACACAGGAATCTGACTACAAAAGGTATTATCCAAATGAGGCCTTATATAACGAAGCCTACATAAATAGGGTGGATAATTTTATGATCAAATTAATCCGAGGACATATTGCGAGAGCGAGAGGTCATTATACAAATACTTAGTATTTTGAGAGGGTGCGCCGCCGACCTAACAAAGATACAAGACATTTTTTCTTAAAATGTATTTTTATTTTTCTACATAGTCTCCTTGCTACACACTTCTCCCAGCGATGCTTCCATCTATTTAACCCGTCCTCGGAGTGCAATTTTTATATTAGGGAACAAAACGAAGTCGCTAGGGGGTTTGTTCTGGCGAATAAGGCGGATGCTCGTCTATAATTACTATTAAGAACTTTAAAGCGGGCAAATAATTGTGGCGAAACAACGACCCTAAAATCTTATTTGCTACAAATCCTAATCCCCAGAAAACTAATTTTGCTGTCAGTCGTTGTTGCTTTAAATGTGTCCACTCTCCACAATAAACGTTGACTTATTGATCGAACTAGGGCTCCTCGATAGTATAGTGGTTAGTATACCCGCCTGTCACCTGGGAGACCGGGGTTCGATTCCCCGTCGGGGAGCCCCTGGCGCAAGACTAATGACCTTGCCCAGAAAAAATAAATCATTATGGAAAATTTAACAAGCCTCAGGACTTGCTAAATAAGGCCAAGACCGGTTCCCGGTTGTAGTGCCGATGATGATGATGATGATTGATCGAACTATGATGAATTTAAAAACAAAAGAGAACATCTATGAAATTGTGGGACATGATAAAGTAAAATGCTACCAGAACTTCTAAATGAACCAGAACTCAGATCAGGGATAGCCAACCTTTATTGGTGAAAGTGCCAACTTTTGTAAAACAAATAATAAAACAATTAATATCTCTGGAATAGAATTCCACGTTGCCGATTGACTGGAAGTCAATCAGCTGCACTTCAATTCCATCAATCGCCAATCAAATTTAATTTAATGCATAACAAAGTTGCCGGTTTCCACAATTACAAAATTAACCACTATAGTGACTTGTCCCTCGTCTGGTTTTCCGTGTAAAACTAAATCTTTAGTGATTTTTTTAGAAGTTTGGAAAATATGTGTAGTGTTTCGGTAGCAATATAGTTGTATATTTCCAATTTATCCTCAAAAGGACTTTTACTTGGGCTTTGACGTGCGATTCATTGAAATGCCAGCACGAGTCAGAGAAACAGTCGCACTAAAATAAAACTACTGGAGAAGTTTGCATAAAAATCGTTACCTCTTCGTAGTACTTCTTATTGTATACAGGGAGACCCAATTAATCTGCAACCGATTTCACTCTATTATGATTTCCAAGCAGGTGGTAACACGACCGCCATATTTTACCTAATGACAGATAGCTTTATTGTTTACAGAAGTATCAAATGTATCAAAATTTATCTGTGATGGAATTCAAACTTAAAGGTCTGATTGTACAACATCTGACTGGAAAGCCACAAGAGGCTATTGTTCTAGCGCTTCGAAAAGTTTCCAGTTCTTCTTACGAGTACTCTTTGGTTATAGTCAGGAGACAACTAATGAAGTTCCCCAAAAAGTTTGATATCAATTCCCATATCATATCGCACAATGTGTTGCACTACACGCTCTACAAGATGTTTCACAAGTTACACAACACGCTCCACATTTCCAGTAACATTTTTCACGTGGTCCCCATGTCACAAACGTTTCCCAAAGATGTCACAAGGATGACCCGAGTATGACCCAGAAGTGATCCAAAGATGTCACAAGGATGTTCCAAAGATATCCCGAGGTTGTTCCAAGGTTGTTCCAAGGGTGTCCCAAGAGAGTCTCAATGATGTCCCAAGGGTGATGCAAAGATGACATAAGGATGTTCCAAAGATATCCCAAAGTTGTTTCAAGGTTGTTCCAAGGTTGTTCCAAGGGTGACCCAAGGCGGCCTCAAAGATGTACCAGGGGTGTTCCAAAGATGTCATAAGGATGTTCCAAAGATATTCCCAGGGTTTTCCCAGGCAGTGTCAAAAATGTCCCAAGTGTGTTCCAAAGATGTCACAAGGATGTTCCAGAGATATCCCAAGGTTGTTGGAAGGGTGTCCCAAGGGGGGTTAAAAGATGTTCTTAGGGTGTCGCAAGGATGTCTCAGGGGGGTGTGCCAATGTCCCAAAATGTCGCAGATTCACACATGCCCCAATAGTGCTCCAAAAATGTCGCAAAATGCCATACAACATGCCCCACAACATGCCCTACAACATGTCCACAATATGTTAAACACCAAGTCCCACAACATGAACATGCTACATGACATGTAGGACATGGTAAAGGATATAAATGTCGAACTTGAAAACCTCATTAATTGTATCTTGACAGCTGTGACATGCACAGTAGTCAAGACCTTTGAAACCTCATTAGATCTATTCTGACTGCAGTGGCGTGCACATCTGTGACAACTCGTAAAAAAAACGTACGAGAATCATTAATGTAAGTTCACGGAAGAAGTGAGACAGGACAGCATATAAGGGTGTCCAAAGGATGTTCCAAAGGTGCCCCAAGGATGTTCCAAAGATGTCACATGGCTCTCCCAAGGGTGTTCCAAAGATGTCACAAGGATGTTCCAAAGATGTTCGAATGTTGTTCCAAGAGTGTCCCAACGGACGCTCAAAGATGTTCTAAGGGTGTTGCAGGGGTGTGCCAAGAATGTCTCAAGAGGGTGTCCCAAATGGGTCTCAAGGATGTCCCAACGCCTCAAAAGTCTCCCAAATTCACATATGCCCCAAAAATGGCAGAAAAGTGCTCTTCAATATGTCACAAGAATATGTTCAACAGAATGTCCCATAATATATATCACATGCTCCATGACATGTGGGTCATGATAAAGGATATAATTGTCGAACTTTTCATGAAACCTCAGTTGTATCCTGACGAGGCATGCACATCTGTGATAGCTCGAAAGAAAAAACGAATGAAAATCATTAATGTAAGTTCACAGAAGAAGTGAAACTATATCATATAAGGGTGTACAAAGGATGTTCCAAATGTGTCCCAAGTGTGTTCCAAAGATGTCACGCAGATCTCCTAAGGGTGTTCCAAAGATGTCACAAGGATGTTCCGAAGATGGCCCGAGGTTGTTCCAAGGGTGTCCCAAGTCAGTCTCATAGATGTCCCAAGGGTATTTCAAAGATGCCACAAGGGTATTCTAAAGATGTCCCAAAGTTGTCGCAAGGGGGTCAGAGATGTTCTAAGGGTGTCGCAAGAATGTGCCAAGGATGTTTCAAGAGGGTGCCCCAAAGGTGTCCCAATGTCTCAAAAGTGTCCCAGATTCACGAATGGTACAAAAAAATCGCAAGCATGCCCTACAAAAGGTACCACATTATGTTCAACAGCATGTCTCACATCATAATCCACCAAATGCTCCATGACATGTAGGGCATGATAAAGGCTACACGAGGGTGGGCTGAAAAGTTTCCGACCTAACAAAGATACAAGACATTTTTTCTTAAAATGTATTTTTATTTCTCTACATAGTGTCCTTGTAACTCTACACACTTCTCCCAGCGATGCTCCCATCTCTCTAACCCGTCCAAATAGTACTCGGCGTTTTTCTCTGCAAAATAACGGTTCACGAAGGTGATTGCCTCCTCATTTGACGAAAATCTCCGTCCTTCGAGCGCAATTTTTAGATTAGGGAACAAAAAGAAGTCGCTTGGGGCTAGATCTGGTGAGTAAGGCCGATGGCCAAGCAGTTCAAACCGTAATTCGTGGATTTTCGCCATGGCAACCGCTGAGGTTTGAGACGGCGCGTTGTCTTGGTGAAACAGGATTTTCTTTTTCTGCAAATGTGGCAGTTTTTCCGCAATTTCTGCTTTCAGTTGGTTAAGTAATGATGCGTAGTATGGTTGTGGGGGTTCTCTATATTACATGGAGAACCAACCCACAATTCCAACCACAATTTCCGCCCTATGTCGAGCACTTTCAGCGTGTCATACTAACCCCTATCCCACCGTTCGGTATTCACCCGAGAATCATTGATTTCCCAAAGGACGCATAGCAAAACTCATTATCCTATGCAGATAATGCATAATTGAGTTTAGCTATCCTTTTGACATACGGTAACTCCATCTTGCTAGCCCATGAGATTTCCATCGGAAATCACATCATGTCGGTTAGCAACAACAAGTCTAACCAAGCGACGCTGTTGCATCATAGCAAAACCGCTGGGGTTATTTCAGCGTCTTAGAGTCTGGTTCTCACGCTGATTATTTCCCAAGCATCAGCGGCGTCCTATTGACTTTCCCCAGACATGCTATTCGTTTGGGATCAACGATCTCATTTCGCAGGTGAATAGCACCGGTCACATTTCCTCTCCTCCACCATTCCGTCTCCCTACGGTTCAATGCACTCTGAGATCACCACAGCCGTAACATTCTCAGAAACTCTATTTGATACCGGCGCACAAGCTAAGCCAACGCCGAAGTTATTGCTCTTTCTTTTGTTATTTTTATCCTTCGCATGTCCGGCGACTGTCGAATGATGAGAAGATCCATGAAGAGAACGCAATCTCTGAAGCGCGCACACACCACAGAGTCGTCTTGCTGCCAAAAATAGTCGTGTTGGATATTTTCATAGTAAAGTAATTTGTTGACTACTAAAGTTAGATAGGAAATTGTGAATTTTATTTATAAACAGTTTTAAGTTTAAAAAAAAAAAGAAATAAAAACAATATCAAGAACATAACAATAACAGAGCAGTTTATTTTTCACTCTTTTATGGATTGTTGGATATTCCTTTTCCGAACAAATTTCGGCGGATCCTCGCTGGGGAAAAGTGGACCCGTGCCATTCGTCAGCATTCATACTATACCCCCACATGTTCCCGTAATGGTTTTTCCTTTTTGAAGATAATCGGCTAAGATAACTCCATGACTACCCCAAGAAACAGTCGCTATCACTTTCCCACCCGGAAAAACAGTTTTGGCTCTTTTTTTGGAGCCGATTGCTCCTTTGCAGTCCACTGTTTTGACTGTATTTTTGTTTCGGGCGTATAATGGTGTATCCAAGTTTCATTGACAGTAATTAATCGGCGCCAAAACTCGGATTTATTGCGCCTAAACTGCGCCAAATTGGCGCAAGGATAATAACCTTGCGCGGAAACACAAATTATTATGGACAATTTAACAAGTCTCGGATAAGGACCGGATACCGGTGGAGAGACTTGCTAAATAAGGCCAAGACCGGATCCCGGTTGTAACGTGAGCAAACGTGAGCAAACGCCGCACCCAACGCAAGCACAGCTTAAATCTTGATTTAATATGTGACAAACACGTTCTTTGGACATTTTCATAGCCTCTGTTATATCTCTCACTTTAATTCGGCGGTCGTCTAGCACCATTTGATGAACTTTAGCGACGTTATCGTCAGTTGTTGCAGTTTTTAGACGTCCCGAACGTTCATCGTCTCCCAAGCTCTCACGGCCACGTTTAAATTCAGCTGCCCAAAATTTCACTTTGCCTTTCAAAATCAAAAATTTAGTGACAGCTCGATACTCAATTTAGTCGATTTTTACAAAAACACTCACATCGACTCACTCAAACGACTGTTAAATAAAAACTAGGCGTCCAAAATGGCTGACATTTTAGTGAGTAACTGTCAAAAGATGCACAGATTCACTAGCTTTTATTGAGGAGTGCTGCTATCTTTGCATTGAGATCGGAAACTTTTCAGGCCACCCTCGTTTAGATGTAAGTTAATTTTAATTTAAAAAAAATTGACGTGTTTTTAGTTTTTCAAAAAACAAATAACAAATAAAGTTGTGTCGGCGAAAGGCAAATTGTACAATAGACATGTACAGTTTAGCTTAGAGCGCCTGCGTAGGACCAGTAGGTTATAACATAAGATAATTATGCTAGAATTTAAGCATTTTTGTCTAGCCTGTAATTTAAAGTCTAAGAAAAAAACGGAAATAAAAAATGTTGAAAAATTAATGAATTAGCTGAGTCAAGTGGTAATTCAGCTCGCCATGTTTTCTTTTCACCCAGATTTCTACATCAGGTATCATGTTGTGGGTCCATCTTCCTTTGGCAGAAGAATCTCACCTTCCTTGCCCTTCTCTTAGACTTGAGAGCTCTAATTGTGGCCGCATTCTCCGACGATTCTCTAGTGAGACCTCATGGAATGCAGGATATTGTTCGGAATGCGCAGCATACTCTTAATGATGCCAGCCTACGTACTGAGTTCACTGCCCTCATGTACGACTTATACTGTGCGACACCTGCCCATATGTGAGCTGCATACTTTATAATAGAGGTGTTGACACTGGTTCCCGTATGTGGGACCGGGCCCCACCAACATTGGGTAGCAGTCTCGCCAAAACTTTGCATACTCATGCCGTTTTGTCACTCGTTTTCCTCAGGTGTTCCTTGAAGGTCGACCTGTTGTCGAGTATAACACCAAGATATTTAATATAGGGACTGGATCTGATTGTTTGTCCTTCTATTTCCAAATCAAGGTGTTCAACTTTCTTGTGGCTGCTTATTAATTTTTTTTTTACACAAACGGGCGCCCCCAGGGGAATCTTGGAGTACCCTTAAATGTCAGAGCACAGTGCGAGAGGAAGTAAATAAGGAAAGCAGGTATCGATGTACATTGGTCTTAAATGCCTGGACATTACAACGACGAGGAAACACGTGATCAGGTAGAGTATTCAACATTCGTGCGGTTCGGCTAAAGAATGACTCTCTATATTTATTTGTGCACCTGAAGTTGACCCTCAACGTGAATTGATGCGCATTCTCAGATTGACGGGTATCGCGGGAAAATGTCCGAGGAGGCGGAACACATTGAGCAAGTTCAGTTGAGCAACGACCGTGATAATACCTAAGAAAAGAGATAGGCATGATACGTTGCGCCTATGTTCTAACGACGGAATTGATCGACTTACAACTGGGTCCCCAATAAGTTTCACTGCTCGTTTTTGCATCCTATCAATTACGGGTAGTGCAGTTTTGGTTGCGCCTGACCAAATATTATATGAGAGTTGAACTCCATTTTGGGACGAATATACGCCTTGTAAATAGTGGCCAGGTTGGATGAAGTGAAGTATTTTTTGCATCTCTTAAGGAACCCCATACATTTGGCTGCACTTATCGCAGCTTCAAAATGTCATTCTCATCATCGGCCTATAACCGCGATCCAATCTTGGTCTTATTTAGCAAGTCTTTCTACCGGAGCTTGAATAATGTGGTCGCTTCAATTAAGAGTCGAATTAATTCGAGTGCCGAGGATTGATAGTTCCTTGGCTTCGTCGATGCAAGTGCCATTCATCGACAGTGTATTTACTTCGGGGTTCGCCTTTGACGACAGGAGACAGAACTGAGTTTTTAAGGCATTGAACTCTACTCGGTTAGATAATCCCCATTGGTATATCTTGTTGAGCACGGAATCCAGTGTATTAAGCACAACCTGCTGATTGGTGTTGACGTTCGAAAGGATATAGTAGCGTAACGTAACATTGATATCGGAAGAGAAGCCAATCTTGACAGGCTTCGGCGAGGGGACTCTTAGTTCACAGATGTGAAGGGCAACCAGTGGCAAGATTTACGATGGAGGAGCGAGTATGATCTCATAAGAACCAAGACATCGAGACAACGAGACCACGAGACCACCAGGAAGATCTAATGTTAAGTAGATTTCGACTCCGGAGAAAAGCTCTCATAGTGTTTTACAATGATGTTGTGGGAGTTCTCTATACCACATAGAGAACCAACCCACAATGCCAACCAATCTTGACCGCTAACAGCGCGTCACCCTACCCTAAACTGTAACCCATTTCAAAACATGCAAAAGCAAATCCCAATCTGCAAGCGCATCCATCCCGAACTTGCAAGAATTCATCTCCCAATCTGCAATGAAATGCATTTCCCAAAACTCCCAACAGAATACAATTCAACAGAATATATTCTAAATCATCCCCGCATACATTTTCCCAAAATTGCTTCGGTCAATTGTTTATCTAAACCATATTTCTTCCTGGGGACCAAGCAATCTTAATTTCCCCGAAATTCATATGCTGTAATAAGACGCATATTAAAAGCTACAACCAACATTAACAATCACCACCAACTATACCGAGCCGCATACATTTCCCCGAAATTACTTCGGTTAATATCTTATCTAAATGGTATTCCTTGCTTGCACCCAAGCAATTCCAATTTTCCTCGAAAACCATTTCGGTTCATTTCCTCCTTAAATCATACTTCTCGTCCGCAACCAAGCCACAGCTAATTTTCCACGAATCAATCACAACGATCAAAACTCTTGATCATACTTGGCTACGCCAATTTCCCGCTATACACAACCAACGAATCCAACTCAGTTTATACGGCGAGGATTCGCTGGAACTGAATTCCTATGCAAGCATAGCAACTCTTCTCGGGATTCCTCGTAAGTGGCAGTGAGTTTATTTTAGCTATGACTCCACTCCCACGACGCGATGAACTCTTTCCCTCCAATAATTAGTCAGTCGAGATTCAACCGCCACCGGGGGCACACCCAGTCGAGTAATAACCACCACAGAGGACAGACGTCCCTTCATACTCTCCAGCGCGCATCGCTGAATAGTCGGGTCATTGAGCTCAACGAATCGTCATCGCAAATTAATGGGCGTGTATTTAAGATAGTGTGTGCGAGTGCAGTCGTTACACTATTTACCGGCGTCATCAATTCAAGCGGTTGTGCTGTACCCATATCACCTGGTTCAATATCCCTACGCGCGACGTGTGTACGCAATGTTTAAACGGCTAGGTGTTCGATTAACTACGCTAACGATCATGTGGGATTGTGACATTTTAGTTTTGGAATAATAATTACTTAAAATTTACGAACTTAACTGAATTAAAATCTGCCCCGAGTGCGAGGAATTCACGTGCGAGATTGTGACATTTTAGTTTTGGATTAATAATTACTTAAGGTTCACGAACTTGAATGGATTTTGTAAAGCTACACGACAATAAATAGATAAACGTTAATTCAAACAACATACCAGTGCTTGACTTTTTTTACTTTTCTAAAGCCTGTGGGTGAACTTGGTGCCTTTAGCTCTCGGTGGAACAAGTAGGTGGGAATATCGATGAACCCGTGTCCTTGCCGACACACATACTTATCCCCCACAATGTAATAAAGAATATGATGACTCGTGCTATGTTAGAACCTAAACATAAACACATCAAACCACGGCCGCATGTACACAAGGATGTTGCAGCTCGCTACTTAAGCGGTGATTGCTACGTTAAAGTTCTGGCTCTGGCGACTTCTTTTTCAATTCTCTTTTGGTGCGGTCTTCTTCACTGTGGCTGCGTGTTCGTGTGTGCCCGAAGGGGACGTTACACTTTTGGTGACACATGTGAGATTCTTTTACTTTTTCTCATTTAATTTGTCGATATTTATATTATTGTCAAACGTGGCCACAATCACAAGATATATTCAAACAAAGTTGAAATTCAGTTATCATATTAGGCCAGGGGTATCGAGAACACTCTTGCACGTTCTCGATGGAATAGAAAATCATTAGAATTCATACGAAACGTATTCTGTCTTTGGTTGGTTAGAACAAACATCGCTCGAATGAACCCGGAGATAGATTATCTCTCTTCTCCCTTTCTTGCGTTTCACTCTTACTACTTGGGCTTGTTTTCTTCTACTTGCCTGCGAAAGCCCTCAGTCAGAAATTGCACTCTGGTTCACACTAATGGACAATTTAAGACCGGGGGGCAAACCTTTGCCAAATCCGCGAAAGCTGTAAACCAGATTGGTGCGTCCGTTCATTGTCGTTGCTCAACTGGATTTGGTGAATGAGTTCTCCTTCTGAATTTGGTGAATGAACGTTCCTCCCTGCTTGATTGATTGCAACTTGAGTCACACTAATGGGTAATTTAAGGCGGACAGATAAACCTTTTCCCCGTCCACGAACGGTGTTAATCACAATGCTTCACACTAAAGATCAAATTTAGATAGACAGACAAGCACATGAAATCGCTCTTCAGTCGATTTACTTGAGCGCAAAACGTCCTGCCCTCGCGGCATTTAACACAAACGTACATCGGCACCTTCATTCTCAATATGCTGCCACTACTTCCATCCGTAGTTGGGCATTGATATGTAAAGGTCTCCAGCAATCCTTTTTTGCCCATGTGCTTTTAAAAAACACTCAAAAACCTCTTTAAACATCCATTTTCGATCCTGGTATTATAAACTGGAAATATGAAAATAAACGAGAACTACATTTTTTGCCAGCAATGCCAGTAATCGTCAAACACAGGTACTTATTGATCGACCCTCGCAAGTATAACGTAATATTTTAAGGCTTATATTAACCTTAATATTATAATTGCAAGCTGAAAAATGCGCAACAGTAATTGCCTCCCGAGAAACTAGATGGCAGCAAAAAGTCCAAAGGAAGTATTTATAGCACATGCGCGTAGAAGGAATGTTCTAGTTGCCGTTAATGTAATATTTTGTTGGCTATGTTTGAGAATTGCAGGTTTTTATACGAATATCGTTACTGAGGTCAGTAATAGATCATCGGTAACATACTTCAAGGCCCCTTGCGCCCTTTTCTGTACTGTTTGGAACCAATTGGGCTACAATCTCTTTGCTCTCATCCCCAGAAGTATGGAAATCTGTGCATAGCTGTGATTTGTTTAAATCAATCAACGACATCTTAGTCTTGATGCTAAGCGTGCTTCATCCCCCTGCAATTGTTCAAGTTTGGCAACGACACCCGATTTAATATTCGAAATAAATTCAATCCCTTCGAGGAGAGGGAAATATAGGTAAGAATAATTTCTTCAATTCAGAGAATACACTGATAGTGATCTAGGCAGACTGATTGGTGCAGCAGATTTCTCAGATAATTCGGTTGCAATGCACTCATCGTGTTTCCAACTATCTTGTAGGTAGCGTCGCCAAACTAAGCTACACGTCTACATCTGATTTGAATGGATAAGGATGACCATTATGTTGTGTTGTTTGGCGACAATTTACGCGACTGTCCCATGTTTACCGGTCACATACTGATCCATGACAGCAGTAACACCTCAAATGACCTCTGTATCAACTGGAAAACCAGATCCCGGTCGGATGGCAGCCGGACCGGACCTTCTGCTCCTTACTCCTGGTGTTCGAACCCCCAGCGGTGCCATAAATCCCCATTTGACGACCCTCATTTCTCGCCTTAATCTGTCGCATACCTCGGCCACAGTTCCGCTGCGGACGACCAGCCTGCAAATACGAAATACGATACCACCGGATATTGTCCACCGATCAGGGCCCCATATGGGCCCGTAGTTGTAACAGTGATACATACCCCCGACAATATGGTGCGCCCGTCTTTGTTGCTTTGGGCTTTCTCCCCGAACAAATGTTTTCGTTTTATGTTTTCTTTTTTATTGCAGTTTGGTTCTTGTGTGTTTTTATTCTCTGGTCGTTTTTTTATGTGCGCCTTGTTGTCTTTGCATTCAATCTCGCAGATACGAGTACAAGTATCTTTCTTAAACAGCCATCACTCGGCATGATGGATGCCTTTGGTTCGCTGACGACGTGTACCCATTAAGTGGAAACGCTGAGCCGGGGAGTAATTTAAAATGCACGCCACATGAAAGGCGGACCTCTTCGCATAATCACGTATCTGGATGTGTCGCTGTGTCATTAGTGTGCCTTGGAGATGGGAAAACTCGTCACAGACCTCATAATAGCGATTCATCGCCATCATCGTCGTCGGAGCGCAGTGTGCAAACATGCAGAGGAGGACTGTGAATAGACGCCCAACTCGGGGAGAGAGCTTATGGAAATCTTTTCAGTTCTTTATTAATAAAGACACAAATGTGGAACTTAATGGGAGTTCGAGGGTTTCGAGAGCTGATAGAGTGGAGGTATGAGGTATGCAACGCAAGAATGGACGAGGGGAGTGTACTTGGGATGGGTAAAGATGGGTAAAGGTGGTTGTCCTTTATCTCTTTGTTGGTTGAAAATTTGAAAGACGTAACTTCGACTTCTTCCTCGTCACATCATCTTGTTTGGAAATTGCATGCAGCACGAGATACCTCAGGTGATGGTGTTTGGCTAGATGTGCAATGGACACCTTGCTGTGCATGCTGATGAAAGGCAGCGGGCCGGAAAGCCATTAAGCAAACACTCATTTGTGAAATTGGGTCAGCTGGTGGCTGTTTCGGAAGGAAATTTAATAAGGCCCAGTTGTCGGTGACTCTGATTCACTGGTGACAGATCCAGATGCATAGTAAAAGGACTTTCTTGTGGGCAAAGTGCACTTTAAGTGACCAAACCACCTTCGGAATATCGTCCTCATCAGTACGAAGAACTGTAAAACTAGAGCAAAGGATATCTGGTTCATTTTGAAGGGGGGCCCGTTCATGATGACATCGCAAATGGAAACCATGGACTGACCACTACTGAATGACCGTGCAGGACAATACTGAGCAAATGAAAGTCGTTGCTGGTGCAATTTACAAACTGCGAGTAGGTGGATGATAAATTGGACTCAGGGAAGTTGTAAGAAGAAGAAAATGCGCAACAACTACCAACATATGAGGAGGTCGAAACACGAGCCCGGAAAGGGGCAACCTGAACAGAACTTAGGTACAATAGTCACCTAGAAGATTAACATATCAGTCATTTATGCAAATCAGTTGATAGGAACTATCACACGAACAGAATCAGCCTTGTCAATCGGTAATTTGTCGAACGGGCGACTTTACACAAAATGCGCGCACAAAAAGAAATTTTGAGTATGATTAAACGCCATAGCGCGGGGGGGGGGGGGGGGGTTAAGAGAGAATAAGGGAAGGAAGTGTCGATGTACACTGGTTTTCAATGCTTGGGAATTATGATGGAGCGCGGCGCGGGTGGGGGGAGATTAATAGAGAATAAGGGAATAAGGGAAGGAAGTATCGATGTACACTGGTTTTGAATGCCTGAAAATTATGATGACGCGAAACGCAAGGAAGGCCAATTCACATTTGTGTCGTTCGTCTGGAGAAAGAGTCTTGCATTAATCCGTAATTCTGAGGTTAATTTTTATCTCGAGCTGATGTGTTTTGAAGTAATGTAATGTATTCACCAAATTTAGTGGAACATGATAATATCTATAGGAAAGAGATAGGCAAGATTGTTAGACCAGTGTTCTAACGACGGAATTGAAAGACTTATGCCAGTGTCATCAATTAGTCCCGCTGTCTGCTCTTGCATACTGTCGAACATACAACGTTTTAGGTGCGCCTGGCCAAATATTGGAATTACACTTTAGGATAAATGAAAGCCTTTAAAATTATGGCCAGGTTTCATGACGTAAAGTATATCTTACATTTTTTAAGAAAACCTAATGATCTGTTACAGTTTTAACAGCTGTAAATATGTGGTCATTCCAATTAACTCGAGCGACAAAAAGTGGCAATTCGTGGATATTAACGACGCAAGTGCCCTTTTCGGGCAGTGGGTCAGCGGTAAGGCTTCTGTTTAACAACGATAGACAGCACTGCGTTATAGAAACATTGAATTCTACTCGATTAAATAGTACCCATTGTTTCTTTTAGACTAAATACTGTAGACATCCTCACAAGTAAAGGAATGAGTGATTTATAATCAATCCCTCACCACTTAATGAAATCAGATTTCAATATACTCGGCTGTTTGATAGTAAAATCCGAAAAGCTTGGTCAAGCATGAGTAGAAGAATCTATACATACTGTCATCAGCAGATGAGTAAATTGAGCTATGAGTGATGGCCAACCGGCTCCTCGATAGTATAGCGGTTAGTATACCCGCCTGTCACGCGGGAGACCGGGGTTCGATTCCCCGTCGGGGAGCCTCTGGCGCAAGACTAATGACCTTGCCCGGAAAAAACAAATCATTATAGAAAATTTAACAAAACCCAGGACCTGCTAAATAAGGCCAAGACCAGTTCCCGGTTGTAGTGCCAATGATGATGTGATGGGCAAACCACTATTTATAAAAATCAAGAATAAAATGGGTGAGTAGGCGCGATCCTGGGGACCATATGCGTTCATTTGTTGGAAGGTAGAATTGACGCCACCCATAATTCATTTAAAGCTCCTCAATAGTATACTGGTTAGTATATCCGCCTGTCATGCGGGAGACCGGGGTTCGATTCCCCGTCGGGGAGCCTCTGGCGCAAGACTAATGACCTTGCCCGGAAAAAACAAATCATTATGGAAAATTTAACAAGCCTCAGGACTTGCTAAATAAGGCCAAGACCGGTTCCAGGTTGTAGTGCCGATGATGATGATGATAATTCATTTAATTGAGCGGCAGGAAAGACTTTGTTATATATTTTATCATTGGATTAATGTACTGCCAAAATCACAGAAATACAAGTTCGACAAATAGGACTGAGTACCAAACACTCTCTGCCCCTTTTGAGATAGGGCGAAAAGATGCTTCCCCCAAAACACTGCATCGAGTGATCCTTTTTTTCGCTAAGGTCCCCTATCAGCTTTCTTGGGGACCTAGGTTTCAATATTAGCAGTCGCTAATGAGACAGTTCATTTCAAGATACTGTATTTAACGGATAATTCGTGACTCCGAAACATTCTATAGAATAGAAGTTACTGCTATGAACCGATATACCCGTCTTCCTTCATAAGAAAATGGTCTCACATTCGATGTTTTCTATATATTTAAGAATTGAATAGGGGAGTTGATAGAGATTTCACAGTGGATTACCAGTAAACAGTGATCTTCGACAGAATAGAGGATAGTACTATAGGTAACATTACTGTCGCTCCTTGTCTGTGGCGATTCCATCAGACGCACACGCACATGCAACAAATAGCGAAGAATACAGCACCAAAAGATAATCGAAAAAGAAATCATCAGCGCCGTGTACCAAAACGCATTAACGTAGCAATCACAGCTTAAGTAGCGGGTTGAGATATCCTCGCAAATACGCGACCGTGGTCTGATGCGTTGCTGCTTGGGAAAATATGATTGAATCAAGGAAAGGATCCAATGTGTTAGTGCAATGACCAGTGACGTCTAGTTCTCCTTTCGAATAATTTAGGACTTGACTTAAGCTGGGCGAAAAGTAGACCTGAATTACCCAGTACAGCGAAAGTACTGAAATGTGTGAAAATGCCTGCAATAACGACTCTGATTTGCCGGAGTGATCTTGTCGATAAATAGGGAGCGTATGACTGAGTTAGCAGTCAACCTCTTAACCAACTTCGGATTTTTACTATTAACTGTTGTAGACTAAATATGATGAGGTTATGGGACAATTGAAGGAACTCCACAATCGTGAATTGGAAGAGCTATACCTCAACCCAATAATAGTGACAATTATCAAGTCGCGTAGATTAATGTGGCCAGGGCATGTAGCGAGAATGGATAACCAAGGAACAATCCGTAGAATTCTTGACGGAAGGCCAATGGGAAAAAGATCAATGTGAAATCCGCAACGGAGGTGGGTAGATAATGTAACTTTGAAGAAATCGTATCAGGTGGCGAACCATGAAGAGAAAACACACGGGATAAGGAACGGTGGCGTAGTGGAGTTAGTGAGGTCATAAACTTTCGAGTTCTTACAGACCAATAAGAAGACAAAGAAGAACTGTTGTAAACTGGTTTACTTGGAATACTATTCAGAATTTTGTTTAAAAGATAATTTTGGTTACAATCCGTGTTTGGGTGAAAAACATTATTCCGCTGTGGAATTCAACGTGGGAATCCTGCTGAATGTGTGTGTGGAGGGGGGGGGGGGGGGGGGGGGGGGGGGGGGTATAACATACAGGGCAAAGTCTCTGCTTCCAACCCGGCGAAGGCCAGGACGATCCTTGTTCCTGTTCAACCCAAGTTGACATGCAGTCTCCACGTGACACCCCTGGATAGCTACTTTGGCACCCACCAAGTAGTGAACCAATGCATGCAGCGACAACTTGAGAACGGTTGGCCCAAGGCTAATAACCTTGCCTGGAAAAACGAATTATTATGAACAATTTAACAAGTCCCGGATATGGACCCGATACCGGTGGAGAGACTTGCTAAATAAGGCAAAGACCGGATCCCGGTTGTAGTGCCGATGATTATGATGATGAATCTTGCTGAATTCCCAAGGCTAAATTATGGAGTTGCCCTCACAAGTAAAGAATTAAGTGACACGTGTAATGTCTCGTTATAAGAGGAAATGCATTTTCTACGAAACCTTCTGAAAACGTGTTTGGTTCTGTAACTTGTCATAAGTTTGCGGGGCTAAATTATAAATTTCAGTTACCTAACCGCTACAATGGAATATAATTGTCAGTTGAATCTGTGTACACATAGTCCTACTCTCGTCGCGACTTCCGGCAGACTCTTTCGCTGATCTTATGCGCGGAGGAACTTTCCTACGTGTTGGAAAATCGCTCGAGTTCAGCTAATCCCAAAGAGGGAAAGAAGTGTCTCCCACAAAATTACCGACCGATAGCATTACTGTCTATGTTATCTTAGGTGATGGAAAAGGTCATCAACGCCGAGTTAATTAAGTATTTGGAGTGCAATGGACCTCTGAGTGATCGTCAATACGGATTCCGTGGTAGGCGGTCCACGGTAGACCTTTTGACCCTCATAACCGATATCTGAACATCTGCGATTGAGGGGCATGGTGAGTCAAGGGCGCTCGCATTGGATATCTCCAAGACCTCGATAGTATAGTGGTTAGTATACCCGCCTGTCACGCGGGAGACCGGGGTTCGATTTCCCGTCGGGGAGCCTCTGGCGCAAGACTAATGACCTTGCCCGGAACAAACAAATCATTATGGAAAATTTAACAAGCCTCAGGACTTGCTAAATAAGGCCAAGACCGGTTCCCGGTTGTAGTGCCGATGATGATGATGATGATGATGATGATGCATAGAAAGGAACCACATTTCTGAAAACTAATCAAAGACTGAAACTTATCTTGTACGCTGCACTTGATAGACGCATGACCTAAAAGATTTCCATTTTCCTACAAAAAAAAAAAAAAAAAAAAAAAACAAACAAAAAAGACGTACAAGATGATTTATTTCGTAGTAAAGAACTTTGAATTTTTTTAAAACGCCGGAATATAATTTTAATGGCCACAAATGTGACTTTATTTGAACGGTAATTGTGTGCCATTGACGTTTGAATATCATTTCGGACATGTGGTCTCCACTAATGGTTCGTACATGGCATAATCTGTAGATCCAATTTTCGAAAACTCTTCGGAGTATTTCTGATCGTATTTTGGTAATAATGTGTCGAATGTTGGGAACCTGCTGTTCAAGACCCTCTGGGTTATCAGTGTAGACAAGAGATTTCAAATATCAATACAGTTATCACACGAACGCGGTGACCAGTTAACAGGTCCACTTCTCGACAATAGTCGTTCATCAAATGCCTCTTTCAGTAAATTAATTGTATTGCGGGCTCTGTCGCATGTGGACCCGTATTGTTGGGACTAGATGTCCCGGGTGTCAATACTCTCCAATTGCGGCAGAAAAAAATTAGTAAAAATGTTTCAATACCGATCTCGGCTGACTGTAATGTTTTCATCAGAATCATGTTTAAAAAAATAATGTCCGATGTTTCCCTCGGCTTATAAAGCACACCAAACTAACTTTTTGCGGATGTAATGGATTTTCAACAACGGCTTCTGGATTATTTTCAGTCCAAATTCGACAGTTCTGTTTGTTGACATCACTGAAGAAAATTTGGGATGGAAACTTTGCATCGAGGTCAGTGTTGCCCTTTGCCCATTCACCAAATAGGCGGCGCGAACGATGGTTTTAATTCCTGTAAAAATTCAGTCCTATATGCTTTTAAATAAAGATCCTTAAGCAAAACGCTCTCGTTTCTTTTCGAACACGTGCTGTATGTGTGTCGAATGGGGCTTACGTGGCTCATTTTAATTTTTTCCTCTTCAAAACATCAGATATTTTAGGAAGGTGAGTGTCGAATGGTGCTTGTAAAATCACTGGGCCTTTCCACTGTTTCTTATAGGGGGTGGCAGCCGTGTAGGAATCCTGCCTTGAGCTGAAGATTCATTAAGCTGAATGCCTCTACTTGTACAGTCGTCGGATATTATCGGTTGGATGCGTCGTGATAACTCTTGCCAATCCTATGGACCGTCTACTCTTGCAAAGCGTTTCTCGCCGCTGGTGGGGAGAAGCGCTTCTGCTCTACCTAAAGAAGAACTCGCTACGACTGCTGGATGGAAGCACTTATCATGTTCCCTGAAAATTAAAGAACACTTTCAGTATCCTTTTCTCGCTGGTGGGGGAAGTACTCTCGTTATACCTGTAAAATTGTGAAGGTTACAAGTAACTCACAAGGAACTTCTATCCGAGTCACTTCAGTTACTTCCTCTTCAAAACACCTGGCATTTTAGAGAGGTATGTGTCGAATAAGGCTTACTTGAGATTATGACAGCGGTATGGCTGTGCATGTGTGGGTTTAATGGATGCCCATGTCTTACGCAACCTAAAAGTTCAGGATGGTTTTATATTTTTTACTTTAGGTGCTGATGGTGGTTCATACCGTAACAGAGTTTGTTCCCTTTTTTAATTCAACAGTTTCAGTACAGTCCCCCGTGGGCACAGATTATGATCTTCATATTTTAGTTAGTTTTCCCTAATCTCCCCTTTATCATTCATCCATTCACCCTTGGAAGTTGACATTTTTTCCGAACAATGTTAGACGATCTCGTTTAGAGAGCCTGAACCTGGAAGGTGGCGCCTGGCCCCAAAACCGAAGAACCTTTCCAAACTGAAAGGCAGTGGAGAATCCATGGGATTTCTCAGTCAGCAAGACACTCTAATAATGCGTAACGCTTCCTCTGTTTTATGTGCGTACCCACGACCGTGTTTTTGGTACCCATGACCGTTGTAAGATTTGCCCAAAGACAGGATCAACATTAATAACCCTGTCAGGTCCGTAGGGCCCTAGATAATGTTTGTCATATTCGAGAGGGGATCTTCTAGTAGGTCCACTATTGCATATCTAGGGTTGTTGGACAGGGAACGATGGTGTAGCCGAGTCAGTGAGATCATGAACTTTCGCGTTCCTGGGCGATAAATAATAGCAGTGGTATAAGGTTGTTGGCTCTGGTACGACCAAGATGAAAGAGATGTGTAACCGACACACAATCCTTATCCTCATTGTTCCTAGATGAGATTCATGCATCTTTTCCTCTATATCCACTAAAATGCAAAAAAGTTTTCACGATAGGATCCAACAGCATATCCAATGACCCGCCTCTATCTTATTGTCAAAACGACCTGCATTGTTCATTCAAACACAAATTGCCGCAGCTTCCCTTGGTAGGTTTCCCCTGCATGCCATTCCCTTCTGCTGCCGCTATGCGACTAGATGATCTATCCCTAAAAGCCCATAAAACCAAAATGGCAAAACACAAATTCGTTACACCGAATGGAAGATACAAACATTTTCTACGCAGGCAAATATTTTTCACGGATAGCTGAGCGAACCTTTGAAGTTTCCGGTGGAGTGCTTCGGCTCCCCAGTCGCAAATTAACGAGCGGGTACGTACGTGACGCCACAGACCGCCACCTTATTAACGAGCCTCGAATAAATTCATTCCGGCTCTGTCTGGTTAATTTGCATATCGTACCTCGTACATACACTCGCACATCGGCGTGAGATACGCGACTTGTGAAATCGTTTCTGCGAATAAATTAAAACCCATTTTTCATTACTTCACGCGAATTGGAGTCCAACCATCGCCTGTATCATTGCAGATAGGGCACGTTAGGTGTTTCGAAAACGAGGACTTTTCTCGTTGCATATCGTAACCTATGGTGTGGACTGCAACTAGGACAGACAGTCGTGGAAGTGCTTGGCCCTGCTGAGAGACGGTTGAGTCCTGTGAGTCCTACGAGAGCGCTATGGATACGTTACAAACAGATTGGAGGAGTTATATGCTTTATAATTAAAGCAAAGAATCCCAATATCAAAAGGAGAGAATTGTAGGGTGCATCAATAAATCTGTGTAAAGAGACGTCGAGCATGACGACGTTTTGTCGGTAGAACTAGCTATGCGTTGAAACTAAGTATATTCGTCCTTGGAAGTTTGAGGACACCACAGTTACGACTACTTCGAGCTATTGACAGCTATCGTTGCATTAACACGACTGACTACAAGAGTTGTCCTTCGAATCATTGCAGTTTGCATTGCTGCAAGCTAGATGTGATCGGGTATAGTAGTAAGTATCATGTACTTGTATCGATGGAAGTTCTTTGAATACAAAACTTGTAAAACCACAGAGGCCATCACATAAAAACTTATTGACATAACTTGGAAGACTGCTTAGCTAGAACTTGATGCGTACACTTTAGATCGGTGTTTTAAAAAACATCTTTTGGTTACTTTGCAATCTCTATGCATTCCACTTTCAAGACGGACTACCCGGATGTTGCACCTTACGAGAGCTCTGCATACAAAGAACTTCAGGAGATAGAAGGTTCCGATTCTTTGGCTAGTATAGACGGTGGTCATTTCAAGATCAACATTTATTAAGAAGTATCTTCGAAACACCTGAACTTCCATTATTGAGGTCCTTTTCGGATATGTAAAAGTTAAACACGTGTTATAGATAGGGAGGTTGCAAAATGCATGGGAGTGGGCATGTGCAGGTTCAATTTACGAGTTTGTGCTATTTTGGCGTTTCGTCTATCGACGGTTCTGGTGAAGTTGTGGCGTGTAGTACCTTCGTTTTACTTTAGGAGTTTTTGGTCCTTCGTGGGGTTCAATATCATGAATTGCAAGTCCTTGCAAGTCTTTGAACATTTTGTGACTAAAACTGACTGTGAATAAATGAAGGTCGTTATACGCGGGTAATAGGAAAAGCTTCGGGTCTTCTTAATATATTGATAGGCTACAAGAACTTTGAGGTAGAAAGAGTTACCTCAGTTTTAGATTATATTATGTTGAACAGAGAGACAGATGAGCTAGCGACGGATAAACTGAACTACAGACAGACGGTCCTTACACAGAAAGACAGATAGACAGACAGAACAGACATTTAGACACAATAGGTAGACCGATTAAGGACTAGGTAGGCATACAGACAGACAGATCGACAGATGGACCGCACACAGACATATAGACGCAACAACCTGATAGAATCCAAAGAACCCCCCAAAAAAAGACGGTCGGGTTTGTTAAAACAAAAATGTGCCCCGGCAACAGCAGGCACGACCAGATGCTCTAGGGCTAAACAAGGCGGACAAGTTATCACATGCTGATGAGCTGGTAAAAATGAAGCCCTGTATATTATAAGGGTATTATAAGGGCAAGGGTGGTGGCTAAGAGGAGCACGTAAGGAGACGAGGTTTCAGAGCAGGAGAGGTGACGTTGAAATCAGAGGAGGCGGGGTAAGAGTTGACGTTGCTGGTAGTTAAAAAATACGAGAGTTTCGTAGGTAACGGGGATTGACATAGAGCGGGATGGAGGAGAGAAGGCTTGCTCAGTCGATTGATCCTGAGAGAAGACAGTGGATGAAGAGGATGTCAGCGTGAATTCTTCTTCTAGAGTGGGTAGGTTAATTAGGTTGAGACGACTTGTGTAAGAGGGCAGCGACGAGGGGTTTTCCCAACACAGGTCTCAGAGGGCAAAACGCAAGAACCGTCGTTGAATGCTTTCTATTCTGCGGATATGAGATACTTGATATGGGGACCAAACCTGGCTAACATATTCAAAAAGAGGGCGAACAAAAGTAATCTAGAGCGATCGGGTCACGTAAGGGTTAGAAAATTTGATAGACCAGCGTTTCACAAAACCGAAGGCTGAATTGGCCTTGAAAATCATGTCGTCAATATGTGAGAGGAAGTTTAGCTGACTATTACATAAGATGCCGAGGTCTCGGATCGAGTTAACAGAGAATAAAGGTTGGTTGAATAAGAAGTAGAAGCGGGGAGGGGAAGGGCTGCGCTTCCGTAAAAACGTAATCGAGACACAATTGTTGACATTAAGCTCCAGACAATTCTTCTGGCACCATAACGAAAAGTTGTCAAGGTCTAACTGGAGAAAGAGAGAATCAAGCGGACAACAAATTGTTTTAAAGAATTTGGTATCATCGGCGTAAAGAAAGATACAGAAATGCTTGATAATCATATCGATGTCGTTGATTGTTAGTATGAATAAAAGGGGACCCAGATGACTGCCCTGGGGGACTCCAGAGGTAGCACGAAAAGGATTTGAGAGAACAGATCTGAAACTTACTCTATAGAGCCGATTACTCAGGTATGACGAAATCCACCTTGTTAATACGGGTTCGAAGCCCAAGGAGGATAGTTTGAAAAGTATCAGCTGTGCGAAATTTTATCGAAGGCTTTACTAAAATCCATAGTAACAACGTCGATTTCATTGTCGCTCTCTACGGCCAGGAGTGTTTGAGAAGTAAATTCGACTAAGTTGGTGGTGGTAGATGTACCACCAAAAAAGCCGTGTTGCCTGGGTGAAATTAGGGATATGCAGTGGAAGCACAACTTTTGGTACAGAATGCGTTCAAATTCGTTGGGGATGTAGGAAAGTTTGTCGATGGGACGGTAGTTTGAGATATCGCCTTTGGGTCCCTTTTCATGCACGGGGGTGATAAGAGAGCTTTTTAAAACATTAAGGAAATCGCCTTGATAGAGCGACAGATTGAAAATAGTCGAAAGAGGGGAAGAGAGAACGGAGGAGGATTTTTTTAAGGAATATAGCGGGGAGACCATCCGGCCCGGGGGTGAATTCGTTCTTAATCTGGGTTAGTTTGTTTACAATCGTGGGTGGATCAATAAATTGAGAAAGAAATGGACCATCGGAGAAATTTGTTAGGTATTTGAAATAGGTGAAGTCGGGAAAGAATGAGTCGTCTGTGAAGGATTGTCTGAAAAAGGAGGCGAAGAGGTTCGCAATGACATTTTTTGTAAAGGTCATCGTAGAGTGTGTTGAATTGAAGAATTGAAGCTAAGGCAGTTGGAGTAGTCGCAGACGGATTGATTACGGAGGAACGTAGCCCACAGGTTGTTCCGCTTATTCCGTAACGAACAAGGCTTGCGATTAAACCAAGGGGGTGAGGAGGTAGGAGTTTTACACCTGGAATAGGGAACGTAAAAGGAAATCTATTTAAAAATGTCAGTGTAAAGAATAATAGTAGGATCTTTTACCCTCAAATGAACAAAATTGAATGAAATTTTGTTGAGGTAATCGTGAATAAGGCGAAAGTTTACTTTGTGAAAGTCATGTGAATAAATGTCACAGAATTATGGAAAAAAGACAGGGTAAAAGGCGGATAATGATTGTTGATGCTAGACAGAAAAAGGGGAGATTGGTTGCTGAGGAATTTATAGGGTCCCTCGTGAAAATAAGGTCTAGTTGTCTGCCTGGGTGGTTATTTAACTACATTACTAACTTGATATAGGCTTGAATCAGTTGGGTGGTCGATGAAAGGGCATTCCTTGGCGCGGGACGGGGGTGATGTAGAAGGAATGGTCGTCTGACAGAGCCCATTGTAGGTGTGTAAAATTAAAGTGGCCAAAAATAACGACTCATCCCGAGAATGGCTTATCTCCTCTTCTAGCTGAAACGTAACTTCAACCCACGGGTCGCGGGCATAAGGGATATAGAGGTCGTATTAGAAAGCATAGCGAGATGAAGTGGCGTATCGAATGCTCTAGATGAGCAATTCACAAAACTGACCATGCACAACTGCGTGTGAGAGGTAAGGAAACTGTCATTCTCTCCCTTCTTCAAAAGATGCCTCTGCGCTCCTGACAGCAGGATTGGCTATACGCAGATTAAAGCTGCAGATAACTCCACTCTAATGCTTCAAATGTCTTCTGTCATCTAGAAAAGTAGTGCAAAATTGAGAGAAAATCTGGCTGAAATATGGTGTGAAAGTACATCGAGCAGAAGTATACGCAACATGCCCAGGTGAAGCCCCAGAATGCAACAAGCGCTTGTATTCTTAGAGGCCCAGTATACAGAAGAGTTAGAGACACCAATGACGTCTCAGTACAAACGTGACCACAACCCAGATCACTCAAGATCTCTTAGCTCAAAACGCACAAGATTGCAAGGCCGATATGTTACTGGTAAACTAGATGACTAGAAGTCTTCTTAGTGCACATCGATGGAGACAGCAAGCCACAGCCAAAGCAGCAGTCTGGCTTATTGGTAAGACGTTCCACTGAACACTGAGACAAAAGCACATTAAGAATTAATCTGGGCAAAAATACACCATATCTAAGTGTGCAGAATTGCCGATAATGCATTTGAGGGATTCAGATTGCGTGGTTGCACGAAGCAGTGCTGCCAAGTTATTACGGTTGACGTCTCAACTGCTTTTTATATTATTGTTGTGGCGCATTATATGGGAGTACCGTCATACCTTCTTAAGAGCATTGTTTCATGCTTCACGGAGAGGGTCTTAATATTTGTCATTGAAGACGGCAAAAGAAATCACCACTTAAAAAGAGGAGTACCACCGGGGTCAATAGTCGGACTGCTCCTGTGGAATATTATGTATAACGTTACACTCAATCTCGATAATCAACCAGAAGTATAGATTGTAGGCTAGATGGACGATAGTTCTTCACGGACAGGGTCTTAATATGTCATTGAAGACGGCCCAAGAAATCACCACCTAAAAACAGGAGTACCGCCCGGGGGCCGTAGTCGGACTGCTAATGTGGAACATAATTCTTGCGCTCAATCTCGATAATCAACCGGAAGTATAGATTGTAGGCTAGATGGACGATATAGCTTCACGGACAGGGTCTTAGTATGTCATTGAAGACGGCCCAAGAAATCACCACCTAAAAACAGAAGTACCGGCCGGGGGCCGTAGTCGGACTTCTAATGTGGAACATAATTCTTGCGCTCAATCTCGATAATCAACCGGAAGTATAGATTGTAGGCTAGATGGACGATATAGCTTCACGGACAGGGTCTTAGTATGTCATTGAAGACGACCCAAGAAATCACCACCTAAAAACAGGAGTACCGCCCGGGGTCAGCAGTCGGACTGCTCCCGTGGATCATAATTCGTTGCACTCAATCTCGATAATCATCCGGAAGTATAGATTGTAGGCTAGATGGACGATATAGCAGTGGTCACAAAATCAAACACACCTCCGGAAGCCTGCGTAAAATCGAACCCAGCAGCAGAATTCGAAAATGATTCACAAATGGCTATTTCGAACTAGGAGAGAGCAAATCTAAAGTACTGCTTCATGTTCACAGACAGAGTCTTAATATATAAGTGCCTCCTTATCCCCTTCCGCTTCCGCTCGTGTGTTCTGACATTTAAGGGTACATAAAAATCCCCTTTTGTGCACGTGTTTGTTTAAAAAAAAAAAGAATATGTCATTGAAGATGGCCCAAAAATATCACATAAAAAGATGACTATGGAACATAAAGACCGTGGAACATAATGTATGACGGAACATTTAAGTTCGATAATCCACCGGATGTACAGATCGTCGGCTAGACGGACGATACAGAAGTGGTCACAATAGCATAGTGATATCAGCCTATTAAGGTAGATTGTCCGTGAAATGATTGGGAGAAATCCTCTATTATCTTTCGTAACCTTGGTTGATGGACCAGGTCGAGAAGAAATAGCATCGACTCAGTGGTAGAGGTTCACAGTTCCTGGAGAAGAAAAAAAGTCCCTCTGCCTGAAATCGAACCAAGTACCAAGTGGTTCACTAATACTGATTTAGAACTAGCAGAGAGCAGAACTGAAGTGGCGTTAATATCGAACCGCGAAATAGTACATCAAAACGAGTTCCAACATGAAACTTCTAGAGGTCATACGATCCGTGTCACATAAGGTTTAAACTTCACATGCGTTATGAATGCGACTTTAATAAACTTAGCTCCGGAGAGACTAATCTTGTCGGACCTAACGTATCTGGAAGAATACTTCTCGCCTTCATGAACAAGTTGATACTCCTATACATGATTCCCATTCGGGCGAGGGCAACAATTAGACCCATGGTTTCAGTCTATGGAGAAGAAACTCAAGGATCTACAGGGTGTTCCGAACGGTGTCCAATGAAGCGGCTGCAGTGATTGCGGGCTATTTGCAAACAGAACCGGAAACTAGCGGTGGGGTGGAAGTGTATAAGTGCCGACAGAATCCATGCGATCTCGGTGAATACAAAGCCGAACACATGGAATTTAGAGAAAGGGAGCCTAAGCCGGCGATAGGACTAATGAGATACTTCCGACGCACAAATTAACATATAAAGCCGTTCTTTAGCCGGCCTACACGAATGTGGAATGCTCTGCCTGATCATGTGTTTCCTCGTCGCATTTAAAATCAATGTACATCGATAACTCCCCTTCCGCTCGCTGTGTGCCCTGATATTTAAGGGTACTTCAAAATCCCCTTTTGTGCACGTATTAGTATAGAAAAAACCCAGCAAAAAAGAGATGGAGTTCCGAAATGGTACCAGACAGAGAGGAGTGGACGAATGGATCGAATGGTTAGACAGAATTCCTGGCGGAACTCTGATACTTTGGACAATATACGTACCGCTTCAAGCACAAGGGGGAACCGCACTGGCCATCTTGCAATGGGTGTGATATTCACATTATTACAAAATGTAGCAAATTCCAGGAAGATTGTGCTCTGCCTGCAGAGGATGGCATGAGAACACTAACGCTACTGTCTAGGAACGGATGGGACTGGGTGAGTATATGTTTCGACAACGTCGAGTAGAAGCTTCAGAACGAAAAAAGTCCCTCTCGGAAAACTGCCTAAAATCGAACCAAGTATCCGGATCCGAAAATGGTTCACTAATTTGGAACTAGCAGAGAGAAAAATTGAAGTGGTATTAATATCGAGCCGCTACATAAAATCGAGTTCCATCATGAAACATTTAGAGGTCATACCACACGAAGAACAATAGCAACAAAAAGGGTCGAAAATGAAACCTGCGGGATTGAACAGGAATGTGGTGCGAATTGGTGGGGTTTACTCCGTAGGGACTACCGGACAAATAAAAACAGATAGGTCAAACACACATCTAGATGAACTAATGGTTAGATCAACAGGTAGACGACCCAACAGACAAGTAACATAGGAAAACAAACAACCAGAAAGGCGGTCGGACAGACGCAGAAAAATCACATTCGAATAAGGAAGAGTGCAAAATGAAGGGTTGGACAGGTGGTTGGAGGAAAATTGTAGAGAGAGAATTTAGAAATTAAAAAAAATGGAAAAGAAGAAGAAGGACGGGGATAAAGACCACTTAAAGTAAATGCGGAGTCTTGGAAGATGGAGATGAAAAGTAAAAGGTAGAGAGGCGGACGGAGAAGCTATTGTGAAGGAAAGAGCGTATGAAAGTGAAAGAAGAGAGAGCAAATGACGGGCGATAGCTCCGAAAAAAGAAAATATATAATGCTATCACAAGTAAACGACCAAAAAAAAATTGAAACTGAAGAAAAGGGCAACAAAGAAGAAGAGAAGAAACGGTCGGAAAGCTTGTAGCAATAAATTTTAAGGAAAAACAGGAAGGCGGAAGAAGAAATGGGAAGAAATGAGGAACGACAGAATCAATGACTTGGAAGTTTGCTTTCATAGACAAATTTACTATTGCTAGCTCTTGATTACTCTTGTACTCTTTTCCACAATTAATGATTTTAAATTTCACATTTTATGTTAGGACCTTATATAGCTAATGAGTTACATAAGTTAATAACATAAGATGTCGAATTTTTCTGTTACATACTCTTCTTAAAAAAGCTGATTTTATAACGCCGAGGTAGCGCCTTGAGGAGCTACCAACTAAACTAAGTAACTGTTGGTGTTCGTCGCTGCCTCAACAAATACAACAAGATACCCAACAACTTTTGGCAAGCGATCTTATCTTAAGATCTTCAATCCTGTAGAATCAATAAATTACATTTTCTACAGTTCTCACATAGATCGCCCCAAAGCTACTTGTCTCCACGCCCAGTCTTCTAAGTACCTCCACATGTAACAGATTAATCATTTTGATTTCTTTATGATGTGTTACGCGAGCTCGAAGCTGCTGGCGTAATTTCACGGATTTCCAGTGATTAGTTTGGTGTCAGAAAGACCACTTTGTCTGTTCGAACACCTCTAAAATAGGAAGGCCTCATTTTTACCGATATCTTCACTATCCAATCTTCTCTACTTCCTCGGCAAAGTTTGGAAAAACATTCTTAATATCAAATACAATTCGCGTTAGACACACGATAAAAAAATCACAATCTAAACCAATTGTAGAGGAAGATACTTGGGAACCTTGGGGTGGAATTAAACAGTTGTCGGGCAACCGTATATGCATAGAAGATTGCAACTAACTCATGCCATTGAAGAGGAACACGTCTTCATTTATCATTCCTAAACGAATGGTTGCAGGTTTGGCTTTCACCTCTTAGGGTAGAAGCAGTCCAGTGGCCATTAAACGAGTGAATCCAATAAAAACAAAATAGCATCGAGGAGTAACAATCATAAGTGGCAAATCAAATCTGAAACGCCCAACCGATGGCCTCGGATTTGTGTTTTATTATCAGTGAAAATCCGCGGACCAACTATCCGAGACGAATTGTTTTTTAAGTTTTGTTTTTCGTATTTTTCGCCCGTAGAAAGTTCAAATTCATTCGTCGATCATTTCGGGCTAAACGGGGTACGAAGTCACATATGCTACTCAGAGGACCGTGAACACAATGCGGGTCGTTGTCACGGTGCATAGATCACCGAAGATGTGTAGACATCGGAATGTGCTAAAAGTTTACAGCACTCGCTGGTTAGCTTGTTCGCAAGGGTAGAGAAAACCGCCAGATAGCTTCCCAGTGTATTCGGTCAGATAGCACAAATAGCACAGTGCCGCTCTCGTCAGTGTTGATTTCATCGACAGCCAAAAGCAAACTTGTAATAATAAGGAAATCGTTTTTGTGGCCTGCTTCCGGTGGCTATTGTTTCTTCGATCGATCTGATTCTGACGTGCGGCTTTCTGGGTTGTAATGTTTCTACGTAGAATTTAGTTTGATCTATTGGGAGTTTCAAAGCAAACAGTACTCTATTCTGGGTGGTTAATGGAGATACTAGAACAGTACTAGTATACTTTGGTATAGACCTTTCTGACGCGCGTCATTTTTATTCTACATTTTGCTAATCTCCCCTAAGCGAATGAAGGTTATCTTTTTGGATTCATCTGGGTTTTTCTGAGATGTGGATTAATTGAGTAAGCGAATAATCGACTTATACATCCCTTGGAAGAAGTTTATCCATAAACAAATGTGTATGGTGTTTGGGGCATGCCACTGACGTATGAACTGTCATTGTCCAACTCTTCAACGACAGAAGATCGGGAATTTAATCTCTGTACAAGTATAGTCGGTTCGAATCAATCACTTTATCGACTGCGCCCCTGACACGGTTCAACCTTAGTTAATTCCTACAAAAAAAAAAAAACCATGATCCAGGATTAGCGGGAAAAACAAACTGATTCCTGGTTTCTTCTTGACAAAATTTCATTAGCAGGAACGAAATTACTTATCTACTAGGCGACTAACTCATTCCCAAGTGGTTCGTTGGTTAAACCGTGTGCAATGGTGCGCAGGTTCAATTGGCATAAGTGCCAATGTACGAGATATTCTCCTTCGCCTTTGCTTAGTGAACTTGCTTTTCCCTATTAGAATTGGCTTTTCTGGTAAACAACCAGAAGCCTGTTTCTCTGAGCAAGTGTTGGAAGGCGTTGTGGCACTTACTCCGCTCTATCCCCTACTTTTCCTTTCCCGCTTTGATGGCTTACCTGTATCTTTTGATATTATAGGGGCTATATTAATCTCTTTTCAATAGGCCCATTGAAAATGAAAAATTGAAAAACGATTTAGGCCACTCGATATAGTGCTTTTGATTACAAGTATTATAAAAAATCAACTACCAAATACAGTTAGCATAATAATCTGTCTTTAATTGCCCGACGATTACAATTCAGGAAAACTATGTATGAGACCAGATAGTAGCAATGGTTAAAGTACACGCTGTTACGTGTACCTTTAGGGTGAATTAAGAAAAAAACCTTCAAAAGGTAAATAATATGTGTGTTATAGAGAAATTACACCAACCAGATATTTCGATTACAACTGCGACCTACCCGAAAGTATTATTCCTCTTCCAAGAAAAATACTCGTTCTAGTTCGGTGGAGGAATTGTTACGACTCCTTTTTCAAGGATCACTAAAATTCAAACCACCGGACCCATGGTATTCAATGCATATGAACATTGTGGAGTATATGAATAGGCGTCACTTCTCTCGGTCCTTCATAATACTGGCGATCGTTAGCAACTGGTGAGACTTTGCCCAGATTTAACGAAGAAGGAGAAATGAACAATTGAGATGTGAAGATTGATCGTAGAAAAAAACGGTCTGAATGAATGAACGAATGAATGATTGAATGAATGAATCAATGAATAAATGAATAAACGAAGTGGGCGCAAGACCCTCATTTATTACGCTGAGCGGTGAAAGGATGTGTTTCCAAAAGGATAACTACCATGAAGCATTGGAAGAACAGAGAAAACGGTTAACGAAAAGTGATTGTGGTCTGATGTGCCGGTTTTATGTCTCGATGAAATCGATACAAAGAAGAAATTGGAAAAAGGTTTGAAACATAAAAATGATTGTTTGCAAGTTAGGAGAGAAAGCAGTTTGTGATATTTGACATAAGTTTAAATATAGCTGAAATAAATACAGAATTGCTGAACCAAAAAGTCATTCAAGTTTGTGAGTTAGGGCGTTGTAGTTTGTAACTACTGATATAAATTTAAATAAGACAGTATAGCTGAAAAAAAGTCAGAATTGTTGCAAAAAAATGTGTTTACAAGATAAGAGAATATAATCTATACGATTAGCCGTTACAACACAAAACCATAAAGTAAACTCCCAGACAACATTGAGTTCCACATTTCTGGATTGACGTGATATACATGTTTTTTCGTTTATCCCATAAAACGGCATAATTAAATTATATATTTTTTTAAACAATTGTCTGATATTAAAAGTCGGAAAACCTCAATTTTCAAAAGTCCAAATTCGTAATTGTAGCCTTCTCTACAACACGAAAACATCGCAAAATTCGACAACATTACATTGCCATACAAATATTGTTTTGAGAATAGACTTTTTTGGCTCGAAGAGTTCAAAAGACTCTAAGTCAATATCAAGAGTAAACGGCGTTACAAGACCCATTAGTGTGTCATTTCTGAAAAAACTTTTTTTGTAATGGTCTATACCTTGAAGAGTAACAAGCAAAATTTCAAAAACCGACCTGAATTAGTTTTTGAGCAGCGGTCTTCTAAAGAGCACGCGTTTGTCGGTCAGAAACGAGCGTAATCTGGACACCCGTCCTGCTTTATTATACAGGCTCTGTCGGTATCATAAGTAATATAAGGGTAAAGGAGACCCTACTCTCGTTCCCGAGGTAAACAGACATGTATACTAGATTGGGTAAAAGGAAATCCACTATTTTTTCGCCAGATGTCTGTAGGGATTCATATCTCGTAAAATATTGATTAAATTAATTCAAACTTGCGGTCGTTGGAAAAATGTCGTTCTGGACCACAACACCATCATCATCATCGGCACTACAACCGGGAACCGGTCTTGGCCTTATTTAGCAAGTCCTGAGGCTTGTTCGATTTTCCATAATTATTTGTTTTTTTTTTTCGGGCAAGGTCATTAGTCTTGCGCCAGAGGCTCCCCGACGGGGAATCGAATCCCGGTCTCCCGCGTGACAGGCGGGTATACTAACCAGTATGCTATCGAGGAGGACCACAACATTGCTCGATTTAATTCCCAGTTATAGAATATAAAATATGGAAGGTAATAAGGGGAAAATTCGCTGTATTTTAAAATACTATGATAAAGGGGAACGTGCAGGCCACGCGACTGTAATTGTGAGTAGTGTTTATGGCACAGTCACGCGTTATTTTGGTTTCGTGGACTCCTTTCTGGAAATTCAATATTAACGATGAGTTTTGTTGGAAATGTCGACACACCCATAGACATGATCGAAGTAATGTTTTTTTTCTTTGGTTTCGATAGATTCAAAAGATTTTTACAGACCAAAACCGCCTCCCGACAGGCACATATTTCCGTTGATCCGCGCGGAACTTTCTTTTAGATATTCCATCGCGGGGCGGGACGAAGTAATGTGACGATATTAAATTGCGCCGCTTAATAATTTGCGCCACCGCAAAGATTCCAGAGCTCACTCTCAGACCGGGGTCACATGTAGATTTCCGACAATTGCCGAACACAACTGACGGAGTGAGAGAAATGTTCACAACCTCAACGAAGGATGCAAACATCTAGAGGTAAAGTTGATTTCCAAGAGCACCTTCTTAAGTTGAAAAATTAAGATGTGATCATAAAATGCTGACCATAAAAATAGCGAGGCGAAATGCTTCAAAAACACCTGTTCGGATGTGGGCATAAACCTTTGAGGTACCCCTTACTGGATGGTCGTGGCTAGACTAAAAGAGAGAAGAAACCCCACACATAATTTACTCCAATATGCTGTGCTCAATAGGACAGCATCTCTCCCGGAAATCTGACGCGGAGTGCAACGTTGTCATAAGTGCGATCTCAACGCTACCGGCGGGAGAGAAGTAGAGTGCATGCGAAGGAATATACAACAAAAACGCTCTAGCGCCTGAGAGGAGTCGCGATCGACTATCTGCCCCATTAAAACTGTGATCAACATGGCAGGCGAAGCAGTATAAGGGAAAAGATAGAGAGAAAGGGCAAATAAGTACTGCACTTTGTTAGCGCCGGATGTAAAACACGCCTTTAAGTCCGCCAACTGGTTGAAGAGCCCTTAACCGAATGAACACATCGGTCTAACTCCACAAAAATCGCCCTAAGCTATATCATCAATAGAAAGCAGGTGTGAGATGTGGGCGGGGCAGAAAATTGTACGACGTTTCGGCGGAAGTTCCTCAAACGTCAGTAATTGGTCCACTCCTATTAAATATTATGTATAATGCAATTTTTCCAATAAAACTGCCACAGCGAGTGGAACTTACTGGAATTGTCGATGATACTGCGGTTATAACCATTGTCAAGCAATATAGTGCATAAGATGGAAGCAGCAACTGACGAAGCGTTTCGACTACTTGAAGGCTCCCTATATTCTGCCGGACTAGAACTATCTGAACAAAGCACGGTAGCAGCGCTAATAACTAATCGAAATCGTGAGCAATGCGCTAACTTCCAGTACAGAAACCCTGCCACATGGTTAAAGAAAACTATTAAATACTTGTGAGCCATGCTCGACAACAAACGAAGGCCGCCCTAATAACTAGTCGAAAACGTGTGCAGTATGCAAACTTTCACTTCGGAAAAACAACCATACGGTCAGAGGAAGCTATCAAGTACTTGTGAGCCATCATCATCATCATCGGCACTACAACCGGGAACTGGTCTTGGCCTTATTTAGCAAGTCCTGCGGCTTGTTAAATTTTCCATAATGATTTGTTTTTTCCGGGCAAGGTCATTAGTCTTGCGCCAGAGGCTCCCCGACGGGGTATCGAACCCCGGTCTCCCGCGTGGCAGGCGCGTATACTAACCACTATACTATCGAGGAGCCACTTGTGAGCCATGCTTGATAATAAATGGAGGCAGCCCCAATAACTAGTCGAAAGCGTGGGCAATACGCTAACTTCCAGTACAGAAACCCTGCCACATGACTAAAGGAAACTATTAAATACTTGTAAGCCATGCTCGATAATAATCGGAGGCAACCCCAATAACTAGTCGAAAGCGTGAGCAATACGCTAACTTCCAGTAGGGAAACCCTGTTGCATGGTTAAACGAAGCTATTAAATACTTGTGAGCTATACTCGATAATAAACGGAGGCAACCCCAATAACTAGTCGAAAGCGTGACCAATACGCTAACCTCCAATAGAGAAACCCTGCCACATGACTAAAGGAAACTATTAAATACTTGTGAGCCATGCTCGACAATAAGCGGAGGCAGCCCTAATAACTGGTCGAGAACGTGTGCAATACGCTAACTGTCAGTTTGGAAATCCGATCATACGGTCAGAGGAAGCCAGCAAGTACATGCGAGCCATGCTCGATAATAAACGGAGGCAACCCTAATAACTAGTCGAAAGCGTGATAAATACGCTAACTTCCAGTACAGAGACCCAGCCACATGGTTAAAGGAAGCTACTAAATACTTGTGAGCCATGTTCGATAATAAGCGGAGGCAGCCCTAATAACTAGTCGAGAGTGTGTGCAATACGCTATCAGTTTGGAAATCCGATCATACGGTCAGAAGAAGCTATCAAGTACTTGTGAGCCATGCTCGATAATAAACGGAGGCAACCCTAATAACTAGTCGAAAGCGTGAGCAATACGCTAACTTCCAGTACAGCCACATGGTTAAAGGAAGCTACTAAATACTTGTGAGCCATGCTCGATAATAAACGGAGGCAGCCCCAATAACTAGTCGAAAGCGTGAGCAATACGCTAACTTCTAGTACAGAAACCCAACGGTCAGAGTCAGAGGAAGCTATCAACTACTTGTAAGCCATGGTCGAATACACTACGTGCACCAGACTACACTAGGTGGACCATAATACACTACTGGACCAGAATACACTAGGAGAATTACCCTCTTAAGGGTAGTTTCATTAGTACTAGCGAAAGTCACGTTGGTGTAGGCAGGAGCTTTACAAACAGACTACTTGATTTAGGTTTGACGCTCGATAACGAACCAGCCCTGCGAGGGGAATCCATAATCGGCCGGAAATGCGCTAGGAGATGGTACCTTTAGAAGATTACACATCTGTTGACGTAACTAAGAATTCAGAGCACAGTTTCAGCATAAAATAAGTTGAGAGACTCTTAGGTTCAGTGTACTCATTCCCTGAACCAAGTTTGCAACGCCAACCGAGTTCTCCCATCTGCAAGCCTTAAGACTCCCCTTGGTCTACTGACAGAATATAACTACCAACAGTCAGTTTATACAGCGCAACATCGACGAAAGCTTCTCTTAATATTAGCACACCTCACAAAATGGAAAACTAGGGCATCGTAAAACGAGACCAAGTTCGTAAAACTAGACCAAGTTCGTAAAACTAGGGCATTGACTGACTAAAATTAATGCAACCATCAGGAATAGTCTCAGAACGAACTATTCGTCATCGAAAGAACGACAACATTACGAGACAACGTGTTGACACGAAGCCTCTGCTGATCGGAGACTACGAGAAAGTAATGAAGAAAGACCGGACAATGGGGGAACGCGGGGCGGGAACACGTACACTAATAATGAACTAAAGATCAACGAGTCAATTGCGACTGAGAGCATGTGCCAATGTTTTCCTAGTACGGGTAGATAAGTGAAAACAAAAATAGAAACTTACAACAATCCCCATTAGACAAACAACTGTAGGGAGTGTACACGATCGTTTCTCCAAATGCCAAACCCCGCCGCCCTCAAGGTGAGTCTCATCAATTCCAGAGATGTAACCTTATATCCGTCGCTACGTTCGGCTTTGTCAAAATCACTTTATGAGAATCGCTTCACGTACGTTTCAATGTAAGCCACCGACGACCGCGCTGCTCCGCCGATAAGAGACACTCCCAAGAAGATTAGATCCATACCCAGGGGAGAATATCGGGGATCGACGTTCGTATCCACAATCCGCAGATTCACGACCTCCTTGACTCTCCAATTTGTTTTTTACCTTTTGTTATGCGACATTCCGTCATGACCAGTCCCCTGGCCCGCCGGCCGCCTGCTCATTTTAATTACATGATGGATTAATCTAGGCGGACGTTTGGGCAGAGGGTATTCGTCATCGTTCACCTAGGCACGTATCTCTTGTGATGGTAAGTAAAAAATACTCATTCCGGTCTGAGTCGTTGAATTTTAAAATTCAATTCGAGCCGCGGCCGTTAAAGTTATCACGGCCGGCCCAGGTTATTAAACACAACAAATGCGAAAACAAACCCCGCCGATCTATTCAATTCGAAGTCAATTGTTTAGGCACACGAAGAGCGTGACAAGTACCTCAAGCAGTCGGCTTTGAAACTGTATACCGAAGTGAAATCCGACGCGCTGTGCCCGACGAGCAATGGATTCCAGTTGGCCAGTAACAACAACAACGTGCAACAGTCGGTGACCATTCGGATGGAACGGCAAAGCCGTAGCAGATGTGCGTCCACAGCACGTCCAACGAGCGGTGTGGATGAATGCGGATACCCGCCAGCTCAAGGGGCCATCCACCGATGAGCAACACACTTGGGCTGAAGTTCGCGGTGAGTTTTCACGTAAATGTGCCGCAGAACGTTTGAAGCGAATGTTCTTAGAAATCCGATGCAACACTTACTCGCAAGTCGACTCACGTTAGAGCGCATGGCAAATCGATGACCCGGTGGAGACCGAATGATCGATGATGCTTGATGAGCGATCACAAATCAATCACCTGAACTGCTATGAGACACACCAGCCGATTCCGAATAGCGATTTCGATTCATCGATGCAGCCAATTAACATTTGTAACCAGCACACAAAGCTGCTCATTCAGCGACCCCTTGAATAGATGATCCAGTGTCCTTCAGATATGATCATCAGAAAGATTCCCGTGAGACATTCGCTACAGCGAGAGAGGTCATAATTGAAGCCCTCGATCGTGTGATGTTCGCCCTAACGACCGGTCTGGAAATTCATTTACATAAGTAAGATCAGTTGAAAATGGCAACGATAGGCAAGATCGTTCTGAACGATCGCTCGAAAAAAGCGGATTTCTGTACCTTCTATCATCATCTCTTAGATAAGGGGCTTTTGGTTTGACTGGTGTTGAAAAACATTCAATGGATCGAAAAATATGCCCATGGCGTTGTTTCGAAGTCTTCAGTAATTGCGATCATTTTTGTATTTGTAAGTGTGTAAGGTGTAAGGTGTAAAGTGTAAGGTTTGGTGTCGGTCGAGTCTTGGAGAGTTTTGCTCTTACAATAGATGGGACAAAGCGGCTTTTGTTGACACGCCGAACTGCGACTTGTTACTTTAATGATTGATAGGCGATGCTCCTGTTTCGAAGCATCCACTAACATCCACTATTTTTTGCCGTCTTCCGTTAGGGAAGGTAAAAAGCTTACTATATTGGGCCAAATCGTGAAGAGTATATTCTCATAACCAAGGAGACAACTCACTTTCTTGAAATACTAAAATATAGCTTGATACTGTAATGATTGATAGCTTCACCTGTCTATGCACTGGCTACAGAGGCTATAGTGCTTTTAGCTTGAATGTGTAATGCGACAAGATGTCTAAAATACCCGATTTCAATGCATACACAGGACTGTTGCTCTATAAAAACACATAGGTCACGATACCAACATTTAATGCGGTATTATTACATTAAGGTGTCGAAGATACGTTCAGGTCTAAACAATAAGGTCAAAGCCAACGAAGATACCTTCAAAACTGAGCTTAATAAATAATGCTGATAGAAAACACAAGTTTGAAATTATAAATTGAAAATATATTTTGATTCTTAAGGATTGCCGCTTCAATGGCTCAGTTGATAAGGAGACTGTCCCATGCGTTTGATTGTGCACGCGTAGGTTCAACTTATGACTGTTACCATTATAACAATTTGGCATAATTATTGAATGGTCCCCGTCGGGGAGCCCCTGGCGTAAGACTAATGACCTTGCCCGGAATAAAAAAAACAAATCATTATGGACAATTTAACAAGCCTCAGGACTTGCTAAATGAGGCCAAGACCGGTTCCCGGTTGTAGTGCCGATGATGATGATGATTGAATGGTAGATTGGGTCTAAAGCTATAATTTCCGTGAAATGGTTGGGAGGAATTCAAATATTTTCGAGTGGTTTGCTATACTTTGTGACTGCAGGGAGGACATTAAGGACGCGCCACGAACATCAAAGCATTCTTCTGTGTTAAGTTTCCACCGTGTTGTACAAAAGCGCATGAATTTCATGAATGTATGGTGATCCTGATAGACACACACGAGCACGCAACCACAGTGGGGAACACAGAACCAACAGAAATTGAAAAAGGGAAATTAAAGCAATTAACATTGGAATCCATAGCTCAAGCAGCGAGAAAATGCAAATTCTTGTACATGCGAACGTGGTCTGATGTTTCTCACCACCGCTGTGTGGTTTCAAATTCCTGATTACTGCTGCTAAACGCTATAGATGTATGGCTCATTTTGTTCCTTCAAAGAGCGAGTGTTCGTGGGCTTATTGGCATAAGCCATAGACTTCAATAACTCCAAAGAACAAAATCCAGCGGCCTTAAATAGCACGATCTAAGGGCAAATACTGATCGTCACAACTGAAAATTTCACGCCCAAGAAATTACTGTATTGAATTGTTCCTTGGCTGTGTGGTTTGTGGCACCGTCTTGTTGTCGTCCACTTCTACGTCTATTTTGTATAAACTTCTTCCAGGAGAGGAGAGCCTATAGCGTTGAGTCAGCGTATCGAGATACGATGTTGGAGTTCGTCTTGAACAATTGTGGCTTGTAACGCTCCGGAAACACTCACGCAAGGAGGGGGTTCAATTGCTTCCCATTTTGTAAGGGAACGAGTTTTGTACGTGCTGTCGGAAGTTGGACCACAAATTTGTGAGATCCGTCGGATTGTCTTGTGAGTCCCAAATGAACCGAATTACGTGAATGCCCGAGAAGCAGTCCCCGTGATAATATCTGTAAAACAGACCAAAGTCCGCTACGCACCTTCGATGTGTCCCAATGTCAGCGCGTTTTTGATCAAGTGGGTCGTCCGACTTTCTCAAGTAAATCAAGGGTGTACTTAACAGGAGAGGTCCAATCAAGGAAACAGTATTCGAGTGCGGGTCCAATTTGGGATAAAGTTGGGCCGGAGTAAAATATATTTTGGATTCTAGAAAGATAACTCAATTTTCTGGATACGGACCTGGTAATATTATATACGTGTTCATGCTACGATAGATTCCCACAGACCGTGACACCGAGCTAATTCATGCTTTGCTTAGATTTAGTGGCATGTCCATTCATCGTTAGTTGTGAAACTGACGACCTATTTTTACTCGTGAACGTTGTATATTGCATCTTTGCTGAAGTCGACGAGATTGACCGTTCTCCATTGTAGGATGTCGATACAGAGAGTCGATCTGGCTATATCTCAGCTGGTGCGGCGTTGATGCGTTAATTGGTCGATCATTTGAATATAAGGAAGTAAGTGTACAATCTTCCGCCAAACTGAATATTTTGTGACCCGTTGGTTCTAATAAATCACTATTATGAAACAGAAATAGGATTGGAGCCAAAGTAGAACCTTGAGGCACCCGGATTTAATGCAATAGGGATTCGAATGACGTTCTCTACAACAACCCGAATCGGTCGTTTTTCAAGGAAACTATTCATTCAGTCGCAAGATTGTCGGGAAAGTCCGTATGAACGAAGCTTATTTAATAACGCCCTGCACCAGACGTGGTTGAAACTCTTGGGGATTATGCAATGTAATCTTCTCCTGTATAAATCCCAAATTAGACCCGCGCTTAAATATTGCTCTCATGTTTGGAGCTCTGATCCTAAACATAACCTCGACCTACTTGAGCGCATACAGAGACGAGCGATCCACCTGATCAGGGACACGGCGGTGACGTCGGTACTACAGTCGCTATCACATCGAAGGCGTGTAGCTGACCTCTTTCTGTTTTACATATATTATCGCGGGTATTGTTCTTCGGAGATTCGTGATATTGTTTCGCGCAATTCGGTTAATGTGCGTTCTACAAGACAATCCGACGGATCGCACCAGTTTGTGGTTCATCTCCCGACGGCGCGAACATACCTGCATCAGAACTCGTTTCGTTACAGAGTCGGGAAACTGTGGACATCATCATCGGCACTACAACCGGGATCCGGTCTTGGGCTTATTTAGCAAGTCTCTCCACCAGCATTCGGTCCTTATCCGAGACTTGTTAAGTTGTCGATAATAATTTGTTTTTCCGGGTAAGGTTATAAGTCTTGCGCCAACAAGACAACCCGACGGATCGCACCAATTTGCGGTTCGTCTCTCGACGGCGCGAACGTCTCTGCATCAGAACTCGTTCCTGTGGAATTCCCTCCCCACGTGAGTATTTTCGGAGCGTTACAACCTGCAACCGTTCAAGAAGAACTACAACGGTTATTTAATGGCTTCTCGCGGCGCCGTGTCGGCGCTATAGGTTCGCCTCTCCTGAGAGAAGTATATTAAAAATTAATCCATCATATTTTTCAATTGCAGATTCCCACATGTCCGGCGCAAGGCTAATAACCTTGCCCGTAAAAATAATGATGATGATGATGATGATGAGATACGCACATATCTATCTTTGGCACTCCACAACCACGAATTGGAAGAGCTATACCGCAAACCTACAATAGTGAGAGTAATCAAGTCAGCGAAAGTTGAGATGGGCAGGACACGTGGCGCGAATGGGCAACGATAGGACCGTACGTAGAATTCTTGACGGTAAACCAACGGGAAACAGACCGGCAGGACGGCCGCGACGGAGTAGAGAGGAGAGATCGGATCGGATGGTCGGACGTGGAAGAAGAACGCACAGGACAGGGAACAATGGTGGAGTCGAGTCGGCGGGGTCATGAACTTCCGGGTTCCTACAGGCCAATAAATAGAATAGTTAGGCTATCGGGCGGTAAATTTGTGGGAGGCACTTTTTCCCCTTCTTTAGGATTTGTTGAATTCGAGCGGTTTTCCAACAAGTAGGAAAGAATTTCCATGCAAAAGATAAGCGAACGAGTTTGCCAAGAACCAGCGACAGTCCTGAAGCACAGTTTTTAAGGATTATTGCTGGTATTCCATCCAGTCCGATTGATTTCCTACACTTCAGTGCACGGAGAATGCGTTGATTGGCACGTGGGTTGAACTTCACAGCTCGCATTGGTGATTGAGCGATCCCAGGTGATTCCAAAAGACCAGCATCGTGGGTTGAGTTCACGAAAACACTTGCTTTATCATTTCAATTAGTGACTAGTACCCCGATGCCCGTTAATAACGAAGGAAAAGATAAGGAACAACGTCATTGTTAATAGCCCTTGCCATTGACCATAAGAGACACGAGCTAGTTGGGCACTCAAGCAGTTTCTTGGTCATTTTGTCGTTGTGAACCTTCGTCGCGGAATCAATCGCCCGGTTATACGCGATATGATTCTGACAATATTCGGTCCGTTAACTTCCGTGGGATTAGAATGCCGTTATTTGAAAGCTTTTTTTTGCCGCTTTAGTTGGTTCGCAAGTTTTATCAAACCAAGGTTAGTCAGATGAATTTCGTTTGTGGAATGTGAAGTTCCATACCGACAAGAATAATTTCCGTGACTGATTCCGCGCAGGCATTAACATCGTAGTTTCGGGAGCAGGCCTCTGACTACGAAAATCATGCGAAGAAATCCCGAAAATAGTCCCAGCTAGCAGCCCCATATCTCCATACTTGACTAGGTTGCTTATGTTGGTTTTTCGTTTTAGATGTAAGTAGTTACGAAACCTGAAACAGTGGTCTGACTTTGGCAAGAGCTCAGACCTTTCTACGGTATAAGTGCCTGGCTCGAATGCCAGCATTGCATCTAGGGTGTTTACAGAATCACTCCGGTTATCCGGCACTCGCGTAGGTTCCTCCACCAGTTCTTTTTACACCTACGCGCGCACAAAAGAGATCTTGAAGTACCCTTAACTGTCAGAGCACAGCGCGAGTGGAAGAAGAGGTAAGAAAAGACAGTGAAGGTTTCGGCTAACCTCTCGGCTTCATCGGATCTGTTGCAATGTACTAACTAGTTGAAGTTGTGCACGTTAAAGTCAGTTTATATCCAGTCGACGGTGAACCATGTTCGAAAAATGTCGTCATTTGGAAAGCCATAGAGAAAACAAGCAAATTCGACAGAACTGTTCAGCACATTTTTCATTCGATGCCGAAGTTATTGGATTCTTATGCTTCTTACCTTTGGCAAGCTAAATTGGTTTGGGTGAAGATGCAGACTTCACCCTTAAACCGAAATCTTGAATGTAAGTCGAATCCTGGGCAAAGAAGATACATTCTGTCAAAAAAGTAGCGGGAATCGATTATTTAAAACGCCTGCCTAAAGGGATTGTCAAAATTCTTTTTGTCGCTAAATGTAACTGTCCTCTATCCTAATGTCAAGTTTGAGCGCGATCTATGATTTAATTTGTTTACAGCGCGTATTTTCCGGAATCGAGTTCAGTTCTCATCACGGACTGGTGTCTCGAAGTGGTAATTTGAGTTTTGTAAAGAGAAAAAAGTCAGCCGGAGCCACATCAGGTGAATACGGTCCTTGTTACATGACATGTGATGAGTTTGTGGTCAAACATTTGTTCACGATGATAGCCTTGCGATATGGTGCGTCATCGTGGTGCAAAATCAATGAGTTTACTTTCCACAAACCTGGCCTTTTTCAACAAATTTGCTCTCTCAAAAATGCTGTGTTTCCCGTCTAACATTCTGGCCAGAATTCCAAGTACACAACACTGCAACAATCAAGAAAGTAGCCAACGTTACCTTGACTTTTGGCCGACTTCGACGTTGTCATTTCGGTTTCGGCTCAGTTGGAAGGCCCCATTCCATTGCTTGTTGATTGGTTTGCATGTCAAGCTCAAACCCATGTCTCATCACCAGTTGTAATGTGTTTTATGAATTCGGGGTCGGAATTGACTCTTTCTAGCATGTCGTCAACTACCTTTACTCACGTAAGATAATTCATCAAAAATCACAAAAAACACTTGGGATGAACTGGAATCGACCACTGCAAACAAACCAAATGGCAGATCGCGCTCAAACTTCACGCCGGGATGTAAGGATAGTCATGCTAACTTATGGACAAAAATAATTTTGACAATACTTTTAAGGGGCCTGTTTAAGTGATAAATTCCCGGTACTTTTTTGACAGAATGTATTAGGTAAGCAAATAAGCTCTCGTTGTTTTTTATGAAAATGCAACTTTATTGTGACAAAATGGCTACAAATAAATCATTCGAAGTATTGCCCATCGCTACCTACAACTTTTTCCCATCTTTCTGGCAGAGCTCGAATACCGTTCTGGTAAAAGTGTTCATTTTTTCAGGATATCCACAAATCAAGTATTCATATGAGCGAAACTGCTGATCATCCAGACCATGTGCCATCGCACAGAACAAGTAATAATCGGACATGGCGGGTGGGTGGGGCTTCCCATTTCAGCGTTTCCAGGCAAGTTTAACCAGTTTGGCAACGTGGGGCCGAGCGTTGTCATGTTGTAGTCACTTTTTCGTGCCTCGGCCGGTATTGTGGCCGTTTTTCGCGCAGTGGTCGACTTAATCACATCAATTGAAGTAGATACCATTCCTCAGTGATGGTTTCGTTCGGTTTCAACAGCTCATAATAATTAACACCGACCTGGTCCCACCAAATACACAGCATAACCTTCGTAGCGTGAATATTCGACCGAGCCGACGACGTAGAAGCATGACCGGGAAGACCCTATGCCTTTCTTTTCTATGGTTTGCTGTAATGAATCCATTTTTCATCACACGTCACGATAAAGAAAACCCCTCCTTTTTTGGCGCTGAAGCATTTATTCACAGCCGAAAAAACGGCGCTCAACGTCCCTTGGCTTCAAATCATAAAGAACCCAAGTTCCTTGGTTTTGAATCATTCCCAACGCATGCATTCGCTTGGAAATGGCTTGGGGGTAACTCCTAATGCTGATGAAAGCTATTGTTGCCTTTGGCATGGATCCTCATCAGCGTCTTCGAAGGTTTTGGCCTTCCTTCACGCGGACAGTCCTCAACATGGAAGTCACTGTGTTTGAAGCGATAGAACCAATCACGGCACGTTGTTTCACTCAGACCAGCATCTCTGTAAACATTGCGGAGCTCTCGATGAGCTTCAGCCACCGTTTTCTTCGAATGAAAGAAGAAAATCAACACTTCCCACAAATGACGATTATTTAGCACAAAATCAGACATTTTCACACAACCAAAAGTATATGACGCCAAAAAAAAAATCACTACTGTGTCAAAGCGGTTTGTTTACCATATGTCTAACTGGGTTCGTGACGTTTTGGATATGTCGAAATCGACCAACACTTATTGCTGGAGCCATCTCTTGACGGGGACTTAGTTGCGCACCTAATATGTCGACTTAGTTGACGAGTCAACCTAAGTCTCAGGTAGGGCTAGGATATTCGGTGTTGCTGTTTATAAATATTGGCGGACGGCGCTTACATTCGGACTGATGAAGCCGATGACTCGGATGTTACAAAATACCGCTCCTAGATGAATGTCGACAGTCTTGTATGTGCGGACCCGATTACGCGGAAACGAGTTGTTTACAGATCGGGTTCTTATCAAAACATTGGCATGATGATGATGAGATAGTCCCCCACAGAGATCAGAATGTTGAACTAGTTTCATCTCAATTTCAATCCAGGCCACCAGGCAAACGTCGGGAACATAGTCGAAGATTTCTCCTGACCACATTGTGAAACGTACAGCGTAACGTGGTGGTTCCCACCTTGGAATGGACTTAACACCTACTCCAACCTTTTTTTCGGACCAACCCATCAGCCAAACTCCGAAAGATGGCTAAGGATTTCTCCCGGCCTTTTCACGGAGCCCAAAGCTGGATGAAGTGGTATTTCATCGGGCGACAAGGCATTAGGAACCCATCTTCTTCTTAGTCTTTAGTCGCCCTTTACGACAAGACGGCCTGGCTGTGAGTGTGCTCTAAGGCCCTACTCACGGGGTATTCGTTACGTGATTACGTTGGTTATGTGTTTGCGTTCGTTACGTATAATAAATAACCGTTTGTAAAAATATATTTTCTAAGGCTAAATTACATAGTTTAAATGTGTTTTTCGATAAACTATATTTTTAAGCCAGTGCGACATATTTCTCGAAATCTACTTCAGCATCTTTAAAAACGTTCCATTCGATTCATTGTCAAAAAAAACCAGACAATAAGCCCTTAAGGTATTAGTACATTTACAATTTTGGGATAAGGAACGGTGGCGTAGTGGAGTTAGTGAGGTCATAAACTTTCGAGTTCTTACAGACCAATAAGAAGACAAAGAAGAATTGTTGTAAACTGGTTTACTTGGAATACTGTTCAGAATTTTGTTTAAAAGATAAGTTTGGGTACCATCCGTGTTTGGGTGAAAAAACATTATTCCGCTGTGGAATTCAACGTGGGAATCCTGCGGAATTGGAGGGAGAGGGGGGGGGGGGGGGCGAACATACAGGGCAAAGTCTCTGCTTTGAAACCGGGGAAGGCCAGCACGATCCTTGTCCCTGTTCAATCCATGTTGACATGCAGTCTGCACGTGACACCCCTGGATAGGGATAGCTACTTTGGCACCCGCCAAGTAGTGAACCAATGCACGCAGCAACATCCTGAGAAAGGTTGGCGCAAGGCTAATAACCTTACTCGGAAAAACAAATTATTATGAACAACTTAGCAAGTCCCGGATATGGATCGGATACCGGTGGAGAGACTTGCTAAATAGGGCCAGGACTGGGTCCCGGATGTAGTGCCGATGATGGTGATGATGTCTTCAAAAATCGTCTTCTAAAGGATTTTAAAGAAATTCGGCTTCTATAACGGTTTCAACCGAAGCGCGTGACTCACCACTGGTGTTCAAGCAGCTGTCATAAAAAACTTCAACAATGCATATTAGGATTCCTTATTTTCTTTATACAGCGGCCGTTTGTCGCGACAGCGATGGGTTTTATCGACCTTATACTTGACCAATTAAAAAAAAACCAAAAACCATTCGATTTATTATTGGAAAATCTAAACACTAAACCTTTAAACGTTCATATAAGCACCTCTTTTTTACGTAGCGACAGATTGCTGCGATAATGTGGCGTTTTATCGACCTTATACTTCATCAGCATCATCGGCACTACAACTGGGAACCGGTCTTGGCCTTATTTAGCAAGCCCTGAGGCTTGTTAAATTTTCCACAATGATTTTGTATTATTTTTCGGGCAAGGTCATTAGTCTTGCGCCAGAGGCTCCTCGACGGGGAATCGAACCCCGGTCTCCCGCGTGACAGGCGGGTATACTAACCACTGTACTATCGAGGAGCTCGACCTTATACTTGACCAATTTTAAAAAACAAAGAACCATTAGAATCATTACCAAAAAATCTAAACACTAAACATTTAAACGTTCATATAACGATCCTTTTGTACACAACGGCAGTTTTCTGCGAGAATGTAGCGTTTTGTCGACCTTTTCGAAAAAATAAGACATTTTCTGATGCGTTTAGCTAGACGCTATAAAGCCTGTTAGGTCCCACACCCACACACTCTCTCTCCCTATTGTAAAATGATAATAACGATAATAACAACGAGTAGGAAACATAAAAAAACTACTTGATAAAGCATTAGATTAAAAAGTTGGCGGCGAAGAGAAAACAGACAAAACGAAAAAAGCTTGTGACAGAAGTAGTCAGTTAGAAAGCGTACGCCGTTAGTAACACTTGCCAATAAAGAAAAGTTATAAAACGTTGGGCGTGATAATAAAGAAAGAGTTCGCTGTTTAAGTTAATAAGAGTTCGCCGTTAGTAAAAGCATTCGTCGGGCCGAACACCAGAGAAGACACAGGGGGTTCAAGACTTCAACACCCCCTGCAACAAGGATAGCGGTCAACGCTAACCAACCAGCGGTTCGGCATTTCACCAAGTAAGTCCTTTTATAAAATCTATTTGTTAGTAATAATATCGGGTTTTCCAATAGCGACTTGACAACTTTGAATTTAATTTGTAAACGCACCCTTTCACTAATCATCGAGCCAATGTCAATTTATTCAGTAAACTCAACATTTTGTTCATAGTTAAATACACGAACGAACAATGGCTGTAAATTATAAAAATTTATTACCGGAATTTGGAGTCGGTGACCGCAACTTTAAGAGCGTTAACTCCAATTTTCGGTCGTAATTCTCGCCCTAGTAGACAGGCAATAACAAGTTTAGTGCAACATCTTGAGTCTACATATTCGTTGTGATGTTGCCGTGCCAGTGAGACAACGGGTTGGTCGAAGTGTCGAAAATATCGCTGCCGTTCTGGCGTCCGTAGCAAACGATCCAAATCGGTCAATTCCACGGCGCTCTCAAGAATTGGGCATCGCCCAGACCACTTTATGGCGAATTTTGAATAAGGATCTTGGTTTACACCCATGCAAGATCAAGCTGACTCAAGACTTGAAACCGATGGACCATTTGAAGCGACACACGTTCTCCGATTGGGCTCTGGAAAAGATGCGCCAAGATGATGAATTTCATCGCAAAATCATCTTCAGTGACGAGCTCATTTTTGTCTCAATGGGTTCGTCAATAAGCAAAACATGCGTTATTGGTCGGGTGAAAATCCACATGTGCTTCATGAATCACCACTTCATCCACAAAAAATAACTGTTTGGTGCGGTTTGCATGCCGGCGGCGTCATTGGGCTATATTTTTTCGTCGACGATAACGATCGTCACGTTACTGTGAATGGCCATCGTTATCGCGCCATGATTACCGATTATTTTTGGTCCGAATTGGAAGATATGGACTTGGGCGACATGTGGTTTCAACAGGACGGTGCCACAAGCGACACAGCACACGATACAATCGATTTATTGAAGAGTAAGTGTTATCTCAGGAAATGGGCCAGTCGGTTGGCCGCCTCGTTCGTGCGATTTAACGCCTTTAGACTATTTTCTTTGGCGCTACGTTTGGTCTATGCCAACAAGCCGACGACGTTGGAAGAGCTCAGAGCCAACATTGAACACGAAATAGCGGCCGTTTCGCCCGAAATGTGTGGTCGAGTCATCGAAAATTGGGTCCAACGAATCGACCGCTGCAAACGTGCCCGCGGTGGCCATATGAACGAAGTCGGGTTCCATTCATAAATATTTTGATTGTACTTCAAGTCAATAATAAAGTTTTTGAAATATCTCAAATGGTTTGCGTTTTATTTAAAAAAAAAGTTGTCAAGTCCCTATTGGAAAACCCGATATAACAAGCCTTGAGGATAGAGCCTAGTTCGAATGTTTATTTAATTTGTTACAAGAAAGCCGCAAAGTGTTACATCAATTAAAAAACCTTTTGGAAAACGCTCTCTATACCCGGGAATAGGGAATAAAAGATCTGAAAAAAATTCGTTTTATATGCTTGATAAAATATACGAGGGTGAATCAAAAATAAACGGTAATTTTACTTTTTTGCTTAGCAACAAGTTGCGAGCTAGATAATCTTGTGCGTGGGTGTTGTTTTGGTTTATGAGGAGTAGGGAAACCGGCTTGGCTAGCGGTCGCGCTCGACTTTGTGGTCAGTACAGCCATGAGCGAACAAGAGGTATATCCGTCTGTTGCGCAACGAATTATTATAAAAATTTTAACAAATGAAGGCGTTAAACCCTTGGAACTTTTTCTCGATTCAAGGTACAGTTTGGTGTTGATACACTGTCTCGGAATCGCGTGTATACGTGGGACGGAGAATTTAAAAGTGGTCGAGAACGTATTGAAGACGTGCACTTTTCGCGGAGTGGAATATGTAGACAGTTGATGATACTGTCACAGAATCGTGTGCATACGTGGGCCAAACAATTTAAAAGTGGGCGAGAACGTATCGCAAACGAAAGCCATGATCGACGCCCACGGACAAGTCGTACAGATCACAGCAACCGTGCCGTTCGAGAGCTTATTGAAAGTGATCGCCGCTTAATTGTTGGAGAAATCTTATCAGAAGTGGGTATCAGCTAAGAAAGTGTTCATACCATTATCACTGATGATCTTAGCTTCAAAAAAATTACTGCTCGATGGGTTCCGAGGTTATTGAGCGTAAATCAAAAACAGGTCAGGTCGAAGATCAGCGGAAGACTTCTGGATCGATTTCGACAAGAAGGCGAGGATTTTTGAAACGTATCGTCGCATGTGATGAGTGATGAATGGCAAGTAAGGAGTGCCGAAGGAAGGATGAAGGCTGCCCAGTATAGACCAAAGCTCGTCTCTCAGCCGGAAAAGTTCTTGCAATGAGTTTTTTCCGCTCAAAGGGAGTTTTAATGTTTGATTTTCTTCACGAACAACGAACTGTGAATGCAGCTTACTACTGTCAGTTATTACTGTCAGCAAAAGCCGCATATCGAAAGAAAAGGCGAGGTATGTCCATTCGAGATGGCATTCTTCTACATGACAATGCTAGGCCTCACACTGCGACCTCTACAAGGCATACAATGGAATAAATGGGCTGGGAAACCCTTGAACACTCTCCCTATAGCGCAAACTTGTCTCCCACTGACTATTTTTTGTTCGCACCGTCGAAGGAATCACTTGGAGGATATCGAAAGTAATGAAGAAGTCGAGGAGCACGTGCGCAATTGGCTAACAACTCGCCCTAAACCTTTCCACGAACAAAGGATATTAAAACTTCCAAGTCGGTGGCAAAAGTGTGTAGATCACCCTGGAGACTGTATTGAAAAATGTTGATAGTATAGTTAGCGTGTAACACTATTCAATAAATGCATTAAAATAAATTACCGTTTATATTTGATTCACCCTCGTATAATAGTACCCAAAAAATTCTTAAAAAAAAAAAATTAAAAAAAGAACTGGTGTTTAGAAGATTCTAAAAGAGCAAGTCCCCTGAAAATAGGGATTTGTTAGCCAGGATGTCAGTGTAAGTAAACCTGATTTGTTTACGGATTTTAAAAGTATACCTTTGGCAAATCGACTTAGAGATGATTGTAAGGTGAAATATTGTGCTCAAAGCTGGAGATTATTTTATAACTTCAAAACATTGGGGAGTTTCAATGCCAGGCCTCACACTGCGACCTCTACAAGGCATTGTTCTGGCGTAAATGTTATGAGCCAGGGAAGAATAGAGATCCTACAGAATTTAGATCCTTTCAGTCGCAGTTATCTTTTGTGTGCACCGGAGTTCACATGTTCTGCGTTCCTAGATGAACAGTTGCCCATTAGGAATGTTGTGTCTCCCCACTCTTCTTGAGTAAGTTTATTGAGCCGCTCTACTTGAATTTAGACGGTTTCACACCTTTATAATTGGCAACAAGATACAATTTTAGCAGCTCTCAGTTTAGGTGTGGGTTTTCTATCCGATGTTTCAATACCAGCTAGCCAGAAAAAAATCACGTTCGCCCTTTACTGTACTATTCCTCTTCTTCATGCAGCCCCAAAGTTAGTGATGTGCGCCCCTCGATAGCTACTTCACCCTTTGGTGTGTCCATTGGCAGGGACAGTAGCAACTGGCAAAGTTCGACAAGCCTCAACGTTGAATTAAAGTCACATCTTGTCTCATCAGAGGAGTATTCAAGACATTCGAAGGCTAGTCGTCCCCTTGACTCTGCGGATTGGGGAGTGTAGTTAAATTTCTTCGTAGAATGTCGGTAAGTCTCTTCCTAATACCTAGACCCCTGCGGCCGTACCCTAAAACCCTATAGGTGTCGAAATCGAGAAAGGTCATTGAGGTGAACCCCAATTTAGGTCAAATCCAACAGCCACTCCTTTTCCACTGGTCAAAAAGGGAACACCCACCTGGAACACCACCTATCACAGCTTAACTATATTTATTTACAGGTCGCGGGTGTAAACTGAAGATGGCACCTCGACTGCTTAACAAATCAATTCAAATAACTCACCTCTAGGTTTTGTAACAGCACGTTGCAAACGCTTATCGGAACATTCTCGCGGATGTCCACGACAATGTCGTGATAGGCGGAGTTCTCGAACTTTATAGCCCGCGCCAGGCCGCCGCACCAGGTAAGCACTATGTAACCCAACACTAACCCATTAACCCCGTGGTTTCGGTTGGTCTTCCTTGGAGTCATCGTTCTAGACACACGGCGTCTCCAGCGACTGTTCACTATATTACAATATTTTCCGATAACAAGACGGCTGACAATCACTCCGCTCCCCGCTGGTAGTGGCTCGATTTCAATTTCCGACTAGAACCGCATCTAGCCGAGCAATTAGCCCGAAGCGAAATGGCAAGTACTTGGAATTGGAAAAAGGAAACGCTGGTTCGACTGTTTAAATGTTTGCTACTCCCGCAGTCATGGAAACACGAAGTGGGCCGACTGCCCTTCCGTTCACAATTTGCACGAATAGCACGATTCTTGGTAATAACAGATAGAACGCCTGTCCTAAGCACAAGGATGTGTCTGGACAACGGGACGATATCCTTAATTTAAACTACGCGACGACTGATGCAGATACGTTTCACATGCGACGCTCGACGACGACTGCCGGAACGCACACAACTCACACAGTCGGTGTTTGGAAACAAACTGAAGTCAAGAGTGACTCTTGGGTCCCCCTCGGAGTGTAGTTCGATGTGCGGCAGTTGTACACGAATCGAATGAGTCTCCCATCCGGTGTTGCGTTGCTAGGGTTGCCACTAACAACAGAAATTCGGTTGGAAGGGAAAATTCGCGTGCAACAACAACGAGCACGGTGCAAGTCGGTCATGAAGTGCGAAGACGGTCGGTAGGACTGACGCAGGTACGGAGTATGTATCTGCTTGTTGTAAGGTACTTCTTGTGGTGTTGGGATTCGATGCTTGGCTGCAGTTTAGCGACAAAGGAAGGGAAATCTAGGACTCGCAGTCACTTCGACTGCTTAACAAATCTAATCATTTGCACGGCTAATGGGAGACGGCAAGCGGAACGCGGTTCTTTGTTGGATTTAATTGCGAATTTTACTTCAACCCAACGGATTTCTAAGAACGATGAATTCAAATGTGCTGGCGCATAAAATTTGCTGCAAACGAAGGCTTGCCTGGGTCTTCCTCCTGTCTCATGCGATGCCTATTAGCCATTCATGTTAAATGTTCACACTTGGATTTGCGTTATGGCACTCCATCCATTCCGGAGCCAAGGTGAATACCGTGTAATTGAGCTGAATAACTCAATATAAGTTCCATTGGTCGTAAACTTTGTGATGTTTTCACAGAGTGAGCGCATCCACGGGTCGAGCCGTTGCCTTGGCAGATTGTCCTGCTTTATGGATTTAATCATTCAAAGGCGAAAACTTGGTTGGGTGTTGGTTCGATTGCTGGAGGCGGCTGGGCACCCAACCTACAAACAATGCCTCTAGAACTGCAAAGACCTGAGTAACTTCAGGTGGCTGTAGCTCTGGAAAGGTTTTAATCTTCCTGTGAACCTTATGGGATCCCTTTATGACATAATAATCGCAAGCAGTCGTGGAATTATCAGCGGTTGTGGTACTACCTCGGTGGTGATGATGATAAGACGGTTGTGATATGTGTGTGATTCTTAGTAGACAGGTTCAACTGACGAGCTTGCGCTATTGTTTCTCGTGCGGAATAGACTTAGAGTACGTTTTTGACAATGTGATTGGATTAACTTTAATGTAACTTAAAAACTGGGGAATGGGGTACTAAACAAGATGAGTAGACAATAGTGGTAGGACAGGGAAGGGAGAGGACGAGCCGGAGGCTAGGGTGTAAGTATGAGTGAGGAAGAGTGTAGGCGGTGAGCGGGGTGGGGTCAAGGGGGGCTAAGAGAGGAGACGACGTTTGAGAACAGGAGAGGTGAGATTGAAGTCAAAGAAGGTAGGGTTGGAGTTTGCCCACCACTGCATTCGCGAAAGGGGTTCATTAGAGTCGTAAGAAGTGTGAAGGACGGGCAAACAGAAGAGACGAGGGTTTCGCAGATTTCGGGTGTTAGTGTAAACTGCGATGGAGGAGAGCAGGCTTGGGCAGTTGATTGAACCTGAGAGAACACGGTGGATGAAAACGATGTCGATTCCGCACCCTTCAATTGTGTTAAGGTCAATTAGGTGGAGACGGCTTGTCTATGGGGTTGAAATCACAGGATTTTCTCAATTCAGTCCTCAGAGGGCGACAAGAAACAACGTTGCACGCTTTCAATCCTGCGAATATGGGACGAGTAGTGAAGACTTGACTAGCATGTTGAAGAAAGGGGCAGAAAAAGGCTGTATAGAGCGATCGGAAAACGTAGAGATTAGTGAATTTTCTTTTGACCAGCGTTTCACAAAACCATGGGCAGAGTTGGCCTTGAGGATAATATCAATATGTGGGATGAAGTTAAGCTCCCGATCACATAAGATGCCAAGGTCACGAATCGATTGTACAGGTGATATCTGTTGGTTCAGTAAGAAATAGGAACATAACCGTGAGGAAGGGGGGTCGTTTGTGGGAGAAGGTAATTGAGTGACATTTGACAATATTTAATTCGAGGCAGTTGTTTTGGCACCAAGTTGAAAAGCTGTCGAGATACATTGAGGAGTCACAGAGAAAAGCGGATCGTCTTGAAGAGCTTAGTGTCGTCCGCCTGTAGAGAGATGGAGGAGTGCTTTATAGTGGAGTTTATATCGTTAATAGTAAGAATGATTAGGGGGGTCCCTGATGACTGCCCTGCGGAACCTCCGACGTGGTAAGAAAAGGATTGGAGACGGTGGTTCGATCATTAAAATAGGAAGAACTCCATCTAATCAGTAGGGGTTCGAAACCAAGGGAAGATAGCTTAAAGCTTAAAGCCTTGCTGAAATGGGTTGTTATTACATCGACTTAGTGGACATTATCTAAGGCACAATGAGTGTGGGATGAGAACCCACCTAGATTGGTAGTGGTCCACCTACCCGTAAGGAAACCATGCTGGTTGGGTGAGATGATGGATTTGAAGCGGAAACATTATAGCGTTTGGGATTGATAGTGAAGAACGTGTGATTCGAACTGACGCTATCACAGTTAGAATCACCAAATATTGAACCAAAGCGCAACCCATCAGGCTACTGTGTTCTTCACTATTTGCCTGTGTATTATATGTGTATCTGTTAGAGACGCTACAACATAACGCGCTGTAAAGAATGCCTTCGAACTGTTGTGGAATATGTGCCAGTTTGGCGATGGGACGGTAGTTACTAATATCCTTTTTAGGCTCCTTTTTATGTATGGGGGTGACAAATGAGGATTTCCAAATACTTGGGAAGACACTGTGGCGTTTCTAACAGCAGTTGAGTGTACTTGAGTTTAGAAATCGAATTCGTACCCGCGGCAGTGGCCTGATGTGTTGAGCATTGGTTTAATTTTTAGTGGCTCTCACCGTCATAGCGTCGGTTCGAATCACATGTTCTTTACAATCATCGCAAACGCTATAGCACCCTGTGTAAGGTATAAATATAAGATCTTTGATAGCGGGAGAGAAAAAGAAGGGGATAATTTTTTGAAAAGGACAGCCGAAAGTCCATTAGGTTCAGGGCTGAACTCGTCTTTAAGTAACTTTAATTGTTCTTCAACGAAGTGATGATGAATAAGTTGAGAGATAAAATGGCCATGGCAGAATTCGGTCAGGTCTTTGAAGTAAGACGGGTTAGGCTCCAAATGGTTGTCCGTGAAAGATTTTTTAAAGAAAGAATCGAGAAGATTGGCAGTAGTTTGTGGGTCGGTTGAAGTAATCGTGTCATAGGAAAGGGAGTTGGGTTAGGCGTCAGATTTACGTTTGTAGTTAATAAAGGGGAAAAAAAAGTTGGATAATTGATCAGGTTCTTTTGTGTTTCTGTGAGATAGTTGCAGTAGAGGGAGTTGTAGGGCTCGGTGGATTTATAAAAGAAGCCGAGATAGTCGGAGTAGTCCAGGGAGGAACGTGTGCCTAGGAAAATGTTCCACAAATTATTCTCCTTGTTCCGAAGAGGGTGGAGTTTGCGATTGTACCATGGAGGCTAACCGATGTCCTATGTCGAGAATAAGGGGCATATATGGAAATCGCATTGTAGATTTCCTTATAGAGAGTGGCAGTAGCTTCTTCTACCTCTAGGTGAAATGCGAAATGCGATTAAGCTAAAATGCTCATGTAACAGGTGAAACCTAGCTTTGCGGAAGTTGTAGGAAAAGTTGTCGTGGAGTGGTGAGGATTGGGCTAAGCGGTCACGATATAGGGATAAGAGAAGCGAGGGGTGGAAATTGTCGATGGTTGAGAGGGCGTGAGGACTAGGTGCAACTGCGGAATTATAGGGCTCCGTTGTAAACACAAGGTCAAGTTCCCTCTCCATATGATTTGGGACATTACTTATTTGACGAAGGCTTGAGTCGGTGGGACCGTCTATAATATGTAACAGGATTGATCGTCTGACAACGCCCATTGGAGATGGGGGAGGTTGAAATCACTAATAACAACGATATCGTCTAGGGAAGTATTTAATTCGGTTAGGTGATCAACCGTTGCTATTGCCAGTTCGTATGACACTATAAGTTGAGAAGGAGGTATATAGAAACAAATGACGTATACAAACTTAGGGCGTTGGTCAATTCTTATTGCGGCGTAGTCTACATTGGGAGAAGAAGAGATAGTAATAAGAGAAGAGGCGAGCTTATTTTGGACGACAAGCAGCACACCTCGGCAAGGTGAATCCAGACATATACCATCGTCATCACGAAAAACGTTACAGGTGCAAGGGAATAGTTCTTGAGTGTGAATAGTGGGAATACGGTTGGTTTCGGCCAGTGCGTATACATCGAAAGGGAGGATATGTGCATCTTGCAGAATCGATTGCGTTTTAAAGAGAAGACCTCTGTCATTTTGATAGTAGATGGTTAGGGGGAGAGTATTGAGGGTCTTAGAGGGGTGTGGGATGGTGGCTGATTAGGGTCAACAATTTTCTTATGAATATATTGACGAAAGGCCGCGAGATCTTTCGGCACTTTTTGTGGGAGCATATTGAAATTGTCGTGGACTTTCATAAATAGGTTGCGAATGCTAGGGAAGTCGGTAGGTAGACCTTCCTACTGAATAGGAAACCGTGACGCTGGTCTGAATTAGATTCCAGAGGTGCGAAAGACAGAGGCAGACATTAGGCCAATTTATTTCTAAGTTTAGATAAGGCGTAACGACATTCAGATGAACTGATGAATTGCTGTGATTTAAACAGTTGGTGATACGAGTGGATCAATAATTGATGGGGGGAAGGGGTGTAGGGCAAGGGCGTGATGTGGGTGGGGGGGGGGGGGGGGGAATTAGGACTTAAGTTGGGCTCGGTGAACGAGTGGCATGTTTCTTGGTGGATGGGTTATTGGTGATGAGAGTGTGTGATCTGTGGAAGTTGGTATACTTCGCACCAGTTTTAAATTCAAAAAGGGGTAAGGGACTAGAGATAGGGGCAGATCACATTGTTGTGGGGCAAGCAGTTATGTTCTGATTAAGAGGGAATTTTTTACAAGCAGGTGAGGGGGGGGGGGTCTAGAGTGAAGGTTAGAATTAGGGAAAGGAGTTGGACTAAAATTTGGCTTGGAGTTGGCTTGGAATAGGATTTTATGGCTCGAGTTGTCATTATTTTGGAAGAGGGATGCGGATGTGGCTAGATTTAGGGACGGAAGGATGGGTATGCATTGGCGGGAGGTAGGACTCTAAGGGGCCAGTTATGATAGGAATGAGGGGCGCAGCGGAATGAAAAGGAAACGAATTGGTATTGTGGGATGGTTTAGGAAGGGAGGTACGGCTGTTATGCCGTACTACGGATTGCGGAAAGGGGGGCATGCGTTTAGTTGATTTGTTGGGCTTTTTCTTGGATATAGTCATCCTGCCGATCGTTAATAGTTAGTGATACTTCGTGTTGTCATTGGTCTAGTATCGAATGCATGTTTTTAAGTCTGCTGAAGGACGTCATGATTTAGAAAAGATCACAAAATCCATTTCGAGGTTCCCTAAAATGTCGAAGCACAGTGTGACTGAAGGAAGACAGAGAGAGGATTAGAAAATGAATTATCAATATACATCGGTTTGGAATGGCTGGATTATAAAATGGGCGGAGCATTCCACTTTCGTATGGTTCGACTGAAAGACGATTCTTTGAAATTAAGTTTGAGAGTGAGCTAATGGTAGTCTCGTGGATTACCCAACTTTATTTTCGGACGGCATAATGAAACCTTAGGTTTCTAGTGGACGTCGTCCCGAAAGCACACCTTCGTCCAGCCGGTACCAAGAGATTTCGCTGCTTGCGTGATAGAGTCGCTGAATATTATGCATGCGTATGACGTCCAGTGACACAAAAAGTGAAGCCTGCTGATCATTTCCAGGGTCGTCAACACGCTCAATGGCTAGATGAGTTGGCAGTAGTGAATGGCCACTTCTTACTCGCAATGATCTTCAGAGATGAGGTTCACGTCCACCTCAGTGGATTCGTCAATAAGTAAGATTGTCGCCTCGGGCGGATGAAAATCCAAAAGTGGTCGTTAAGGAACTCAACCACCCACAAAGTGTCACCATATGATGCAGTTTTTTGGCAGCGGCCTCATTGATTCGTACTTCTTTGAAAACAACACTGAACAAGCAGTTGTGAACGGCGAATGCTATCGTAACATCATAAGGGAGTTTTTGTGGCCGAAATTGAATGTTATGTGAATTGAGGTTATACGTAGTTTCAAGACGACGGTGCTACCAGGGACGAAGGTAGGGTTTGATGGGGCTGCGGCCCCAGGCCCTATCAGACTTAAGTTTGCTATTGAGTGCTACATGCACTTGCTTTTGCCAAAGAGTGAACGAAATGATAGGCCTTCTGTGTTAGAAGTTCCATGGATGTATTATCTTCCGAAAAGGCGATCACAGCTGGACACCCAAATTATGCGATTTATTCCAATTGGACTGCTCGCTTTGGAGTTATTTGAAGTCAAACATGTATATATGTAAAGCTAACACCATTTAAGAGCTGACGGCGGCTCTTATTGCAGACAGCAACAGCGTCGATGCGTAATTATATCACACCGATTCACTCCGTTCTCGCTTATCCGGCAGTGCCTACTGACTACACTTACTCACACTTTATCATGGCTACTATTCTTCGGAGATTCGTGGTATTGTTCCGGGCAATTCCGTTTATATGCGCTCCATGAGACAATCCGACCGATCGCGCCACCTTGCGGTTCATCTCAGGACGGCGCGAATATCGCTGCATCAGAAATCGTTCCGTTACAGAGCAGGAGAGCTGTGAATTCCCTCCCGAGCGTTTCCAGAGCGTTACAACCTGCAACTGTTCAAAAAGATCTGCAACAGATATTGGGTGCTAACCTGGGTGTATAGGTTGGCCTCTCCTGAAAGGTGAAATAAAAAAAAAAATTCAGCCCACTGTATCGTGTCGGCTACTTTTCCCCTAACCAACAGCAACGTTAACGAAAAAACTCCCAAAAGTACAGTATGATTCTATGAGAAAGCCAACTGCGAGGGTCTGAACGTCTTTTTTAGGAAGTTAATTGGTCGTTATTTTTTCTCAGTAACGATGTTGACTCTATAGCGGACACATTTACAGACACGATTCTACTTGGCAGGCGAACCTTTATTCTACACAGACTAAAGAGTATCAAACCCAAGATAAATATATGGTTCGATTCCGGGCACAGAGAAGCCATTTAGGCTAAAGAGTTGAGCTTCCGGTTGTATAAATCAAACTATACTGAGGAATACCGGAAAAGATTCAGGAGAGCTAGAAATGACTGCAATGCGCATATTCATCGCGCAAGGTTCTTGCATGACCAGAAAGTGAGACAAAGATACTACACTCTCCCACAGGTAGCAGAAACTTCTGGGCATTCGTGAAAAAAATTCAAAACTCGGTCGCTCCATCCATTCCTTCGCTTGTAGTTGACGACAGGCGAATCTACTTGCAACCAACTCAACGCTGCCTGATACCACATCAGTTCCGCCTCAAGTTGAGCAGCACACAATGAGCCAGATTCACTTCCGAACGCGTACTGTTGCCCGAGCACTTAAGGAGCTAAACGCAAACAAATTCGCTGGTCCGGATCACATTTCCCCAATTCTCTTGAAGAAATGTTCCTCTTCAATCGCTAAACCACTGCGGAAACTTTTCACTTTGTCTTCCTCTACTGGTCGTTTCCCAAAGAATTGGAAGTCAGCGACCAAAAAGGGCGACAAATCGTCCCTCTCTTCTTATAGACCCATAGCACTACTTTCTACCCTCTCGAAAGTAATGGAATCACTCATTAACTGTCAACTTTGAAATATCTGGAATCACATGACCTCCTTAATGACGGCCAATACAAAAACTAATGATAAAGAATTGAGGCCTTCGTAGCAACCGGCCCACAGGAGATTTGATGGCGTACCTTATCGAAAAGTAGAGCCATTCCATCCACTACTTCAGTGAAAGCTAGGTTGTTGCCGACGATAGTGAAGAGTGTGTGATTCGAACCGACGCTATCGCGGTTAGAATCACTAAAATATAGAACCAAAGCTCAACGCATCAGGCCACTGCCACGAGTACGAATTCAATTTCTAAACTCAAGTACACTCAACTGATGTGGAATTGTTATGTTATCGCTATGGTATACGGCTCTGATACTTTTATTTTTGCTTATTCGAATCTCCTTTCGTTGTTCTTCACTATTTGCTTGCATATTGTGTGTGTATCTGTTAGAAACGCCACACTACTCCCTCCTCAGTAACTTTGTTACGATCAACTTCATGTGGGAACGACGGAGCGAGAAACGAGCGAGGGAGAGAACGTCGGAGCAGCCGAGTGTGCGGGTGCTCTATACGGAAGTCGTGATCGTAGTCGTAAAGTTCTGTTTACTATGGGAAAGTGTGCGCGTGTGTGTGTGTGTGTGTGTGTGTGTGTGTGCGTGTGTGTGTGTGTGTGTGTACCGTGATCACGTCGGGGTCACAAGTCCTTTTATCAATATTACATTCATATGGAGTGGACAATTCCCTGATGCAATCGAAAAGAGACTATCTTTCTGTCCATTTAAACCAAGCGTTTCTTGATGATGTCAAATCTGCCTCCCATCAAATGAATGCAGGTTTGTGTTCCACAAGGTTTTGTACTCTCACCCACCCTCTTCCTCATCTTTATAAATGATTCCTTGTCCATTACCTACAACCTAATCCACTCGTTTGCTGATGATAGCACGTTGAGTTTCTCATACTCATAGGAACATTCCCGGCCAAACTTTTCGAACGTCATTATCAATCAGCAGGTTATGCTTAATAGATTGAATTCAGACCTCAACAAGATATATCAATAGGGATTATGTAATCGAGTAGAATTCAAGGCCTTAAAAACTCTGTGCTCTCTCGTGACATCAAAGGCGAACCCCAAAGTAAATATACTGTCAATGAACGGCACTTGCATCGGCGAAGCCAAGGATCTATCAGTCCTCGGCACCCGAATTTATTCGATTCTTAATTGGAGCGATCACATATTTGGAGGAGTGAAAAGTAAACCCAAATGTATGGGGTTCCTTAAGAGATGCAAAAATTACTTCACTCCATCCAAGGCGTACATTCACCCTGAAATGAAGTTCAACTCCCATATTTGGTCAGGCGCATCCAAAACAGCACTACACGTGCTCGATAGGATGCAAAAATGAGCAGTGAAACTTATTCGGGGTCCAGCTGTAAGTCAATAAGTTCCGTCATTAGAATATAGGCGCAACGTATTATGCCAGCCTCTTTTCTATAGGTATTATCACGGTCGTTGTTCAACTGAACTTGCTGAATATGTTCCGTCTTTTTAGACATTTTCCCGCAATACCCGTCAATCTAAGAATGCGCATCAATTTACGTTGAAAGTCAACTTCAGGTGCACAAATAAATATAGAGAGCCATTCTTTAGCCGAACCACACGAATGTGAAATGCTCTACTTGATCCCGTGTATCCTCGTCGTTGTAATGTCCAGGCATTTAAGAGCAATGTACATCGATACTTCCTTTCCCTATCCAATTCGTCTCCTTCCGCTCGCGCTGTGCTCTGACATTTAAGAGTACTCCAAAATCCTCTTTTGGGGGCGCGTTAGTGTAAAAAAAAAAAAAAAAAAAAAAAAAATAAAGCATAAAACTGACGTCACCGTCTTCTGAGTACAATCGCAGACTTCAATGAAATGATTTTTTATTCAACGGAATTTGTTTGGTGAATAGAATAATTTTCGAGTAAAACCAATGACTCAGAATTATGGTTTACACGTGTGGTCGCTACGGTGGTCGTGCTTGAAAAGAATTGTCGAGTAAAAGAAAGAGGGTGCAAACATGTTGGCGATGAAAGCGCCATCTGTGGTTATCGATCTTGTAGCGTAAACAAAAACTCACAATAGAAGAAAAGGTCAAAAGAGAATATTCAAAAAAACCTTTTTCTTCAATTTCTAATTTCTTGTACCTTCTAGAGAAATTAAAAAAAATTACAATAATATTTATTCTCTAAAAATCCGATTTCTTCCATATAACATATAATATGTATTGGCTCCTCCATAGTATAGTGGTTAGTATACCCGCCTGTCACGCGGGGGACCGGGGTTCGATTCCCCGTCGGGGAGCCTCTGGCACAAGACTAATGACCTTGCCCGGAAAAAACAAATCATTATGAAAATTTAACCAGCCTCAGGACTTGCTAAATAAGGCCAAGACCAGTTCCCGGTTGTAGTGCCGATGATGATGATGATGATGTATTGTCTAATATTCTTATACGTTTTCGATCATTCATAAGAGCATTTGTGCCATAGGTCCTTTTAGAAAAGGCAGCTGAACTCGAGAAAAAAAAAACATCTGTGAGATTATCTCATGAATTCCAGGGTAATCAACACTCTTCCGAGCAGAGTACATCATTTAACAAACTAACTTCCTTGTAAAAGCACAAAAGTCTTGAGAATACATCCGTGAAATTTCGAAATGAAATAATTATGATATTTAATGCGCAGTCAAGAGAGTTATTGAAGCGTTATTGAATTAGGGAGAAGTAGGCAAAATAGCAACGGAGGTTTTAACACGTGGTAGTTCGCACGGATGCAATTAGATAGAAAGCTTCAACAATCCCATCTAGCAACCGAGTATGGAGAAATAGAAACTCTAGTTTATACTATAGTTCAGAATTCGACGATGAATGTAATATATTAAAATTAAAATTTTCAAGCGCAATATGGTATTTATCCTTTTTCTAGCCGGAAACAACTTCTCAAACTTTAGACGCGTTTTTCCAAACTGCGCACAATTAATCTCCGGATCCGAAAACTATACAAAATTGGCAAACCCGAGAAATGTAAAATTTGTCGATTTTCACACTACTCTTCAAATAACCGCCATATTTTCTTTAAATCAATTTGCAGCAAACGGTGTTGAATTTTTGCGTGAGAAACCTCCTTTCTCCGGGAGCATATCCAGCTATCATTTTCAAAAAAATCCGTTTTTAAATTCTGTTTATGAAAGAACAACATTTCAAAAAAGTTTTCCTAAAATTTCGACGCGATTCGAAGAAAACTGAGTGAGATACAGCAATTTAAGTCCCACCCTTCCGACCGACTCCTATCCTTATTAAAACTTTAAATGCGTTTGCCGAAAAGCAGATCTTGTAATTTATTTTATAAAAGTACAACTCAGAAATGTTCTCCTGAAATTTCGACGCGATTCGAAGAAAACTGAGTGAGATACAGCAATTTGAGTCCCACCCTTCCGACCGACTCCCATCCTTATTAAATCTTTAAATGCGCTTGTCTAAAAGCAGCATTCGAAAAAACGATTTTCTTGTCATTTCTTTTATAAAAGTACGTCTCAGAAATGTTCTCCCGAAATTTCGAGTGTATCCGAAAATTATTGAATGATATGAAGCATTCTTAAGCCTCACCTTTCTGGCCGATTCCTATTATTATTATTAATTATTGGCCTGTAAAAACCTGGAAGTTCATGGCCTCACCGACTCGACTCCGCCATCGTTCCCTGCTCTGAGCACTCTCCTTCCAGGCTTGATCATCTGATCCGATCTCCTCAAGGTCAAAGTTAAAATTGTCCTCCCATCTCCGTCGCGGGCGTCCTACCGGTCTCTTTCCCGTTGGTCTACCGTCAAGAATTCTACGCACGGTCCTATCGTTGCCCATTCGCGCCACATGTCCGGCCCATCTTAATCTTCGCGACTTGATTACTCTCACTATTGTAGGTTTGCGATATAGCTCTTCCAATTCGTGGTTGTGGAGTTTCCTCCATTGTCTGCCTCCTTGTCACATTTACCTCCAAAGACACCCCTTAAAACTTTATTCTTGAATACGCGGAATTTGTTTTCTTCCCGTTTTCTGAGAGCACATGTTTCGCATCAGTATAGAGCAATCGGCATGATTCTGGTTCTATCCACCCGGAGCTTTATGTTACGTGATAGTAATTTGGATTTCAGCAGTTTATTGACTGCGTGCCAACTAGCGTTGCCAGAGTGTAGTCTTTTGTTAATTTCCTTCGACATTTGGTTACTGGCCGTCAGTATCGTTCCCAGATATTTCAATTCTTTAACTTTTTCAAATATCTTACCTCTGACGTTTATGTGTGTTCCCCGAGGTCCACCTGCTCTCGCCGTAATCATGTATTTTGTTTTGTCTTCATTTATTTCTAGGCCCACCTTTTCTGGCGCTTGCATGATGATTTCACAGTTCTTATTTACAGTTTCTAGATTATCACCCAGAACGGCTATGTCATCCGCATATGCGAGCACTTGTGTAACCCCGCTCTTGGATGATCCGGCCATGTTGTCGTCTTGTACCTTTTTGATGACATTCTCAAGCACAATGTTAAAAAGACACGGTGATAGACCATCTCCCTGTTTTAATTCGTCCTTGATTTCAAATGGCTCTGAAAGGTGGTTTTCTATTCTAACTCGCCGTTTGTTTTCGTTCATGGAAATTTGAATGAGGGCGACGTATTTTTTCGGGATTCCCAGCTCAACTACAATATGGTAGAGTCTTTGCCTTGCGACTGAGTCGTAGGCTTTTTTGAAGTCAACGAACAGTTGGCCAACCGTCTCTCCGTATTCCCACTTCTTTTCCAACAGTTGCCTTATTGTGAACATTTGATCGCTTGTTGACCGGTTCCTACGGAATCCGCATTGGTAGTCTCCCAGTATTTCTTCTGCGTACGTTGTGATTCTCGCCAGTATGACATTTGTTAAAATTTTGTATGTGGTTGGGAGCAATGATATTCCTCTGTAGTTTTCGCAGTCAGATCTGTCGCCTTTTTTGAAAATGGGGACGACTATTGAGGTTTTCCATTCTTCCGGAGTGACTTTATCATCATCATCATCGGCACTACAACCGGGAACCGGTCTTGGCCTTATTTAGCAAGTCCTGAGGCTTGTTAAATTTTCCATAATGATTTATTTTGTCTGGGCAAGGTTATTAGTCTTGCGCCAGGGGCTCCCCGATGGGGAATCGAACCCCGGTCTCCCGGGTGACAGGCGGGTATACTAACCACTATACTATCGAGGAGCCCGAGGAGTGAGTTTATAGCGTTTGGAATAATAGTGAAGAAGAACGTGTGATTCGAACTGACGCTATGACAGTTAGAATCACCAAAAATTGAACCTAAGCGTTACCCATCAGGCTACTGGCCGATTTTAGATGTTATGTTATCGCTATGGTATACGGCTCTGATGTATTTTCTTATTCGATTTTCGTTCGGTGTTCTTCACTATTTTGCTTGTGAATTGTGTGTGTATCTGTTAGAGACGCCGCAACTTCCTTATCCCATATTGTTTTGATGAGCTGGTGGATCTTTCGAACGGTTGCCTCTCTTCCATGCTTCACAAACTCTGCAGGTATGCAGTCGAGTTCGGGAGCCTTGTTGTTTTTCAATCGATTTATTGCGTCTACAACTTCGTTGAAAGGTGGCTCTGCGATCTGAGGCTCGGCTGTATGTACGGCTGGTGCGTTTATTTGTGGTTGAAGGGTGCGTATATTGAGCAGGTTTTCAAAGTACTGCTTCCATCTCCTCACGATATTGTTTGTTTCTGTGACCAGACAATCGTTTTTTTCAATTTCTAATTGAATTTATCCCGCCATACATACCTCTGATGTTCTTTCCTCTCGAATCTTCGAGAAATTTTTCGATCCGAGTCTTCTCCCATTCGCGTTCAGATCTGTCGCGTTTGAAGAGTCTCATTGTCTCTTTCCAAATCGTCGCGTATCTTTCTGCGCTGACTTCATCATATCTTTCTAAGTGGATCACTTTGAGGCGTTTACGTTCTTCGATCTTCGCCCTGCACTCATCGTCAAACCAAGGTTTGGACTTGTTTTCTTAAATCCTAATACCGTTTGTGCTGTTTGTTTGGTTGTGTCTCTGATCGATGTCCATTTAGTGTCCACACTATTGGCTTCCTCTTCCTCATCCGATTCCTATCCTTAGTAAAACTTTAAATGCGTTTGTCGAAAAGCAGATCTTCTTGTAATTTAATTTATAAAAGTACAACTTAGAAATGTTTTCCTGAAATTTCAACGCGATTCGAAGAAAACTGAGTGAAATACAGCAATTTAATTCCCACCCTTCCGACCGACTCTTATCCTTATTAAAACTTTAAATGCGCTTGTCTAAAAGCAGCATTCGAAAACTCGATTTTCTTGTCATTTCTTTTATAAAAGTACAGCTCAGACATGTTCTCCCGAAATTTCGATTGTATTTGAAAAATATTGAATGAGATGAAGCATTCTGAAGCCTCACCCTTCCGGCCGATTCCCATCCCTGATAAAACTTTAAATACGTTTGTCGAAAAGCAGATTTTCTTGTAATTGCTTTTATAAATGTACAACTCAGAAATGTTCTCCAGAAATTTTGAGTGGATTCGAATAAAATTGGATGAGATGGAGTATCTTTAAGCCCCATACTTCTCACCGACTCCTCTCCTTATTGAAAACTTTAAATGCGATTATCTCAAAACAGTTTTTCAAAGCCGGTGGATATGATATCTTAAAAAATAATTAACCGATCTTTCTACAATTTCACATACTTCTTTTAGATAAGATTTACTCGGGCGTGGGCAAAGGATTGCTTTCAAATATTAGTACTTCTTTTATAAAAAAAAATAGTCGATTTTTTAATTTAAAACTCTCTAAAAAATCCAAAATTTATATTATTCAAAATGGTTCTTCCATCCCCGCGATAAAGTAATCTACTAATGGACTCTGCTTTTATTCTATTTCAGATGATCCTGTTTCATGGCGCAAGGCTAATAACCTTGCCCGTAAAAATAAATTATTATGAAAGTTTAACAAGCCGCGAGACTTGCTAAATAAGGCCAAGCCCGGATCCCGGTTGTAGTGCCGATGAAGATGATGATGATCCTGTTTCAACTTATTATGTCATGAGAAGTTACTTTTTTTAGAACTCCAGGAATAATTCTTAATAGCTGTTCAACAAGCGTTGGTTGTTTCGAATGCGAATCCGCAACACAGCTTTTATAATTATCATTTTTTTTTTATAAAAGAATAAACACTTATCTTTCAAATGATAAAAAACATTTTAAAATAAATATATTCAGCTGTTTAAAAAACCGAGAAAAAGCTTTTTTGCCTTCATGACTTGACAGTTAAAATTTCCTTAAGAAGAGTAGACAACAGCTTGAATTGAAAATCGAAAACCACAGCATTCACAATTGTCAGAATATGAAGACGATCTTGATCCCCAAAACCTAAAAATTATAAAGGAATCGAGTCATTTAGTTTCATCAAACTTCCCACAGGACGAAAAACTAATTCTCCAAACTCAACAAGTTGCCACGACACTCCTAGCATTGGTTTTCCCACAGCCTGGTCCTTATCAGCGGCCGGATAAACTGTTCCCACGTATTCAGAGTTCAAATAATGGCGATCAGGACCCTACTCAAAATTATTAATAGAATGGATTATCCTTCAAGAGTTCTCATTCCCAAAACCCATAAAGAGTCCTTCGCGTTAAAGGAAACCAGAAATTAGGAATAGTCTTCACCCAGGTGCATGACGACTTCTAAATCTCCAATGCCAGGAGTCAGACTTATCCACTTCTCTATATCCGGTTACATTCACCCACACTGACGCACACGCTTACGCGCAGGTACATTGCATTGAGCACCAAGAGCTCTGGAGCGTGCAGCCAGCATAACAACGCAGTTAGGTCCCGAAATCCTCATTCCGGCACTAATCACCTCTTGGATTGTACTAGGTGAACCTTCAACCGCGACGGCAATGATAGAAACAACAACCACAGTGGCGTCGAATAAACTCCATATCGCACGGATGAATATGCCCGTAGGAAGTAGATAAAAACCCCAAGTAAAGTATGCGCATCTCCCTCAGGCACGTAATTAGTCACTTCCAGTAATTTGAGTTCTAACCGTCAGGTAAACCTGCATCTACGCCACACCAACTCGATGCGATTCGAATGAATACCTTTTATCCATTATTCCGGTATTCAGGAAGCGGCGGATCAGCGATAATTTCGGCCGTTCTGCGTCTTCCTCCTTACCGATGCATAAGGGATGTTCCGAGGATGATCGACGTTGATAGCCCGGTAGCTAAAATCCAGGTATCAGCTCCCAGAATGCTGTCATACATCACAACCAGTCACCGTTCCCTTGGGTGCCATTCTTCTCGATATTTGTGGCTCTCTAACTGACAATCTAGGTCTCTCTTTCTCCTTCGTGTACCTGTGACCCTGTCAACCTTTGAACGAACTCACCGGCAATCTACCCTCCCAAGGTAAATAAATAATAATAATAATGTGAATTGATTTAGCCAGGAAAGGATCTACGGGCAGTCGTGGTCGGAATTCCCTGCATTCTGCGTTGTGCCCCTTTGTGAATGAAACGGTTGAGTGCGAATACCCTGCTCACCGTCTACCTGCCCGCACTGAGTCTGCTGATAGCGAGACAAGTGTTTTGTTTACTTCGTGAACACCTGCGCACATAGAAAATGATGAAACAGCAAAACGAGGAAACAAAGAAAAGGAAATGAAAAAAAAAAAATAACGAACTACCTGGGGCTTGGGTGCACTATGCCGGTGGAGGGAAACACTCACCGGCGTTAGTTCTAGATACAATTTAATATTAAATTTGGGTATAAAGAGACTGCCCTGTTATGCACTTAACACACTCGAGAGAAATGATCAAGTGGCTATGATCGTAACGGCAGTTAGGGAAGAAAGGCGTTCACATGGCTGGTGCCTTAGTTTGAACTCGCTAAGAGGAGGGGTGAATTTTCACCCTCTGGAAAACCTCACCAAATGTTCGTAGAAAAATCCATAAACCACGGACGTATTTTTTTATCTTTTTGCAAACGCACAACGAGTGCCCCACAAAACTCCCCTCCGAAATTGGAACCATTTTCACGCAGTTGTATATTATATGTATAGGGCAGGGTTATTTTTTGAACCCACCTCATATATGTAAACATAAATATATACATATAAATGATACAATATAAATATATTCTAATAAATAAACAATTCATCAAGAAACTAAATAACTAAATACAAAAAAATTACTTAACTTCAACAGAAAATAAAATATTTAAAAAAAAATATTAATTATTATATTTAGTGTAAGAAAGGGATAAAAATAAATATGCCAGTACAGAACAATTGAATACAAAACAACTACATAATTGAACGTAGAATAAAATGTTTATATAGAAATATTAATTAATAAACAAATATTGGTTTTTAAATAGAAACATTTAATTAAAAGATTAGTAAATAGAAACATTTTAATTAACTCTCAAGCGCCTGGTTGGGACTATCTCATTACGGAGATATAGTATCTCCTATCCAGACGATTAATCCAAGATACTTGTCAGTTGGGGAGGATTGTGTTCCTCGGCAGCAGGTTATTAATCTCCAGTTGCCCTCATGCAGCACGAGTCATTAGACACCCACCATTGGGCTTGCCGCCATTAAAAGAAGACAAGAGGCACCGACGCGCCGACAGACTCGTGGTGTGTTTACTGTTAAAATATTTTGCACGCTCTGTGGCCATATTTCCGGAATACTGCAATACTGTGCACAGGGAGCGACAAAAAGGAGCCCAACTAACCCGTCAGACCGCATCATGGACGATGTTGCCTGCAATTCACTTGACTCTCTTCACCGGAAGTTGTTTTATTTTTAATCCCCAGTCGATGGTCCACGTTCATCTCCTGCGACCTTGGTTCGAGTAGTCCGCGAATTGTGCATCGCGGGGCAGCCTCGCGTCCACCATGTTCCAATTGAATGCAATGCGTTGACTGGAGGCTTGTTTGTGATTCCTCCGGTTCCCCTGTATTCACACTTGTAGCAATATGATTCCCGAGGGTGTTTTTTTACACAGACTCATGGGGTACGGCTTCATAAAGTTATGCGCTGCGAATTATGCACAGTAGCTGGGTACATGTGACGTGCACCCCTTTTGGCGGAGCGGTTGGGGAGCAGGTTTTTGTGAAATATGGACTAAGTAGTGCTAATTCTATTAGGCCTCTTGGTCGTATACCCCTGTTGTTGGACGGGTTGGACAGGGAACAGAGTTGATACAAGATATCTGCAGCTCGACGGGTTTGGCTTTTGTCGGAGCCATGTGTCGGTATTGTAGCGGAAGTCTTGGCTTTTTTTACGTCCACAGATGGCAGCGAATGGATTCGAAAAGAAGGGAGGAATGGTTGTCGGGGGGGCGCAGCGGGTAACAGATAAATGCCACAAGGCAGGAGACGGCTAGTGGATCTTCGGGACAAAAACACAAGGAAATGCATGGAAACGGTTTCACTGGACTTATCCGAAAGTATTTTAATTGTGGATTTGTAGTTGGATTAGCGCGATTTGCGTACATCTCGTTGTACTCTCAGATTTAGAATGAAGCTTAGGACTGCGAATAAATCGCGGTGCCAGCTGTCGTATGTACGGGGAAGTCGTTAGATGGCTTGACATCATCTAATCTAACTTTGGATGTAAGTTAGTAGAGTCGGGTGGGGGGAAATTGTGATTACCCGGATTAAGATTAACCATACTTCTGGTCTTCAGATTGAAATGTAGGTAAAGTGTATGTTACAAACGAACGGATTAACAGGGGCTACCAATAGCCGGGATTTTCGTCTGGTTTGCAGCGTGATATGAGGATTGTTTGCACAAGGGGTGAAGTTCTTTGATTAAAACACCAATCGTCTGCACGTCATACAGTATTAAATATAAGCTCATAGTTTAATATTAGCGACGCTAAATGTGGTGCCATACTTACATACGATTCGGCTGCCGCCTTTCATATTATAATGTGCACACCCCAAATCCCCTACTAGTACCATTATAATACAACCTAGTAATAAAAGGATAAAAAGAGAAAGTGTCATTGTTTATGGCCTTTAACTCGAAGTACTGATTGTTGATGTTGTTTAGTGAGGGTGTGGCGTCTCTAACAGATACACACACAATACACAAGCAAATAGTGAAGAACACCGAACGAAAATCGAATAAGAAAACACATCAGAGCCGTATACCATAGCGATAACATAACAATTCACATCAGTGGAGTATAGTTGCGTTTAAAAATCGAATTCCAAAATCGGCCAGTAGCCTGATGTGTTACGCTTCGGTTTGGTGATTCCAACTGTCATAGCGTCAGTTCGAATCACACGTTCTTCTTCACTATTATTTCAAACGCTAAACGGGCAGGACCCTCATTTAGTTTGCTTAATGCAAGCCTAAATTAAACTTAAATTAATTAGTATAAAAAAAACCTTACAGACTATCTTAAATTTAGAGTAAGAAGGAAAATAAAAGAGAAAAAAAAACAGGATGTGAAAATGACTGGCGATAGGGGGGTAAGAGTCATTTGTGAGACAGTGACAGTGAAGGGGACGTCTACGTACTGGTATGGGGCCGGGGTTGGTGGGCTGGGGGGAGAGGTTGAAATTGGGGTGGGGCGGGGTTAGGACGGGTTTCTTCTGAGTCGTCGTTTGAGGGCAGGAGTGGAGAGGTTGAAATCGAAGGAGGTGGGGAAAGAGTTGGCCTGTCGTAGCATACGCGAGATGGGCTCGTTAGCGCCGTAAGAAGTGTGATGAGCGGACAGGTAAAACAGACGAGGGTTCCGCACATTACGGGGGTTTGTATGAAATGATGAAGTGGAGAGCAAGCTTGGGCAATTGATTGAGCCCGACAGAAGGCGATGGACAAAGATGATGTCAGCATGGATTCTGCGCTCCTCAAGTGTGTTGAGATTGATTAGAAGGAGCCGGCCTATGTATGGTCGTAGAATGAGTGGGTTTTCCCAGTTTAGTCCACGGAGGCAAAGCGCAAGAAACGACGTTGAACGCCCTCGATCCTACGAATGTGAGACAGTTGATACGGGGACCAGACCTGACTAGCATATTCGAGTAGTGGCCGGACAAAAGTTGTGTAGAGAGAGGGGTTTAGGAATTCCTTCGACCAGCGTTTTACAAAGCCAAGGGCGGTGTTGGCTTTAAGGATTATGTCATCGATATGTGCGGTAAATCTAAGTTCCTTGTCGCATAGGACGCCCAAGTCGCGAATCGATTCAACCGATGTTATCGATTGGTCCAGCAAGAGACAGGAACGTCGCTGGGTGGGGGAGCGTTTCCGAGAGAAGGTGATTGTGTGACATTTGGCGATATTCAATTCTAGGCAGTTATTTTGGCACCAGATCGAAAAGCTATCAGGATCCGATTGGAGAAGTGAGTCAAGGGGAGAGCGGATTGTCTTGAAAATGTTGGTATCATTCGCGTAAAGCGAGATGAGGGAGTGATTGATGCGCGAGCCTATGTCGTTTATGGTTAGGATAAATAGGATGGGACCGAGATGACTGCCCTGGGGGACACCTGAGGTTGCAAAAAAAGGATCGGAGAGGGTGGACCTAAATCGCACACGGCAGGTTCGAGAGTTGAGATAGGATGAGATCCATTTAATCAACAGGCGTTCAAAACCAAGGGAAGATAATTTAAAGAGAATGAGGTTATGGGAGATTTTGTCGAAGGCCTTGCTAAAGTCGGTAGTGACTACATCGACCTCATCGCCGTTTTCTAGGGCAAGGAATGTGTGGGATGTGAATTCGACAAGGTTGGTAGTAGTGGACCTGCCGGAGAGGAAGCCGTGCTGATTAGAAGAGATGATGGATGAGCAGCGAAAACATAACGTTTCGTATAGAAGGCCTTCGAACAGTTTAGGAATACGCGAAAGCTTAGCAATGGGACGATAATTGGATATACCGTTGTTTGCCCCCTCTTTATGTATGCGGGTTAATATATTCTTGATGAATTGGTGGGAAATATTGTGATTGTTGCAGAGAAAATTTCTTCTTCAACTATATTCCGCCACCTAAGAAGTGCATCCAGTTGCATCGGAGGTGGTTAAGACGGTAAATAAAAAAGTGTCAGTTTAAAACAACCAACTTTGTTTTTCTCATAGGCGATGATAGGTAAATTTATGTAATCGATTAACTTATGGCCTTTGAAAATTATATCTTGTGTCCAAGGGGTGTTTGATATAGAACTGATCAATTCTTGAAAAATATTGATAAACTGCTGGTTTAACTAACTTATATAGTATGCGGAAGACTTAGTGCTTTTTGAATGGTTCGCAGGATTGGTATTCTGCATCAAAATTGTATTACTAATTAACAATATTATTCCTGGTATTAGACTTCAAATACGTTTTATAGAAGTCCTTCTGTTGTACTATATTAAAGTTGATCCCAAATGTTTGATTCACTTATGATTTAAAGGTTAGCTTCACAGCCTGTGAGAGAATCTATCCAAAAACGATTTTGAAAGGCTTTGCCACTTTATTTTAATTAGATATACTAATCAAAACCAAAACAGCACTTGTTAAGCCAATGTCCATTTAAACCCACCGACTGTAAATATCAAGCGCGTATATAATTTAATAAATTATTCAGGAGTATTCAAAAAGTACGTCTGCACTCGACAAATTTCCAACTGTATAGTGATGTTGCGGACTGTGATCCTGACGTGGCGTCCGCCCTCCCGTTTTCATATTGTGGAGCTAGCTGGCCAAACAATTTTCTTTCTAGATCAAAATTCGATGTAATAAAAGAAAACCCTTTTTTTCAGTAATCAGACAGATCTCTTTTAAATTTTAACTTAACTAACTTCACTGACTTTACTTAAATTGAAACTTGTTCACTCGAGTTGACTCGATTTACTTAAACGAAACCTCTCTACTTGAATAAGAAAGTAGGAACTGCTCCACTGTTGAAGAGGAAATGATCTAAATCACGATAAGGAAGGAGCTGAACTTATCAAAATGATAACCATGCAACCACGCCCTCCATTTATAAATCCGAGGTTCCGGCTTCTGTCGACTTCCAAAAATCTCCTAACAATTCAACACGCTATGGCAGTGTCGTCGTCTAACAATTTAACATGCTGCAGGTTGTGGCGTTTCCAGGAATTGTGGTTTATGGCGCCCAAGGGAGAATTGAATGCTGCGTCGCTAACAGTCCCCACCCCCTTACCTTGGCGAAGGGCTCCTTTCTGTTGTAGCGACGTGGTATATTTTAACCTTCCGAGTGCGAGTGTTCCTCGTTAGTGACACGTGTCCTGTAGTGTAACAACATTCATTGAGTAAAAGAAACGAATTGCTCCGGTTACGATTTCAAAGAATCATATGACAATCGTTTACGAGCTTGTCGCTGGCAAATGATTCCTAAATTAATTGGGTCAAATCGTGTCATTGTTTTTACACTATGCGCTAAGCTGGTGACAGGAAATTAAGTAGCACAGTAAGCAGAGATATATGAGTGAATTCTCAATTAAGAAAGGAATAGCTTGTTAAGCAAAATTTGTATGAGTAACTTATGAAATTTGTAAATAATTGAGTGACTGATTGGGAGTATAAATACCCCAGCATTTTGAAGAATAAATCAATTAAACACTTAATTGTTTCGATTCAATAACTGCGGCGGTTACGCCATGAACTTGTAGCGAGCTGCGCTTAAACAGCAAACCTATAGGAAAATAGGATTTTTAGTAGATTACTTTCGATAATCTAGGTATTAAAAATAACTCTGCTGTCAAAACAACACTACATAGCGATACAGCACCGCTAATACCACAGTCCACCACTACGTTTCCACATGTTTCCTGGCCCAACTCTCCGTCCGTATGAGCTCGTGGCGCTTGAACTTCCTTTTTAGGTCATAATCCCTTTTTAGCAACCCGGGTTCTGTCGGTTTCGCAAGTAGATAGATATCTATACGTTCTCCCAGGCAAAGAGTTGAACTGTTGCAAGTTAACAAGTGACAGTATTTCCTCCACCGAAATCTATTGTACTTCATCTGGTTTTAAGTGAGGGCTTCGATTGTCTCTCCCCGGTCTAGTTTTCGGATCATAGTACGTCGAGTTACTGAGATAGTTAGCCATATCTTCAGGGATTCTTCGACTCTTCCTTACAGTAATCCTCCGTTTGGAATTCACTTTTGTTCCAAGCATATTTACTTCATCAACGTCAACGTACTTAACCTCATCGCTCTGCTTATCTGAAATGTCACAATCGTCATTCTTTAATTTGTCTGCCTCTTCGACTTTCTCACATTCATCAACGATATGCTTGTGTGAAGCAAGATTGTTTCACCATATGATCACTCTAAACTACCGACGTTTCAGAGGGTTTTGCTCTTTTTTTTATTTATTGTACTTCTCCCAGGAAAGGCGAACCTATAGCGCTGAATCAGCGCTCTGGGATCCTATTTTTTCTTGTGCGGGTCTATCAGCCAAGCTCCGAACGATGATCAAGAATTTCCCCCAACCATTTCACGAAGCCTATAGCTTAATGGGGTGGTATTTCACCGGGTGGCTGGGCTTCGGAACCCTACCTACCACTCAGTAATTGTGCCGAACTGCACAATAGCAAGAGTCGTCAGTTGAACCCACGTTTGCACAATCGAACGCAAGACACAACCTCATTACCAACTCAGCCATTGGAGCGGCAATTAATCTTAACCATTTTACACAACCCGTATTTTGTCGGTTATAGTTTCAAAATGTTCAAAGGCTTTTTTGTTTTTCCATTGTTGTTGTCAAGCTATTGGCAATAAGGGTGCTTGCGACTCCAATCGAGCCCTCGATACTGGTTTCGTTGGTGTCACTCAGGTATTGGCGACAATCAGGGTAACTCTTACTCTTCCGTCAGAGTCCACTGTTCTACAGTAAACCTCTGTTGCGTAGGCTCCTTGGCTATCGTCGCTGAAGGTATGAAGTTAACCCTCTTCTTGGTTAGATGACAAGGATCGCTGGATGTTCAATTCTTTCAGCAGATAGACTTCGTACAAATACCTAGGCACGGAATCCTTCTGCTCTTCCGGGATTTGATCAACCTATTCGATTTCGGTGCGCCAGGTGTACTGCATCAGCTTATTCCCTTCCCTGATGGTAAGAGATAAGTTATGATGTTACATTTTGAGAGAATTCCTGAGGTAAACTAGTTTCCGTTTGGGGTCTCCAGGGGGACTATGTCAAAGGGGGCATCATGCAAATATTTTTATAAATAACCGAACTTTAAGAAATTCGTCATCGCACAATCGGGCTCGTTCTCGAAGCTCTGTCAACGCTCGACTGATAACGGCATTTTGTAACATCAGGGGCAGCGGTTTCACCAATACGAATGTAAACGCCGTCTACGAATATTTGCAAACAGCGAAGCCTGATATCCTTGCCCTAACGGAGACCCAGGTCGATTCGTCAGCTGATTCGACATTGCTCAGGATACGACTAACATTCGAGATTTCGTTTTAAGGGTGGAGTCTGCGTCTTCGCGCAGTCCGATCTGACATGCCAAAGGATAGAGACGTTGGAACCCAATAATATGGACATCATATGGTTAACAAATAAATAAAAATATAAATAATAAAATAATAATAATAATATGGTTGAGGGTCGTGCTGAGGTATTCTGTTAAATTTCTTTGTTGTCTTTACCGTTCCCCGAATGACTAGCGACCGGTGACATTTTTCGAACGTCTTTCACGTACTGTCGACTGGATATAGATCAACCACCCAGCTTCCTAAACTGTCGTCCTTGACGATTTTAATGTACACAACTTCGGCCTGTTGGTACATTCTAACAGAACTGACGAGGCTGGGAGGCTGGTGGAGATGTTTGCTGTTAGTCGCAATTTGACTCAACTCGAGAAGGAATCTACGCGAGTGCCGGGTCCCCGAGGTGATTATGCGAACACCCTGGATCTGTTTTTGACATCCGAACACAGCATTTATACCGTGGAGGTTGCTACGCCATTTGGAAACTCAGATCACTGCTTGGTATCGGTCGCGCAACCACTTGAATTTCAAGCGAATAACCAACCTAAGCAGCTCCGTATGGAGGTATGGGGCTGTCAACTGGGACGATTCGCGAGATTTCTTCGGATCCTTTCCGTGGTTGGAGGTGTGCTTCGGAGACTCCGATGTTCACGCTTGCGCGGTGTCGGTCACAGAGATTATTCTTCTCGGGATGGAGATCTACATTCCACATTCCATCAAACGAAGTTCTTATCATCTGAACCTTGGTTTGACAAAAAATGCGAGCAGATTACAGCCACAAAAAATAGAGCTTTCAAACAATGACGCTCCAATCCCAAAGAGGTTAACAGAACGTATTTTGTTGGCATCAGAAACGCGTGTAACCCGGCGATTGAAACCGCGAAGAAGGCCTACGACGACAGAATGACCAATAAACTCCTTCAGTGCCCGACTGGTTCGCGTCCCTTCTGGTCAATGGTAAAAGCTGTCAGCAGTAACTTCGCTTCCTCTCTTTTCCTTCGTTAGTGACGTGCAGCGGGACGTTATTCACAAAGTCAAAAGGTATAGATAAAGCTAATGTGTTAGCGTATTTATTTTCCGCAAATTCAAACCTCGATGACGTTCTTTTGGAACCACCTGTGATCGTGCCTGTTCGGTCTTCCATGCGGGATGTGAGGTTCCACCCGCGTACTATTCAGCCCATTCTACGTGGACTGGACGGAAGGCAACCGGCCTGGACGGAATACCAGCAATAATACTTAAGCACTGTGGTCCAGAACTGTCGCCGGTTCTCGGCAGTCTCTTTCGCTTATCTTATGCACGGAGGACATTTTTCACTTGCTGGAAAATACCTCGAGTTCAGCGAATCCCAAAGAGGGGAAAAAAGTGTCTCCCACAACATTACAGGCCGATAGCATTACTGTCTATGTTATCTAAGGTGATGGAAAAGGTCATCAATCCCGTGTTAATTAAGTTATTGGTGTGCAACGGACTTCTGAATGATCGTCAATACGGATTCCATGGCAGGCGGTGCCCGGGAGACCTTTCGACCCTTATAACCGATATATGGACATCTGCGATTGAGGGGCATGGTGTGTCAAGGGCGGTCGCATTGGATATCCCCAAGGCTTGACATTGGATATCTCCAAGGCTTTTGACCACGTTTGACACGGAGCAATGCTGAACAAACTTCGTTCATATGGATTTTCCCAGCAGCTTTACGACTGGACGAAGAGCTCTCTCTCAAATTCTATCGATCCGGGTTGTTGTAGACGGCGAGTCTTCGGATCGGTATCCCGTTAATTCCGGGGTGCCTCAGGGTTCTATTTGGGCTACAACCTTGTTTTTGCTTCACATTAATGATTTGTTGGAGTCAACGGATAATTGAGTGTTCAGTTTTGCGGATGATAGTACGATTGTTTCCTGTTTTTCGAGTGACCGACCGATTAATACATCAATGTCGCACCAGCTGAGATGTAGCCAGATCGACTATCTGAATCGGGATCTGGATAGGGTCTTGCAGGCCAATCTCGTCGAGTTCAATGCAACGAAAACACAGTATACAACATTCACAAAGAAAAGTGGATCATCGGTTCCACAGCTGATGATGAATGGCCATGCCCTCGAGGCTGGGAAAGGCATACAATTGCTCGGCGTCACGGTCTGTGGGAATGTATCATGGCATAAACACGTGTCGAACACCGCCAGGTCCACGTCGGGAAAGAAAGCCAAGAAAAATTTTACTCCGGCCCAAATTCTTCTTCTGTATAAATCTCAAAGTAGAGCCGCGCTCGAATATTGCTCTCATGTTTGTAGCTCTGCTCCTGAGCATACCCTCGACCTACTTGAGAGAATACAGAGACGAGCGATTCGCCTGATCAGTCGGGCCTACAGTCGCTATCACATAGAAGCCGCGTAGCTGACCATTGCCTGTTTTACAGATATTATCACGGGTACTGTTCTTCGGAGATTCGTGGTTTTGTTCCACGCAATTCCGTTTATATGCGCTCCACGAGACAATCCGACGGATCGCACCACTTTACGGTTCATCTCCCGGCGGCGCGAATATCTCTGCATCAGAACTCGTTCCGTTACAGAGGGGGAAAGCTGTGGAATCCCCCCCCCCCCCCCCGCGCGAGTGTTCCCGGGGTGTTACAACCAGCAACTGTTCAAAAAGAACTGGAACAGTTATCTGCTGGTATCTCCGGTCGCCGACTTGGCACCATACGTTCGTCTCTCCCGGGAGAAGTGTAATAAACAAAACAAAAAAAAAACAAAGGAGCTATATGTAGTGTAAAGAACCCTATTGCGCCGATCAAATGATTTCATTCCTCTTCAAGGAAGGAAACTTTCGCGGTGGGGGGTGTTGTATAATTAAACTCACTTTAAGGGCTTTCACCTGGAACCTCGCGGTGGAATAAAAAAAAATAGATTTATTCGCCGTTAAACTTCGACAAGGATCAGTTCGTGGAAAAAAATTGCCGCCTGTGGATTCTTAATTAATTTACATTCAGAAATAAAATGTGCTGCCCATGGATTCTTAATTAATTTACATTCACAAATAAAAAGTGCTGCCCATGGATCCTTAAATCATTTACATTCACAAATAAAAAGTGCTGCCCATGGATTTTTAATTAATTTACATTCACAATTAAAAGGTGCTGCCTATGGATTCTTAATTAATTTACATTCACAAATAAAAAGTGCTGCCCATTTTACTTTCAAATGCGAACTCAACGACTCAACTGGGGGTCCAACCAACAACACCCCCAGCAACCAGAAATCTGTGAAGGATTCAAGTGTCACACAGTAAATAACAGCAAAGGAAGGTTTTTGGATAATTTATGGCGGCAACAAGCCGTGGTGATGTAGAGACGAGCGCGGGTCAGAACCGTTATGGAGGTGATGATGGTTCTTTGGTGTTTGGAGAGCGAATCGCAGAATTGACAAGGACAAGCAAATTTAAAAAGCAAAGGCATATTACTAATGCCGTGCGAAAGCTGGTCGAGGTCATTGGTTGCCTTTATGATAAGGAGGTGGAAAATCGCTTAAAGAAGCCATCTGCACCGGCGGAAGCAAGCGGTGGAAACTTGCAAACCCAACCAAATCAAAACTCGCACACAGACATAAGCAGGGTCCCGGGGCAGATCAATGATGAGTCACCCAATTATAATTGGTTTACAATTGGCCAGAAGGGAAGGAAGAGGGATGCGAGGTTGGAGGATGAAGAGGCTCCAATGGCGATACTGGGAAGGCTAACATTCTGAAAAAAAGAGACCACGCTCCGACGCTATAATAATATCCAAAACCTAGGAAAAAACATATGCGGATATACTGAAGTTCATGAGGGCCAAGCCCGAGCTACGTGAACTCGGGAATAGCGTGAACAAAGTTCGAAAGACAGTAAAAGGGGAATTGCTGCTAGAACTGAAACGCCGTACAGAGGCCACCACCGAGGCACTGGAAGCAAAGGTACAACAAGTACTACAGGAAGATGCCAGTGTGAAAACAGTGTCACAGTAAATTACGGTCGAGTGTCGTGATTTAGACGGGGTTACCACTGTGGAGGAAATCCTGACAGCGATCCCTATAGAGTTCCCTGCACTGAACGCGATCACAAAGGAAGCGGTAAGGAGTTTAAGAAGGAAACCAGATGTCACGCAGGCTGCCATGATCCGTTTACCAAGAGAAAAGGTTAGCATGTTGCTGGCTACAGGCTTCCTACGGGTTGGATGGGTGAGATGCAGACTTCGAGAACACATCGCACCCACACGATGTTTCAGATTTTGGCAATACGGTCATGTGGCGAAATCCTGTAAATCCAAAGAAGATCGTTCGGACAACTGTTTGAAATGCGGTGAAAAAGGCCACAAAGCAATGGGCTATAAAGCACAACCCAAATGCATGTTCTGCGAATCAGGATGCGAAGGCGGTAACCACCACTCAACAGAGAGTTACAAATGCCGAGCATTTAAAAACGCGATGTTCAATCTCCTCAATAGAAATGGACAGGTTTAAGTGCATTCAAATTAACTTAACAAAGTTTTAGCGAGACTGCTACCCAATGTTGGAGGACCCCAGCCCCACATAAGGAAAATGATAACCAGTGTCAACACCTCCATTATAATGTATGCAGCTCACATATGGGTAGGAGCCGCACAGTATAAGTCGTACATGAGGGGAGTGAACTCAGCACATAAGCTGGCATTCATTTTCATTTTTAAAACATTTTTTGTTTATTTTATTGTTATCTTCTAAGTTTCTAAATTACTTGCTAGACAAAAAATGCTTAAATTCTAGCTTAATTATCTTATATTATAACTTACTGGTCCTTCGCAGACGCTCTAAGCTAAACATTACTTAACAATTGTATAATTTGCCTTTAGGCGACAGAACTTTGTGGCAGTACTTATGATTATTTGAAAGAAAAAGGAAAATTTTGAAAAACTTTGTGTCGAATTTTTTTTTGTTTTTTTTTCTCAAAATTTAACTTACTTAATTTTTTTTTATTTTATTTTATTTTTTTTTTAATTTTTAATTTTTTTTAAAAGCACTTAACTTAACTTAACTTAAATCTTATACTACCCTAATTCTAGAAGCTAAGTCTATGTAAGCTGGCTGATGATACTGTGATTCTATACCGACATTGGTATCCAGGTCTTTATATGCCATTCAACCACCAGAACTGTTGACGCTGTCCAATACTAGCGTCCCGGTCTCTGTGGGAGATAGCCCTACTGAAGCGCAAGAGCTCTTCTTCGGTGGGCGTTATTTCCCGGTCTTAGCACAGTCGCCCGTCTACGAATGATCTACTTACATGATCATCATCATCATCGGCACTACAACCGGGAGCCGGTCTTGGCCTTATTTAGAAAGTCCTGAGGCTTGTTAAATTTTAATGATAGCTCAACGGAATTCCGAATCTATCCTGTATAAGACCTTTCATGTCCAAATCAAGGAACGCCTCTGGTGGAACGAAGCCGTTGCAACGCACGCTCTCATAGTACAGAGTGTTTGGATAATAAGCCCGCACATAGGCTGGCATTACTAAGAGTATGCTGTGCATTCCGAATGGCATCCGAAAATGCCATAAATGTTTTGGCCGGGAGGACACCACTTGGCATTGCAACTAAAGAAAACGTTGCATTGCATGAGGTCTCCCAAGAGAATCGTCGGAGAATTCTGTCACAATTGGAGCTCTCAAGCCTAAGAGAATGGCAACGATGGTGCGATTCTTCCACCAAAGGAAGATGGATCCACACCATGATACCTAATATAGAAACATGGGTGAAAAGGAAACATGGCGAGCTGAATTACCACCTGACTCAGCTAATATCAGGACATGGATGCTTTCGGGAAGACTTGCACAAGTATAAACATGTGAATCACCCATACTGCTTATATTGCGAAGGCAAAATAGAAAATGCGGAACACGTACTCACAGAGTGCGTGAGATTCGACACCGCACGAACGATTTTGGAGAGACATATGAGACGGACAGTTACTCCGGGAGGAGTAATAGAATACATGCGAAGTTAAAAACAGGCATGGTACATAGCAAATGATATTCTATGTGACATGATGCAGCAGTTGCGATGCGACGAGTGGAGTAACAGGTAAACCCCGTCCCGCCCCGCGATGGACTATCTAAAAGGAAGTTCCGTGGAGATCAACGGGAATATGTGCCTGGCGGGAGGTGGTTTTAGTCGGTAAAAATCCGGCATACCTCTGGATCGGTCAGAGGTATCTTTTGAAGATTTCCACCTTCCTACCGAAAAAAGCGAGGGAATCACAACCCCTACAGGAAACCGTGAGTACGCACGTTGCTTTTCAATATTACTTTAATTTTTGTTGCACCCACTTGTAATCTGCAACAAGATACCATTGGGTTTTTATTCATCGTCATCATCGGCACTACAACCGGGAACCTTATTGAGGAAGTCCTGAGGCTTGTTAAGTTTTCCATAATGATTTGTTTTTTCCGGGCAAGGTCATTAAGTCTTGCGCCAGAGACTCCCCGACGGGGAATCGAACCCCGGTCTCCCGCTTGACAGGCGGGTATACTAACCACTATACTATCGAGGAGCTGGGTTTTTATTACCTTTTACTATATTTTGAAAATATGTAGTCACGATCTCAAGATTTTGAAGTCTGGCTTGGCTTTTTTTATCGAACCCAGTATTATTCAGTCCAAAAAAATTAACAAGTTGTTGCGGGACTAACCCGACGGGTTCCCCGAAATTTTGAACTTTGTCGTCGGATAAGGCTTTGGGGAATGAGGAAATGGGGAATGGAGGAGGATGGCGCCTAAGTCGTGAAAATATATTATTTTACATAAAAATTTTTGCACCTAGATCATTTATACACAAATATATCGTCAACATTTCACAACATTCCATCATCCATTCCATCGCTTATAGTCGATGACAAACCAATCATCACTGCAATAGAGAAGGCGAATCTACTTGCTGCACATTTTGCAGCCAACTCAACGCTACCTGATACCACATCAGTTTCACCTCAACTTGAGCATAAGCAGCACACCATGAGGTAGATTCGCTTCCAAACGCGTACTGTTGCCCGCGCAATCAAAGAGCTAAACGCACACAAATCCGCTGGTCCGGACGGCATTCCCCCAATCCGCTTGAAGAGATGTTCCTCTTCAGTCGCCAAACCACTGCGGAAACTCTTCCATTTGTCTTATTCTACTGGTCGTTTCCCAAATAGATGGAAGTCAGCGAACATTCAACCAATTCCCAAATCATCCCTTTCTTCTTATCGACCCATAGCACTAACTTCTATTCTCTCCAAGGTAATGGAATCTCTTATCAGCCGTCAACTTTCGAAATATCTGGAATCATATGACCTCCTCAATGACCGCCAATATGGCTTTCGTAGTAACAGGTCCACAGGAGATCCGATGGCGTACCTTACCGAAAAGTGGAGCCATTCCATCCACTACCTCGGTGAAAGCAAGGTAGTCGCATTGGATATTTCAAAAGCCTTCGACAGAGTTTGACATCCAGCCCCTTTGTCAAAATTGCATTCATATGGAGTGGACAATTCCCTGATCCAATGGATAAGAGACTATCTTTCTGGCCGTTCAATCCAAGTGGTTCTTGATGGTGTCAAATGTGTCTCCCATCAAATTAATGCAGGTGTTCCCTAGGGTTCGGTACTCTCACCCAATCTCTTCCTCATCTTTATAAATAATCTCTTGTCAATTACTCACAACCCAATTCACTCGTTTGCTGATGATAGCACGTTGAGTTTCTCATACTCATACGAACACTCCCGTCCAAACTCTTCGAACGTCACTATCAACCAGCAACTTATGCTTGATACATTGAATTCAGACCTCAATAAGATATATCAGTGGGGATTATCTAACCGAGTAGAATTCAATGCCCTAAAAACTCAGTGCTGCCTCTTGTCGTCAAAGTTAAACCCCAAAGTAAATATACTGTCTATGAACGGCACTTGCATCGACGAAGCCCAGGAATTATCAATCCTCGGCACTCGAATTAATTCGACTCTTAACTGGAATGACCACATTCACATACTTCACTCCATCCAAACTGGCCACTATTTACAAGGCGTATATTCGTCCAAAAATGGAGTTCAACTCCCATATTTGGTCAGGTGCATCCAAAACCGCACTACACGTGCTCGACAGGATGCAAAAACGAGCAGTGAAACTTATTGGGGACCCAGCAGTAAGTCGATCAATTCCACCCGTAGAACACCTTTTCTATAGGTATTACCGCGGTCGTTGCTCAACTGAACTCTCTGAATGTGTTCCGCCCCTTCAGACATTTTCCCGCGATACCCGTCAATGTGTGAATGCGGATCAGTTCACGTTGAAACCACAAATAAACATAGAGAGTCATTCTTTAGCCGAACCACACGAATGTGGAATGTTCTGCCTGATCATGTGTTTCCTGGCCGTTGTAATGTCCAGACATTCAAGGCCAATATACATCGACACCTCCTTTCCTCATCTACTTCCTCTTCATCCGATCGCACTGTGCTCTGACATTTAAGGGTACTCCAAAATCCCCTTTTGTGCGCGGGTTAGTGTAAAAAAAAAAACAAAACAAATTCGATGTGAAACTTTTCTTTTAACCAGTCAGCTGTGGCGACCTTTTTGCAGAGCACGTTCCTGTGTGTGTCGCGAAAGTCAAGGGATGGCGGGTATCGTCGTCAAACAGAGAGTAAGTGTCGCTGTTGAAATATTGAGTCAAAAAGACGATAAATAGATAAATTCCCGAAAATCAACAGAAATGACGGACATTTGAAAATGGCTGAAAAAGTGGTCTTTCATTTTTTTTTGCCTTGCCCTATCGATTTTTAAGCCAACTTGGACTGCAATCCTACGTGGGACAAACTAAACAGATCAATATTTATTATCGTTTGTTTGGAAGGACGTCAATTCGACTGCGTTTAAAGATTTTGTGCGTTTTATTTACTTGTATTGAATATCCTTTCCAGTGAAGAGCGGAGCTGTTCTTATTCCTTTCTGTAATTCTCAAAAACACTTTCTCAAAAAACACCTTCAAGTATATGGAATTGGAAAATACAAAAAAAAGAAGTGTTTCTACTTTGTACTATTCCTTTAAGCCAGAATGCTCCACCGCTCTACTAACTAATCCACTGTGACAAGCTATCTCACCATAAAAAACTGTGAATATTAAACAATCCATGGAAAATGATAAATATTTGATTTATTTTTATGTTTATTCGTTTACAAGCTTAAGAAAACATTAATTCCAATGAATTGTTAGGGAAGCATTGCATTATAAGGTTTCTATATCGCCATAACTTCTGGGTTTTGCTATACAACCCCATCTATCGATACTTGTAGTGCCGTAAACCGGGAAACGTGCTCAAATATACCTGTCGTTTTCCGCAATCAATTATAGTGAAATTAAAAAACATCGTAAAAGAATCAATACCTCATTTGTACAACACCGTTTCTACAGAATCTACCCAACTGTCGTGAGGCTAGCTACAGAAAAAACCTAAATAAATACAAGTGTTCTCTGTTTCAGGATCTGTGGTTCGACGTCCATATCTCGAAAGGAAACCATTTCAAATGTGAGCGTTTAACGTGCCACTAGATCCCTTAATTAGTATTCGCTATGGTTGTCCTTGCACCCACACAAAGCCGGAACCAACGAAAAGAACATGAAACTCCCGCACACCTCGTCTGGCCAGGACGAGGTACACATGTGTGCGCCCGTACCACATGCGTTCGTATTTCCTGTGCGAATGAAGTGACAGAAAGGAAAATCCCAGAAACACCAGAAAAACACTCGTATCCTTGCTGCTACTTGGACCTCTTTGCAGTGGCTACTTGAGTGGAGCACTGCAACTTCGAGTGGCTGAATGTCGTTAACGAGCTAACACTTGCTATTGTGTGTGAGAGGAAGGCATAAATCAGGACATATGACACTTGTCCCGGCTCTTGGCTCCTGGCAGCTCGTTGCGGTTCAGCGCAGTTTATTTGTCAGGCGTACCACGTCTCTACATCCTTTGTATTCGATCCCAACATGCCACGGCAATTAAAAATACTCGGCTAAGTGTGAATATTGAATATGCGATGCACGAGTGTATTTGTGGACCGAGACCCTCGAAGTTGTACTGCGCTTAGTGATCTGAGAGTTCTCCTTAAGTGGAACATGGTTTCAAGTGGAACTCCGGCCGGGTCACGAATGACATGAAAAAGCCCGACTGCAACCAGAGGAAACGGCTGACAGACACATGTTGCATATCAAGCAGACACTCCGCAGGAATTTCATTTTGCTCCTCTAGGGAGCTGCCGGTAGACGATCACATCCCCGGGGAAGGTTAAAATTATCTTTGTGCTGATTCCAGTGAAATTATTTTTGAAGATGATTGGGGCGTTGAATTGGACAGAAACGTGAGAGCCTTATTGGAACTGAGGCGCCTAGCAGATGAGAACATGGGGACGCCATGTGGAGTCACTATAATCTGCTGCATTGCAATTTATCCTAAAATGTTGCCTCTCCTCGTTGAAACATTCCATTTCATGTCTGGTGTTTGAAAAATTCCGGTTAAAATCCTGCGTAAGGACTGACCGGTTAAATCACGAAGATGGCATTGTTTTACAGACCAGACCTTTAAGAGATTCCGAGGACATTTGCGGAAGTTACGGATCTACCGCCACTTCGTATTGGTATTAGTTTAGCGAAATGTGGATTGTAAATAATAAAACGGAATATTACAAGAGAATTCCCCATAAGTGGTGGCGTCAACCGCCAACAGGACGGATTGCTTGCAAAAGCTACTCGGTCTCAGGTTACTAAGGGTTCTCAAAGGCAGAACCCTAAATTGAACAAATCTTGTGCTAATGTACCGGGAGCTAATTATTTACTGTAGTACATTACTTGCGCTCGCAATACTTAGGAAAGACCTGGCATTATAAATTGGTTTAGTTTTTGATAACGGCACAAAAAACTGATTGTTGTGTATCCTCAAATGTCAATGAACAGTGCGGGCGGAAAAATACGGAGAAAATTGGGGTGGAAGGAAGCCTACCAAAATACAGTATTAAAAAAAATTATGGATGAGCTGTCTTATCCTGAAGGCAGCTTGAAGTGGCATGACGACCTTCGCCATCTTTTGGAACGTTGTCAAATAACATCAACAGTTATATTGAAGATAGTAAAAAGGAATGTCGCTTCCTTGTTAAATGAATTTCTCTATACGCAAACACAGTAACTAACTAAATCCATTGGCAACAACATAAATAAACTTTTTCAATTCACGTCTAAACAGTTTACCGCGCCGCAAACTAATATCCTATTCGATCCCATTTTACAAAAGTTAAACGATGTCGATGATGGAGTCGCAGCTAGATGCTCCTCCGCTTCAGTTTACCATGGACAATTGGATTCCCTCTTCGAAGTTGTCCTACAAAATTATAACAATGTCGGTTAGGAACTTGCAGCCAAACCTGCCGCCCCTATTAAACGGATTCAACTAATATGAATCTCCGCGTGTTAACTAATCAACACACCTGTGAGCATGGATAAAATTTGAAATGCATAAGTAGCCAAATCATAGAATCCCGATGCAACATATGTATAAACACTCTATGATTGTGCAGCGTTTGCTACGATAATGAAGAACCAATGCTCAACACATCAGGCCATTGCCGCGTGTACGAATTCGATTTCTAAATTCAAGTACACTAAACTGATGTGGAATTGTTGTGTCATCGCTATGGTATACGGATCTGATGCTTTGCTTATTCAAATTTCCTTTCGGTGCTCTTCACTATTTGCCTGTGTATTGTGTATGTATCTGTTAGAAATGCCACAATGACACAAAAAAGCAAATGGAGCAAAAAGTGCTACGCACTAAATAAGCAATTACATGGTAACAGTACCAATAAGATACACAAAATATCCTTGCTAACATTTACCATGAATGAACCTAGGTACAAACAAGTTGTTTGGGGCCGTGAGGTGCACATTCAAAGTAATAAATAAAGGCCAGACATCACTTAGGAATCGCAGCGTAAGCATTATCCCAAATCTTGGGTAAATAAAGAATCCACTGCGATGTAAGCATCTTGAATGATGTAATCACATCTGTAGGTGTTGTACATTGATTGTACTGAGCTAGAATAAATAATGGGTAAGAAAAAGTGGAAACTGTATTCATCAATCTACACTATCGAAGAAGACCGGGGTTCGATTTTAAAAAGTCAATGGAGACGGTCGGTAATAAATATTATACAGGCATTGATTAACCACCGATTGGATCAGATGTGTACCATCAAACAAATTAGAAATAAAGAATCAAAATAACAAAGTTGGAGGTGCAAGAAGCGAATTCAATAAATTTTTGGTTTTTATTTCAAACGGTTGGGCAAAATAAAACAATGTGCTTAACAAACAAAGTGTACGTATTTCATATTATTATAATAAAGTTATTTCGTGTTCATAAAAGCTTGTTTTATTAAACTGGAAGTCTACTTACTGAGTGTATATGGTCAGGTATTCGTGTGTTTCTATTATAGTATAATATTTTTTTATTGTACTTTTCAAGGAGAAGACAACCTATAGCGCCGAATCGGCACTCGGAGATACCAGGAAATAACTTTGTTGCAGTACTTTTTGAACAGTTGCAGGTTGTAACGTTTTGCAAACGCTACCGCTGGCAGGGAATTCCATAACTTTCCTGCTCTGTAACGGAACGAGTTTCGATGCAGAGATGTTCGCACCATCGGGAGATGAACCACAAATTGTTGCATTGGATTGTCTTGTGGAGCGCATAAAAACGTGATTGCGCGGAACAATACCACGAATCTCCGAAAAACAGTACCCGTGATAATATCTGTAAAACAGACAGAGGTCAGTTACGCGCCTTCGATGTGATAACGACTGTAGTCCCGACGTCAGCGCCGAGTCCCCGATCAGGCGAATCGCTCGTCTTTGTATGCTCTCAAGTAGGTCGAGGGTATGTTTTGGAGCAGAGCTCCAAACATGAGAGCAATATTCGAGCGTGGGTCTAATTTGAGATTTATATAGGGGAAGAAGTTGGGCCGGAGTAAAATTTTTCTTGGCTTTAAAGAGATAACTCAGTTTTCCTGAGACTGACCTGGCGGTGTTCGACACGTGTTTATGGCACGATACATTCCCACAGACCGTGACGCCGAGCAATTTTATGCCTTTCCAGATTCGACGGCCTGGCCATTCATCATCAGCTGTGGAACCGCTGACCCACTTTTCGGTATACATTCAATTCCACAACATTTGCTTCTCGCCACTGCAGGACCTTATCCAGATCCCGATTCAGAGAGTCGATCTGGCTACATCTCAGCTGGTGCGACATTGATGTACTAATCGGCCGGTCAGTCGAGAAAGAGGAAACAATTGTACTATCATCCGCAAAACTGAACACCCAGTTATCTGTTGACTCCAACAAATCATTAACAAATCATTAATGTGAAGCATAAACAAGGTTGTAGCCAAAATAGAACCCTGAGGCACCCCGGAATTAACGGGATAGAGATCCGAAGACTCGCCGTCTACAACAACCCGGATCGATTGATTTTAAGAGAGAGCTCTTCGTCCAGTCGAAAAGCTACTGGGAAAATCCGTATGAACGAAGTTTGTTCAGCACTGTTCCGTGTCAGACGTGGTCAAAAGCCTTGGAGATATCCAATGTCAAGCCTTGGGGATATCCAATGCGACCGCCCTTGACACACCATGCCCCTCAATCTCAGGTGTCCATATATCGGTTATAAGGGTCAAAAGGTCTCCCGTGGTCCGCCTGCACGGAATCCATTCAGAGCTCCGTTGCAGTCCAAATACCTAATTAACTCGGCGTTGATGACATTTTCCATCACCTTAGATAACATAGACAGTAATGCTATCGGTCGGTAATTTTGTGCGAGACACTTTTTTCCCCTCTTTGGGATTGGCTGAACTCAAACGATTTTCCAGCAGGAAGGAAATATCCTCCGTGCTTAAGATAAGCGAAAGAGGCTGTCAAGAACCGGCGACAGTTCTGGACCACAGTGCTTAAGTATTATTGCTGGTGTTCCGTCCGGACCGGTTGCCTTCCATCCAGTCCACGTAGAATGGGCTGAATAGTACGCGGGCGGAACCTCACATCCCGCATGGAAGACCGCACAGGCGCGATCACAGGTGGTTCCAAAAGAACGTCATCAAGGTTTGAATTTGCGGAAAATAAATACGCTAACACATTAGCTTTATCTATACCTTTCGAATTTGTGAATAACGTCCCGCTGCACGTCACTAACGAAGGAAAAGAGAGGAAGCGAAGTTACTGCTGACAGCTTTTGCCATTGACCAGAAGGGACGCGAACCAGTCGGGCACTGAAGGAGTTTATTGGTCACTCTGTCGTCGTAGGCCTTCTTCGCGGTTTCAATCGCCTGGTTACACGCGTTTCTGATGCCAACAAAATTCGTTCTGTTAACCTCTTTGGGATTGGAGCGTCATTGTTTGGAAGCTCTATATTTTCGTGGCTGTAATCTGCTCGCATTTTTTGTCAAACCAAGGTTCAGATGATAAGAACTTCGTTTGATGGAATGTGGAATGTAGATCTCCATCCCGAGAAGAATAATATCTGTGACCGACTCCGGGAATGCTTTGACATCGGAGTCTTTATAGCAGACCTCCGACCACGGAATGGATGCAAACAAATCTCGCAAATCGTCCCAGTTGGCAGCCCCATACTTCTATACATCCCGTCGGGGAGCCTCTGGCGCAAGACTAATGACCTTGCCCGGAAAAAACAAATCATTGTGGAAAATTTAACAAGCCTCAGGACTTGCTAAATAAGGCCAAGACCGGTTCCCGGTTGTAGTGCCGATGATTATGATGATGATGATACTTCTATACATAGCGAAGCTGCTTAGGTTGGTTATTCGCTTGAAATTCAAGTAGTTGCGCGACCGATACCACGTAGTGATCTGAGTTTGCAAATGGCGCAGCAACCTCCACGGTATAAATGCTCGGTTCGGATGTCAAAGACAGATCCCGAGTGTTCGTATAATCACCTCGGGCATCCGCCACTCGCCTAGATTCCTCCACGAGTTGAGTCAAATTGTGACTAACAGCGAACATCCCCACCAGCCTCATAGCCTCGTCAGTTCTGTTAGAATGTACCAAGGAGCCGGAGTCGTGTACATTAAAATCGTCAAGGACGAAAATTTAGGAAGATCTATATCCAGTCGACAGTACGTGAAAGATGTTCGAAAAGTGCCACTGGGTAGTCATTCGGGGAACGGAAAAGACAACAAAGAAATTTAACAGAATACCTCAGCATGACCCTCAACCATATGATGTCCATATTATTGGATTCCAACGTCTCTATCCTTTGGTATGCCAGATCGGACTGCGCGAAGACGCAGACTCCAACCTTAAAACGGAATCTCGAAAGTTGGTCGTATCCCGAGCAACGAAGATATGTCGCATTAGTTGACGAATCGAACTGAGTTTCAGTTAGGGCGAGGATATCAGGTTCCACTGTTTGCGAATATGGGTAGACGACGTTTATATTCGTATTGGTGAAACCGATGCGCCTGATGTTACAAAATGCCGTTATTAGTCAAACGTCGACAGAGCCTCCTGAATCCAGATCAGCTAACTTAATTTCACTTCTTATTTTTCTTTCATTTTATTCGTCGTTTGCTGCGATTTGCCAGACTATAAATTTACCAAATAATAAACGACAGTCTTTTTCGTTGGTCTACCGTCAAGAATTCTACGCACGGTCTTATCGTTGCCCATTCGCGCTACATGTCCGGCCCATCTTAATCTCCGCGACTTGATTACTCTCACTATTGTAGGTTTGCGGTATAGCTCTTCCAATTAGTGGTTGTGGAGTTTCCTCCATTGTCCTGCCTCCTCGTCATATTTACATCCAAAGATACCCCTTAAAACTTTATTCTCGAATACGCGGAATTTGTTTTCTTCCCGCTTTGTGACCGGTAGGACGGCCGCGACGGCGATGGGAGGACAGTGTTAGGTTTGACCTTGAGGAGATCGGATCGGATGGTCAAGCGTGGAAAGAGAGTGCATAGGACAGAGAACGATGACGGAGTCGAGTCAGTGGTTCCGGGTTCCTACGGGCCAATAAATAATAATAATAATAAACGACAGTCTTAAACCGCACTCTTTCTTCATAGTGATGTGTTGTATATAGATTTCCTTGAATCAAAATCTTCTATCGTGTGTGTTGCGTTGCAAAGTCTGTTTATGTCTTTTCCGTAATCAGTCTGTTCTTTTCTCTCCACCGTAACCCAAGTCCAAGTCTTTTATGTGCTTCTCAATTGCTGCCAGTATTTCTAGTGACACAACTACATTACCGTCAGAGGTTGTGGCACTGGCTAAGCACCACAAAATGTTCTACGCGGAACTGTTATAACGATTTTGTCATGATTTATATTTCCAAACTGCAACATTCTCCCCGGCCGAGAACGGAGTTCTCAATATTCCCTTCTGGAATTGCATGTGTTGTGTGGTGTCGGAGAGTGGGGATTCTGTGTGCAGGAGAGCAAGGTTCATTACGATGGAAACCCTCCTTTCGATGGAGTAGGTGGTTCCGGACCCATGGGCAAAATGTAGGGTGACTGGTGAAGCAGGCTGGAACTTGCATTTGACACACATCTATCGACGGGTGCTAGTTACTCGTCTTGCTTGCCGTGGAAGCCGCTATAGGCTCTTGCGCTGGATGATGATTTAGGTGATGCCAAGCGCAATTGCCGAGTGACGAAGTGGTGGCTGTGGTCGAGGAGACTGATTCTTTAATCGCCGAATAGCAAGTTGCATGATTTGCCTCTGAAACGTCGCTCGTCGATCCGAGCCATTTCAATGTCTCCATTGCAGAGTGGGTTTCTGAGCTGCTGCTATTATTGTTGTCGATAATAGCGTTGCTGGTGTGGCTGTTGCTATTCGTGATACTTTTGCCGGTAGAGTTGTAAAGACTGCTAGTCGAACTGTAATGATGAGGATGAAGAAGGAGGTGGTGGTTACCTTGCTCATCACTAACAATTCGGACACTCGGACTGCTATTGGTTGCAGACGTTGGAAAGCATTTTTGTGACCAGTGATGTGAATGGCGGGATAATGATTCAGTCTTTCGCCGCAATTCACCTGGGAATGGTTTGGTTGAACTGGACACTGAACTGTGATAGCCTTCCGCTTGGGAATTCGATGCCTGCTTCTAATGGCGAAGGACTACTTGATCATAGCACGATAGGCTGCTGAGTTCTTCTGAACAAGCCTGTGTCCAACCACCCTGATCGCTCGTGTTGTCATTCTATGTTGAACCAGCGGTAGAGGCAGAACAGCCATTGTTGATATCCGATATAAAAATCGATTGTTTCCCACTATAGCAGTTGAGATCTCCTTGCTCTTTAGCTTGACCGTGCCGGCCTGTGATTGCATTGATTTTGTGAGAGTAGATTTGAGCTTTTTTTTTTTAAATAAAACACTCATTTTAAATGGGAAAGTAAAAAACATATTATCCGAAGTATTGCCCATTGCTTTCTATACATTTCGACCACCTTTCTGGCAATTTGTGGATACCACGCCAATAAAACCGGTCGTATTTTGAGGCGAACTGTTTGGAGACCCAATTTTCGACTTCTTCGTAGGAATTGAAATACTGCTCAGCCAGTGCGAGTCCCATCGATGAAAACAAATGGTAGTCGGAAGGAGCCAAGTCTGGTGAATACGGCGGGTGGGGTAACACTTCCCAGCCGAGAGCTTTTACTGTTTCTTTGACGGGTTTTGCTGTATGACTCGGAGCATTATCATGCAACAAAATTACCTTTCCGTGTCTTGTGGCTCATTCTGGTCGTTTTTCGACCAATACATGGTTCAAATTGATCATTTGTTGTCGGTAGCGTTGCGCATCAACTGTTTCGTTTTAAAAGTTCATGATACACCACCTGGTCCTGGTCCCATCAAACACAGAGCATTGTCTTTTTTCCGAACCGATCAGGCTTTGCAGTCGATGTTGATGCTTCTCCTAGATGTACCCATGATTTTTTGCGTTTAGGATTTTTAAAATAAATCCATTTTTCATCACCAGTCACAATTCGATGCAATACTGACTTCCTTTCGTGTTGTAGAAGCAACGTTTCACATGTGGTGTTTCGCTTTTCCATTTCCATTCCTGCCATTCAATTCATGTGGCACCCAGCTTCCACACTTTTGGATCTTTCCCATAGCTTTTCAATGGTCAGAAATTGTTTGTTGTGCAACATTTAACATTTGTGACATTTGTTTTTGACTTAAAGTGTCAACTTGATCCAATATTGTTTGCAATTCGGCGTCTTCAAACTTTGTTGGTGGTCTTCCACGTTCTTCAATTTCAATTCAATGGTACATTTATATTTTACAACTAGTATTTAAGAGGTTTAGGACAGCAATTCCTTTACAACTATAATCTTAAATCAATATAATGAAAATAGAACAATTTTAATGAATAATAAATAATAAATGATTAAGGGAAAACTACAAGAAAAAAACCCTTATTTGAATCTTAAGACTAATATTGCACAGGTTTCCGGTTATTTTATATAATAATGACCTCGATATAATTTTCATAGACAGAGTACATATGTAGTGATTTAGGATAACGCAAGACGGGAAACGAGAACATTGTCAGAAAAGGAACAATTGACGAAGAAGTTCCGATTGATTTTGTCAATAAGGAACTCTATTGGTTTAACGTTAGCGTTTTCACGTAGTTCATGTGTCGAATAATGCTATGGCAAATTCAGCAACATTTTCAATATGTTATTTTGACACCTTAGCAATTTTATTTTGTGTGTGCGAGCACAATTACACCATACAGGGGCGCCGTACGGGAGTATAGCCTGAAAAATGGTTTTAAAAATTATAGTTTTATTTTCGAAGCTAAGCTTTGACTTTTTACACACTAATGGATACATAACTCTTACGACTTTGTTTATTTTGTCAATTGTGGTAGTGATGTGTTTTTGAAAGATAAGTTTTTTATCTAGAATAATACCTAGATATCTACAGTCTTCGGACCAATCAATATCAACTGCACACATACTGAGTTTAGTGCCATTTGGTAGGTAGCAGAGTTTCCTACATCTCGAAAACCAGACAGCTTGTGTTTTATTACCATTTCCTGTAATATACTGCTAGTTTGTCAAGAGCTGCTTGCAAAGAGTTGTAGACGATAGTGAATAAGGCATCCGAAGAAAAAATGGCCGTATCATCGGCAAACATAGCTACCTGGATGTTTTCACCTAGACATAGTAAATCTGCGACAAACCATGTGAATAATATGGGACCAAGGACCGAACCTTGGGGTACACCATAGTGAATTTGGTGAGTAGAGGATTTGTCGGTTCCTATACTAACAACATATTTTCTCGAACGAAGAAAGCTCTGGATAATTTTGAAAAGCGGTATTGGCAGATTAAGTTTTAATAGCTTATAAATCAAGGCATCGTACCATACCGTATCAAAGGCTTTTTCGATGTCTTAAAGAACCAGTCCCGTTGACTCCTTGTCGATGAATTTACCAGCTATGTGGTTTTTATTGCGCAAGACTTGGTGGATTGTGCTGTGATCACTACGGAAACCGAACTGAAAGTTTGGTAGGATGTTATTTGCTTCCACGAAACGATCAATCTTTTCCTTAATGATTTTTTCTAAGAGCTTACTCAGACAGCTAAGTAGACTAATAGGTCTGTAGCTTTCGGGCCTGTTCTTCGGTTTGCCGGGTTTCGGGATAGGTATTACTTTTGTTGTTTTCCAACAGTCCGGAAAATAACAGTTCCTAAGACAAGCGTTGAAAATGAACGTTAAATAGTTACTTGCAGCAGGTGGAAGTGCTTTACGTAATTTGTTGTTAATATTATCAAGACCAGCAGCCTTTTTTAATTTCGATTTTTTATCGATTCTTTAACTTTGCTAATATTTGTTGCGTAAGTACTTTCAGCTGGTGTTTGAGAAAGTACATGGATAGTGTTAGCAACTTCAGCCTCAGTATACGCGTCGCTTAGATGCATAGATATGGAGTGGTTCTTAATAAACGTGTTAGCAAGTAGGTTCGATTTCTTCACTGAAGAAATAAACAACTTGTCGTGATCTTTCAACAGAGGAATACTTGACCCATTTTCTTCTTTCAGAGTTTCGTAGCCTAATCAGATGTAAGATATTTTCAGGAAGCGGTGCCTTATCAACTGGAGATCGGCCGCTCTATTGATAACAGAAACAAAATTGTTACATAGGATATCAATGTGCTCGCTGCAGGTTATAGAATGTAGGCTGGTATCACCTAGAACCAAGTTCGTGTTTATATATGATTTATAACTTGTGGTAACTTAATAAGTTGTGGTATAACCTGGTACGATTTACAGCTACTGTATGATTCACTGTAAAGTTGATCGGAAGGAAGTCTGAACTTAACGCATTTAGAGTTAATGGTACTGTGCAATAATTTGGAATATTAGTGATATATTGATCGAGAGTTAAGGGGTTCTTGTTAGCACTCGATGGGATATAGGTGGGGAGAACTGGATAAAGTATGGAAAAACTTGGGCTGGATTCAGTAACATCTAGTAAAATATTACCCCAGCAGTTTGCCCTAAGACAATTCCACGACTGATTTCTGCAGTTTAGATCACCACCAATAATAACCTTGTTTCGAGTGTTGACTCTATACAATTTTTGCAGATCCCGCTTAAAGTAAGTAGATTTCTCAATGTTTCCATTTCCTCCAGGGAAATAGACCGAAAAAATACTCACATTGGAGTTGTAGCGATTCTAACAGATCCACACGATTCACAAGCGAAATAATGAAGAACACGAACGAAAAATCGAATAAGAAAAATACATCAGAACCGTATACCAAGCGATAAATAACAAAAAAATAATTCACACCAGTGGAATATAGTCGAGTTTGGAAATCAAATTCTAAAAACACGGTCAGTAGCCTGGTGTGTAACGCTTAGGTAAAATTTTTTTCGTGATTCGAGCTGTCATAGCGTCAGTTCGAATCACACGATCTTCTTCACTATTATTTCAAAACGCTATAGAGTTATCACTTAATGTCACATCAATACTAATTTCGTCAATTAATTTAAGGTGCAATGAAGGACGCAAGGTATGTTCTATACATTTTTTTCACAAGAATGGCGACACCTCCACCACTAGCAAGGACCCTGTCTAGGCGATAACATATATAATTTGGATGAGAGAAAGAAATGTCTTGTTTGAGCGAGGTTTCTGTAACAAGTGCAATATCAATATTAAAATTTATAAAGAAATTAAAAAATTCATGCTGTTTGTTTTTGATGCTTCTCGCATTCCAAGTTATGATGCTAAGAGAGTTTCTTAACATGATTTTTCTGAATATAGATGCTTAATAGCTAATGACGTAATGACGTTTTAGTTTGAAAAGCAGTCTTTCAGTCTCTTAAAAAACAATGTCTTATAAACTGATCTACAGGGTGATACAACACTAGTTTCCGTGTTTCTCTTTCTTATAAAACGTACAAAATTCAACAATATTCAATTTTTTTTTTAGGCCATTAATTTTTTTCATTTGACAATTTAGTTTTAAAGATAACTTCATGTAAATTCTTCCCAGAACCACAATCCAGATCACCCTTCAAGGAACTTGACCTTAGAGAAGTTCATAAATGTTGTTTACAAATGTCATGCCGTGCTGCAGACTGTAAAACATTTTATATATTCCTGTGACTTAATTCAGGATCTTGTAAGTCCTTAAAGCGGTATGAAAAATAGTACGCAAAGTTTTCTAAGAATTCAAGGTCGTTCTATTTAATATTCAGGACGATACACTGGGTGGTATTCTCTGTACTTAACATCCTTATAAATAAATGCTTAGCACGTTCTGACCGACTCTTTACAACGAACTCAAAGCCTTCGAGGTACTTAGAAACTCTTTAGAGAATTGAAATAAATTGCTGGAATAGGTCGTACAACTTCCTAATATATATTATATTTGATATATTATATTGGGTCCTATTGTGTCTTTATTGTATTTACATCATAGAAATTTCAATTGTTACCTTCATGGAAGACCAATGTTCAATCTCCTGTGTCCTAAGTACTTAGGGTTCTTTTATAGACTATGCGGAGAATTTTCATTGAAATGTTGGAGTTGGTCGTACGGTGCGTTGATAAATTGTATCGGCTGATATCGTGTCCTGATAATTATTCACACGTATTTTCATTTAAAAAACTTCAGATGTTACCTCAATGAAAGACTAATGTTGATTACCCCTTTCATTTCTTTATTAGCTTTTTTTAAGTTGATAGTTTTGTCCTATCTATTTATAAAAACTTATTTATTTTTCTAAGAACTTTCTTATTACTTAGTCAGGCTTGAAACTTCTGTCAAGTCTTCATGATGTCTTATATTTGCATTCTTACCAAAGTGGGCCTTATTACTTTAACAACCTGTACCGTATGGCACAATTGTCTAATATACATATATTTAAATCTCATTGGAAATACTATTGTGTCTTAATGTATTTCTATTTTAAATACTTCAGTTAAGACAACCATGGAAGACCAATGTTTCTTTCCTCTTCCTTCTCATGGAAGATCAATCTTCCTTTCCCATTTCTGTGCTCTTCAATGTTTTGATAAAATTCTTTTCTAAAAACTTGACTTATGTTTTTATAAAAACTCTGGTAACTTTCGCCTCAAAAATTTTTATAGTTCGTTAATCAACTTTAATTTCTCAGTGGGTTTTCCAGCTTTCGTGATAACATCTTAAATGTAAACTCCTTCCAAAATGCCGACAAAGATTCTTGTAAAAAAATCGGAAAACTTTTGGCCTTATCCGCTCAATAGCTTCATGACAGCTTTCTGTTCTTTAATTTTTCCAGGATTCTTCTAGGAATTCGAAAGTCTTCTTCATTTTGATTAACAACTTTATTTTTTGGTAAGCAGGGTTTAGAGTTCTCATCACACATTTCTGAAAATCGGAGTTTTCTCCTTTTTACAACATTCGAGAATATATTTTTGGGATACAACCAACGGTTTGAAGTGAAATGAAATAGAAACCTGATAGGAGCGTGAATAAAGCGAAATACACCCAACAGCCATGAAAATTCCAATGACGCTTTCAAGTCTTTAAAAAGAAAAGCTACAACGGTGGATCAATAAGTTCTCGCGTTGCGTCGGGCAATTGAAATGTAATAATCATTAATTTCCCCTTGTAGCTTGTTTCAGTAAAGATTTGAGAAACGTCATTGGAATTTCATAGCTGTTAAATGTATTGTTATTTATTCAAGTCTTTTCCGTGTTCCGTCCAAAGCAAAATGCACCCAACAGCCATGGAAATACGAGTGACCATTCCAAGCCTTTAAAAAGAAAAGCTACAACGGTGGATCAATAAGTTTTTGCGTTGCGTCGGGCAATTGAAATGGAATACTCATTAATTTCCCCTTGTAGCTTGTTTCAGTAAAGATTTGACAAACGTCACTCGAATTTCAAACCTGTTAAATGAATTAAGTTTTGGACTTTTTCTGTTCTCAAACCGTTGGTTGTCCGTTAAAATGTTAATGTGGAGTTCAGTTTCCACTCCTCCTTAGTTTAATTTTCTGCTTTAGAGCTTTAGGTAAATTGGAGACCAATCAATCCAGTTCTCTGCCACTGGGAATCTATGATTGCGTTTTGCCTTCATTAACTCATGGAGACTTCTTGCTTGAAAAATTTTGAGGTTAACAACTTCGTCTGGAAATGTAGAAATACAAACAGATTACCTTCCATCTCATCATCATGTTTTATACAAAATTATGAACTGTTCGAGAACATCTAATTATGTGAGTACTACAGCTTCGTTGTTAACACAACCGAGACCAGGAGCTCTCAATCGAACAAAGATATTGTGCATTAAAAAAAAAGATGTCGCTTACCGAATTTCAAATTATTATTCTCTCACATCCCATGCCACATAAGTCCTATTGCATTGAGAACTATCTTTGAATATATCTTCTTCTCTTGTTATTTTATTTCGTCCTCTGCATATTTAAAATGCCCCGCTGTTGATAATTCTGCCGTGTTCTTTTCACAGCCCTTGGAAACGTCCAACTATCCGTTTCTTTAAATGTCTCCACACTTCCGATGCCAACTGCGAATGTATATAAAATTATGTAAAATTTTCAGTTTCCTATAGAAAAATTAATTGTACAAAAATTGTTTGCCTGTCTGTATGTTTGTGTGAAATGTGTTTGTTCAAATTGTGTTTTAATTTACCTCAATTTAGTCCGCTTCTTTTTATAATATATAAGGTTAGGTTGTATAAAATACTTTTTTAGCGCCAGCAGTGAACGAAGCACGGCGCGCTACAAGCCTATACTGCTGATAATGAAATTTTTCTAGCATTTAAGAGAATTTTCAACGCCTACTTGACTACGCATTTAACTTTAAGTGTTGTTATAAGTACAAACAAGCAATTTCGTAACTAAGCAACTACTTAGAGTCGCGGAGCCTGCTGAATGTTATATAAATAAAATAACTTTTGCAGTAACTTGCAATATACCAAAAATAATACAATTTACTTATTTATTCTATATTTAAAACCAAAAACCAACAAATTACTTATTTACTCTATATTTAAAACCAAAAAGCGATCAAACCAATTTTCTTTTCCCATTTTTCACAACGCTTTCAAACGACATTCAACTCGATTCGATTCGATTGAATCGATTCAATACGATTCCGTCTTCAATATCGCGACGTTCAACATTGAAACTATATAAAAACACGACAACCGAAATGCATAATCTAAAAAAATGATTAATCGAAAACTTAATAGAACCAAGAGTCATTCTTGAGCCCACTGATCGATCAATTCGCCAAAGAGGGCAAAGATAAGAAGGTTGTTTTCGAAGGACGGTTCAGTAAGCCGAATTGCAACCCAAAGTGGTTTTTACGCAAGGATGTATGTATACACATCAATTTAAAAATTATATTTGTTTTTATATATGAAGTTTATTTTTATTCGGTATGAAATTGCGATAGAATTTCTGTGATATGTTTGTTGGGTCAAATAATGTGAAATATCCGATTTGCTGAAGTCGAATTGCATCGTGTTAAATTTTTATATTCGCTATAGCAATACTATATCTATGTGAGGTCCTTCATATTAGCTTATCCTTTTACTAGCTTATCAGTCAAATAATATCTACGCTGAAAAATTCCTGAATTTTGAAAGACACTTCTTTTGCTTTTTTTACTATTTAAAACTATTTTTACATTTAAATGTTAAATGAATTAAGTCATTTTGTCAAGTTTTGGCCAATAATTTTGTACTTAATTTCTTCTTAATTTATTTACCATAAAGCTGGAGATAAATGCCAAAACTCTAACATATATATCCTAAATCTTAACCTTTTGGACCTGTGGGGGTTCTTGAAGCACCTCCGAAGAACCACCCATTTCCCTTAATTCAACTCCCCATTCCCAACCTGCAATACATTACCAATCATTATCTCTTACCTGCATACGAGCAGTACAAAGCTCACTTTCAACCATTTCCCACCTGAAATATAACCCACGGCAATATCTTCATCTTGGCATGGCATCAAGCAGCACAATTTGATTACGAACCATTTGGGAACCTAATCGGCTCCTCTTGCCGGCGACCATGTCTATTATATACACAGTAATCCCCCCGTGTTTACTCTTCCCAACCATCCGTTGGTCCAAAGACAAGCCTGGCCACTATCGTTTACGATACCAATGCTTTTAGCCTCTGATGCATTAACGAACATCGAATTGGACGTAACCATAATTGTCTATCCAAACAATCATGGCAACGGTCACGTCCTATGATTCGTTTTCTAAACCAAACATGCACTCATCCATTCTAGCGCTTGCCATCGTGGACGCATTTTCTGTTGACATAACATCAACAGAAAAATCTATCTATTGTTTACGATAGCAATGCCTTCAGCCTCTGTGCACGATCATTTGTTTGAACAGCTGCTGGTTGGTTTCTCTTCCTCCCAACCAACGTTTGCCCTTCCTTCCAAGGTATGGACATTCAATCTATCTCAACGATATCCATGGGAACTTTTCCAATGAGACTCGAATCGGTTTCTCATTGGTCGCAGCGGCGTAAGAAAGATCGTATTCCCTTGTTACTACACTAGTGGAAATCCACCTCACCCATGGGGTTGGTTCTGCATCGAGCAGCTCTCGACGAGTCAAAATTCATTCCCCGTCGCGTACACATACGCTAGAGAGTTCAGTTTTTCATCCTCCGTGGAGTAAGGTCGCGTGTAGCTTCATCAGGTGTAAAGTCGGGTACAGTCGTATGGTCCGTGTGATAACATGTCAATTCGCTGACGTGCATATAAGTGATTCCCTTAATTTCCGATTCTCGATAATCAGATGATTTTAGAACGCCTTTTTCTCTCCTCGGAAACTTTTTCGAAAGTGATATTGAAAAACATTAAGGAAAAGCCGAACGATAATTATCTGTGTTACCTCCATGTGGAATTATAAATAGAGATCGGTGGTGATTACTTGAAGGACTAACCAGCAATACTGTGAACCGTTAATTAAGAAATTAAATCAAATAAAGAGAACATTTTACCAAACTAAACCAAACCAGCGAGTTTTTATTTCTTATCCCTTATTGGTCGGTGGACAATTCTTAGTGAACAATCAGTGATGTCTTGCTTAACCTGCGTCCGTGCTGACGCATCTAGTAAAATTTACCCACAGACCCACGCCGACTCAAGCTAAAATCGACTTGACTGACGTCAGAAGCGATTGCCTCTGTCGGACTCTTATGCGTTTTATTCATACAACTTCTGAATCTTATTGTTGCAGTACAGTAACAAACCTTAAACCATCAAGGAGCCTCAAATGTCACCCGGAAATGCCAGCAGTGATTCGAAACGACAAATTTATCTGAGATGCACTGCTCGGCACATTACCAATCAAATCGGAACATTCTACAGTTGAATTAAGATGGTGACTTTGTGGGGTTTCTCTATTCTACATGGAGAACCAACCCACAATTCCAACCACACTTTCCACCTTATTTCGACCGCTAACAGCGCGTCACATTATCCCTTATCCCACCGTTCGGCTATTTTACCTGTAAAGGAGCATAGCTGAATTCATTATTCTATGCAGATAATGCAGAATTGGATTCAGCTACCTGTTGCCATAAGGCAACTCCATTTTTGCTAGCCCATGAGATTTACATCGCAAATCATATCATGTCGGGTAGCAACAACGGGTCGAAGCAAACGACGCCGTCGCATCATAGCGAAACCGCTGGGGAATTTATCAAAATATCTTAGTTTTAGTATTAGTTTTCATGATAAATTACCCTAGCCAATTTGGCGTCACTTCGGCTTTTCATCAGATCATCCATTGGCTTGGGATCAATGATCTCTGCATATAAAGACGACAAAGTAATCGTGTGCGTGCCGCTTGTGTTTGACCCGCGCAGATATAAAAATAAAGAATTAATAAGTTCATACGAAAATGTTTAATAGTTTACGTGAAAACAAATCAATCCCACAAAAAACAAAAGGACAAACAATAAACAATAAATTTAAATTTCATTAACAGTTTGATTAGCTATGCAATAGTCTCGTGAGAAAAATAATAATATATCGCATACCTCCGAGATCCCCATTTTTTTCTTTCACTTGATTAAGCATAATCAAGCAAAAACGATAAATTGGTTTCATTTCATTTTTACAACATTTTTTATTTTTCTTTTTATATTCTTAATTTCTAAATTAAAGGCTAGACAAAAAATGCTTAAATTCTAGCTTAATTATCTTATATAATAACTTACTGGTCCTTCGCAGACGCTCTAAGCTAAACATTACTGAACATTTGTATAATTTGCCTTTCGGCGACAGAACTTTGTGGCAGTACTGATATTTAGTTGAAATACAAAGAAAAATTTGAAAAACTTTGTCAATTTTTTGTTTTGTTTTTTTTTCTTAAAATTTAACTTACTTAACTTGCCTACTTTTTTTTTTTTTTTTTTTTTATGTACAAGCACTTAACCTAACTTAACTTAAATCTTATACTACCCTAATTCTAGAAAAGCTAAGCCTATGTAAGCTAGCTGGTGATAGTATGATTTTTTACCGACTTTGGTACCCAGGTCTTTATATGCCATTCAACCACCAGAACTGTTGACGCTGTCTAATACTATCGTCCCGGTCTCTGTGGGAGATAGCCCTACTGAAGCGCAGGAGCTCTTCTTCGGTGCGCGCTACTTCCCGGTCGTAGCACAATCGCCCGTCTACAGATGATCTACTTACATGATAGATCAGCGGAATTCCGGATCTATCCTGTATAAGCCCTTTCATATCCAAGTCAAGGAACGCCTCTGGTGGAACAAAGCCGTTGCGACGCACGCTCTCATAGTACAAGGTGTTTGGATAATAAGCCCCGAAAATTAGGTCATTGGACGAGCTTATTGCTCTCGCAATATGTCCTCTGATTAATTTAATCATAAAATTATCCACCCTATTTATGTACGCTTCATTATATAAAGTCTCATTTGAGTAATACTTTTTATAGTCCGATTCCGGTGTCCGATATAATCTGAGACAACTTCTGAGACACTTTCTTTCGAACACCCGAATCTTTTCTATCAAATTTGGACCTATGTTGAACCATACTGGGCAACCATATATGAGCATTGGCCTGATTAGCGTCATGTAGCATATGACTTTTACCCTGCTGTCAAGTTGGCTACTGTGAAATAGCCTCCTTGTCATAGCAAAAGTTTTCCTCGCTTTGAGCAAAGCAGCCTCTACATGTCTGTTGAAATACAGATATTGGTCTAGCCAGATGCCCAGGTATTTAACTAAACTCTTGGTTTCCAGTTTATCTCCATGCGGTCCCACGATAACTAGCTTTCGCCAGTTTTTCCTTGTGTCGTACGTGGCTTTATATAATGGAGTTCTAAATAGGATGGCTTCACATTTCTGGAAGTTGATCTTAAGTTTCCAGTCATCGCAATAGCGCTGCACTTTGTTGAAGTCTCGCTGTATTAACCTATTTATGATCGCAACTTTCGGAGCTGTTCTGTAAATTATGAGATCGTCTGCGTACGCAATAGCCTGCGGAAGTGCATCTAATAAGTCGCTAATATAAATGTTAAAAAGAATCGGAGAGAGTACCGCGCCCTGTTGCAAGCCATTCTTGATATTATACGTTTTATTAGAGGTCACATTACCACTTTTGACCACGAACCTCCTGTCCTTTGACATATCGTAAAGCACATATAGTAAAGGCTTATGTATGCCATGTCTGACCAGTTTGTAATATAACCCTTCGATCCAGACGGTATCAAAGGCTTTTTCCAAGTCGATCAGACAGGCACCTGTGCATTGGTTCCTACATTTATTCCATTGTATGTCGGAGACCAGTTTAGCTGCGACATGTGTGGTTTCATGACCCGCCTTAAAGCCAAACTGGTTATTTGGAATAATGTTGTTGTCGTCTACCCATTTTAGCAGAGCTTTGTTAATAGTCTTTTGAAATGCTTTACTGATGCTTTAGAGTAAACTTATCGAACGCATGTTCATTGGATTTGTACAGTCTTTGCCCTTTTTTGTGATGGGCTGAATGATTGCCGTTTTCCAACGCGCGGGATAATATGCATTATTCAGCGCGTTGTTAAACAGGATGGTGTATATATCTATTGCCATTGGAGGCAGGTTTTTGAGTACGATGTTAGGTACTCCATCTATTCCCACTGACTTTTAGCTTCTTAATGAGTCGAAGATACTCTGGAGTCCTTCCCTTGTGATTAAAAGGCTATTAGCCTCACCATTGGCATTAATGTCAATTGACAGATTATCGTCACTGAATTCGGTAGAACCCGGATTCTCCGATTGCCAATGTGAAATTTCATTCCGGAGGTGCAGGTGATTCAGTAGAACTCTGTCCTCCAGGTCGTGATTTCGGCGAATGCTTTCATTCACCTTGTACATTTCCTGAAAGACAGCTCCCACAGCGTTCGCCTTCTCCAAAGGATCTTCGATCACGAAGACCACGAACCTCCTGTCCTTTGACATATCGTAAAGCACATATAGTAAAGGCTTATGTATGCCATATCTGACCAGTTTGTAATACAACCCTTCGATCCAGACGGTATCAAAGGCTTTTTCCAAGTCGATCAGACAGGCACCTGTGCATTGGTTTCTACATTTATTCCATTGTATGTCGGAGACCAGTTTAGCTGCGGCATGTGTGGTTTCATGACCCGCCCTAAAGCCAAACTGGTTATTTGGAATAATGCTATTGTCGTCTACCCATTTTAGCAGAGCTTTGTTAA